>CM068837.1:118588590-119083694 GCA_028554795.2 Sinohyriopsis cumingii | reverse complement strand
TAAATAGCCAGTATAACCCAGTGAGGAAAGCCGGGGACATTCTTTTTCTTTAAATTCCTAACCCTATGCAAATGCGAAACTGTATAGCGCCCACCTTAAAGAAAATAAAAAATGTTTGCAATTATTTTTTTTTATTTTCATATAATTATGTATGATGTTCTGAATAAAATGGTACATTCATATTGCATTTAAGCATGAAAATAAGCTAATTATGATCATTTTTCTCTTGCTTACATAATTTGCCATGAGGTATGTTTTGTGTGAGTAGTGACCTTAATTATGGGGAAATTAGAAGACTTAGAATATAGTTATAGAGTCAACTTAAATTTAAAACTGTTGCAATAAGTGACAGAAAATATATGGTGAAAATGTTTCTTTTCATTTATTTGCAATGAAATAAAAAAATAAATGAAGAGAAAGTGAATTCGCCTCTTCCATATTAAAACAATAGGCAAATATTTTACACTTTGGACCTTTGACCTTTATGAAGCTGATGAGTTACCTCCTTTTCTAATTGTAAAATTCATTGTTGATATCTCAGAAATAATTCTGGCTAGTTTCATGTTCCTGTCATTCAGCATAACATTGGTTGCTATGTTTACAAAATGTAATGTGCATTCTTAAAATAGCTCACTTTATCATGGGGGGGGGGGTAGGCTGGACTTGTTAGAGACTCTGACACTCATAAATACTGTTCTGTGGGGGAAAAAGGCAGGAGAATTATTCATAAGGATTGTTTTGATGCTTGCGACTTAAATGTTTCAGCCATATAAACATAATTAAATCATAAAAAAATAATACCTACATCTTCTTTATGGTGGCGCTCACCAGATAATATGTACTTTTGAGAGAGTGACGTATGTAAGGTGAAGTAGTTGGCATTTAAAACATGCACAGTGGAGAGAATGTTTGCATACCTCTATGCTACATTAATGTAATGTGGATGATATTTCTTTTTGATATTGTACTTTTGGAAATTTATACATGATTTAAGCACACTGCTAACTAAAATGACTGCTCCCTTGTGTTAAAAAATCAGTCTGAATTAGTCTAAAGTACACTATACATAGCAGCTATTAAATAGGGAAAATGAATTTTGCCAGACTAGACAATACCAGCTTCTGAAAGTGCAATGAATGAATTACCAAATATATAAAATGTAAAAAAAGTTATCGGCTCTTTTTTATACAATTGACCTCTGAAGTTCAGGAAGTGAAAATGACCAAGTAGAGCTAGCACTTTTTTGAAAGGTGCACATTTGAAGTAAGGCCAAGCTGTATACTCTATAACCATAGTACACCCATCAATCATACACCAAAATAAAGGGAATTAAAGGTTCTTTGCAATATACCTAAGATATACAAGGTCTTTTTTAAATAGCCAGTATAACCAGTGAGGAAAGCCGGGGACATTCTTTTTCTTTAAATTCCAAACCCTATGCAAAATGCGAAACTGTATAGCGCCACCTTAAAGAAAATAAAAAAATGTTTGCAATTATTTTTTTTTATTTTCATATAATTATGTATGATGTTCTGAATAAAATGGTACATTCATATTGCATTTAAGCATGAAAATAAGCTAATTATGATCATTTTTCTCTTGCTTACATAATTTGCCATGAGGTATGTTTGTGTGAGTAGTGACCTTAATTATGGGGAAATTAGAAGACTTAGATATAGTTATAGAGTCAACTTAAATTTAAACTGTTGCAATAAGTGACAGAAATATATGGTGAAAATGTTTCTTTTCATTTATTTGCAATGAAATAAAAAATAAATGAAGAGAAAGTGAATTCGCCTCTTCCATATTAAACAATAGGCAAATATTTTACACTTTGACCTTTGACCTTTATGAAGCTGATGAGTTACCTCCCTTTTCTAATTGTAAAATTCATTGTTGATATCTCAGAAATAATTCTGGCTAGTTTCATGTTCCTGGTCATTCAGCATAACATTGGTTGCTATGTTTACAAAATGTAATGTGCATTCTTAAAATAGCTCACTTTTATCATGGGGGGGGGGTAGGCTGGACTTGTTAGAGACTCTGACACTCATAAATACTGTTCTGTGGGGAAAAAGGCAGGAGAATTATTCATAAGGATTGTTTTGATGCTTGCGACTTAAATGTTTCAGCCATATAAACATAATTAAATCATAAAAAAATAATACCTACATCTTCTTTATGGTGGCGCTCACCAGATAATATGTACTTTTGAGAGAGTGACGTATGTAAGGTGAAGTAGTTGGCATTTAAAACATGCACAGTGGAGAGAATGTTTGCATACCTCTATGCTACATTAATGTAATGTGGATGATATTTCTTTTTGATATTGTACTTTTGGAAATTTTACATGATTTAAGCACACTGCTAACTAAAATGACTGCTCCCTTGTGTTAAAAAATCAGTCTGAATTAGTCTAAAGTACACTATACATAGCAGCTATTAAAATAGGGAAAATGAATTTTGCCAGACTAGACAATACCAGCTTCTGAAAGTGCAATGAATGAATTACCAAATATATAAAATGTAAAAAAAGTTATCGGCTCTTTTTTATACAATTGACCTCTGAAGTTCAGGAAGTGAAAATGACCAAGTAGAGCTAGCACTTTTTTGAAAGGTGCACATTTGAAGTAAGGCCAAGCTGTATACTCTATAACCCATAGTACACCCCATCAATCATACACCAAAATAAAGGGAATTAAAGGTTCTTTGCAATATACCTAAGATATACAAGGTCTTTTTTAAATAGCCAGTATAACCAGTGAGGAAAGCCGGGGACATTCTTTTTCTTTAAATTCCTAACCCTATGCAAAATGCGAAACTGTATAGCGCCACCTTAAAGAAAATAAAAAAATGTTTGCAATTATTTTTTTTTATTTTCATATAATTATGTATGATGTTCTGATAAAATGGTACATTCATATTGCATTTAAGCATGAAAATAAGCTAATTATGATCATTTTTCTCTTGCTTACATAATTTTGCCATGAGGTATGTTTGTGTGAGTAGTGACCTTAATTATGGGGAAATTAGAAGACTTAGAATATAGTTATAGAGTCAACTTAAATTTAAAACTGTTGCAATAAGTGACAGAAATATATGGTGAAAATGTTTCTTTTCATTTATTTGCAATGAAATAAAAAATAAATGAAGAGAAAGTGAATTCGCCTCTTCCATATTAAAACAATAGGCAAATATTTTACACTTTGACCTTTGACCTTTATGAAGCTGATGAGTTACCTCCCTTTTCTAATTGTAAAATTCATTGTTGATATCTCAGAAATAATTCTGGCTAGTTTCATGTTCCTGTCATTCAGCATAACATTGGTTGCTATGTTTACAAAATGTAATGTGCATTCTTAAAATAGCTCACTTTTATCATGGGGGGGGGTAGGCTGGACTTGTTAGAGACTCTGACACTCATAAATACTGTTCTGTGGGGAAAAAGGCAGGAGAATTATTCATAAGGATTGTTTTGATGCTTGCGACTTAAATGTTTCAGCCATATAAACATAATTAAATCATAAAAAAATAATACCTACATCTTCTTTATGGTGGCGCTCACCAGATAATATGTACTTTTGAGAGAGTGACGTATGTAAGGTGAAGTAGTTGGCATTTAAAACATGCACAGTGGAGAGAATGTTTGCATACCTCTATGCTACATTAATGTAATGTGGATGATATTTCTTTTTGATATTGTACTTTTGGAAATTTTACATGATTTAAGCACACTGCTAACTAAAATGACTGCTCCCTTGTGTTAAAAAATCAGTCTGAATTAGTCTAAAGTACACTATACATAGCAGCTATTAAAATAGGGAAAATGAATTTTGCCAGACTAGACAATACCAGCTTCTGAAAGTGCAATGAATGAATTACCAAATATATAAAATGTAAAAAAAGTTATCGGCTCTTTTTTATACAATTGACCTCTGAAGTTCAGGAAGTGAAAATGACCAAGTAGAGCTAGCACTTTTTTGAAAGGTGCACATTTGAAGTAAGGCCAAGCTGTATACTCTATAACCCATAGTACACCCATCAATCATACACCAAAATAAAGGGAATTAAAGGTTCTTTGCAATATACCTAAGATATACAAGGTCTTTTTTAAATAGCCAGTATAACCAGTGAGGAAAGCCGGGGACATTCTTTTTCTTTAAATTCCTAACCCTATGCAAAATGCGAAACTGTATAGCGCCACCTTAAAGAAAATAAAAAAATGTTTGCAATTATTTTTTTTTATTTTCATATAATTATGTATGATGTTCTGAATAAAATGGTACATTCATATTGCATTTAAGCATGAAAATAAGCTAATTATGATCATTTTTCTCTTGCTTACATAATTTGCCATGAGGTATGTTTGTGTGAGTAGTGACCTTAATTATGGGGAAATTAGAAGACTTAGAATATAGTTATAGAGTCAACTTAAATTTAAAACTGTTGCAATAAGTGACAGAAATATATGGTGAAAATGTTTCTTTTCATTTATTTGCAATGAAATAAAAAAATAAATGAAGAGAAAGTGAATTCGCCTCTTCCATATTAAACAATAGGCAAATATTTTACACTTTGACCTTTGACCTTTATGAAGCTGATGAGTTACCTCCCTTTTCTAATTGTAAAATTCATTGTTGATATCTCAGAAATAATTCTGGCTAGTTTCATGTTCCTGTCATTCAGCATAACATTGGTTGCTATGTTTACAAAATGTAATGTGCATTCTTAAAATAGCTCACTTTTATCATGGGGGGGGGGTAGGCTGGACTTGTTAGAGACTCTGACACTCATAAATACTGTTCTGTGGGGAAAAAGGCAGGAGAATTATTCATAAGGATTGTTTTGATGCTTGCGACTTAAATGTTTCAGCCATATAAACATAATTAAATCATAAAAAAATAATACCTACATCTTCTTTATGGTGGCGCTCACCAGATAATATGTACTTTTGAGAGAGTGACGTATGTAAGGTGAAGTAGTTGGCATTTAAAACATGCACAGTGGAGAGAATGTTTGCATACCTCTATGCTACATTAATGTAATGTGGATGATATTTCTTTTTGATATTGTACTTTTGGAAATTTTACATGATTTAAGCACACTGCTAACTAAAATGACTGCTCCCTTGTGTTAAAAAATCAGTCTGAATTAGTCTAAAGTACACTATACATAGCAGCTATTAAAATAGGGAAAATGAATTTTGCCAGACTAGACAATACCAGCTTCTGAAAGTGCAATGAATGAATTACCAAATATATAAAATGTAAAAAAAGTTATCGGCTCTTTTTTATACAATTGACCTCTGAAGTTCAGGAAGTGAAAATGACCAAGTAGAGCTAGCACTTTTTTGAAAGGTGCACATTTGAAGTAAGGCCAAGCTGTATACTCTATAACCCATAGTACACCCATCAATCATACACCAAAATAAAGGGAATTAAAGGTTCTTTGCAATATACCTAAGATATACAAGGTCTTTTTTAAATAGCCAGTATAACCAGTGAGGAAAGCCGGGGACATTCTTTTTCTTTAAATTCCTAACCCTATGCAAAATGCGAAACTGTATAGCGCCACCTTAAAGAAAATAAAAAAATGTTTGCAATTATTTTTTTTTATTTTCATATAATTATGTATGATGTTCTGAATAAAATGGTACATTCATATTGCATTTAAGCATGAAAATAAGCTAATTATGATCATTTTTCTCTTGCTTACATAATTTGCCATGAGGTATGTTTGTGTGAGTAGTGACCTTAATTATGGGGAAATTAGAAGACTTAGAATATAGTTATAGAGTCAACTTAAATTTAAAACTGTTGCAATAAGTGACAGAAATATATGGTGAAAATGTTTCTTTTCATTTATTTGCAATGAAATAAAAAAATAAATGAAGAGAAAGTGAATTCGCCTCTTCCATATTAAACAATAGGCAAATATTTTACACTTTGACCTTTGACCTTTATGAAGCTGATGAGTTACCTCCCTTTTCTAATTGTAAAATTCATTGTTGATATCTCAGAAATAATTCTGGCTAGTTTCATGTTCCTGTCATTCAGCATAACATTGGTTGCTATGTTTACAAAATGTAATGTGCATTCTTAAAATAGCTCACTTTTATCATGGGGGGGGGGTAGGCTGGACTTGTTAGAGACTCTGACACTCATAAATACTGTTCTGTGGGGAAAAAGGCAGGAGAATTATTCATAAGGATTGTTTTGATGCTTGCGACTTAAATGTTTCAGCCATATAAACATAATTAAATCATAAAAAAATAATACCTACATCTTCTTTATGGTGGCGCTCACCAGATAATATGTACTTTTGAGAGAGTGACGTATGTAAGGTGAAGTAGTTGGCATTTAAAACATGCACAGTGGAGAGAATGTTTGCATACCTCTATGCTACATTAATGTAATGTGGATGATATTTCTTTTTGATATTGTACTTTTGGAAATTTTACATGATTTAAGCACACTGCTAACTAAAATGACTGCTCCCTTGTGTTAAAAAATCAGTCTGAATTAGTCTAAAGTACACTATACATAGCAGCTATTAAAATAGGGAAAATGAATTTTGCCAGACTAGACAATACCAGCTTCTGAAAGTGCAATGAATGAATTACCAAATATATAAAATGTAAAAAAAGTTATCGGCTCTTTTTTATACAATTGACCTCTGAAGTTCAGGAAGTGAAAATGACCAAGTAGAGCTAGCACTTTTTTGAAAGGTGCACATTTGAAGTAAGGCCAAGCTGTATACTCTATAACCCATAGTACACCCATCAATCATACACCAAAATAAAGGGAATTAAAGGTTCTTTGCAATATACCTAAGATATACAAGGTCTTTTTTAAATAGCCAGTATAACCAGTGAGGAAAGCCGGGGACATTCTTTTTCTTTAAATTCCTAACCCTATGCAAAATGCGAAACTGTATAGCGCCACCTTAAAGAAAATAAAAAAATGTTTGCAATTATTTTTTTTTATTTTCATATAATTATGTATGATGTTCTGAATAAAATGGTACATTCATATTGCATTTAAGCATGAAAATAAGCTAATTATGATCATTTTTCTCTTGCTTACATAATTTGCCATGAGGTATGTTTGTGTGAGTAGTGACCTTAATTATGGGGAAATTAGAAGACTTAGAATATAGTTATAGAGTCAACTTAAATTTAAAACTGTTGCAATAAGTGACAGAAATATATGGTGAAAATGTTTCTTTTCATTTATTTGCAATGAAATAAAAAAATAAATGAAGAGAAAGTGAATTCGCCTCTTCCATATTAAACAATAGGCAAATATTTTACACTTTGACCTTTGACCTTTATGAAGCTGATGAGTTACCTCCCTTTTCTAATTGTAAAATTCATTGTTGATATCTCAGAAATAATTCTGGCTAGTTTCATGTTCCTGTCATTCAGCATAACATTGGTTGCTATGTTTACAAAATGTAATGTGCATTCTTAAAATAGCTCACTTTTATCATGGGGGGGGGGTAGGCTGGACTTGTTAGAGACTCTGACACTCATAAATACTGTTCTGTGGGGAAAAAGGCAGGAGAATTATTCATAAGGATTGTTTTGATGCTTGCGACTTAAATGTTTCAGCCATATAAACATAATTAAATCATAAAAAAATAATACCTACATCTTCTTTATGGTGGCGCTCACCAGATAATATGTACTTTTGAGAGAGTGACGTATGTAAGGTGAAGTAGTTGGCATTTAAAACATGCACAGTGGAGAGAATGTTTGCATACCTCTATGCTACATTAATGTAATGTGGATGATATTTCTTTTTGATATTGTACTTTTGGAAATTTTACATGATTTAAGCACACTGCTAACTAAAATGACTGCTCCCTTGTGTTAAAAAATCAGTCTGAATTAGTCTAAAGTACACTATACATAGCAGCTATTAAAATAGGGAAAATGAATTTTGCCAGACTAGACAATACCAGCTTCTGAAAGTGCAATGAATGAATTACCAAATATATAAAATGTAAAAAAAGTTATCGGCTCTTTTTTATACAATTGACCTCTGAAGTTCAGGAAGTGAAAATGACCAAGTAGAGCTAGCACTTTTTTGAAAGGTGCACATTTGAAGTAAGGCCAAGCTGTATACTCTATAACCCATAGTACACCCATCAATCATACACCAAAATAAAGGGAATTAAAGGTTCTTTGCAATATACCTAAGATATACAAGGTCTTTTTTAAATAGCCAGTATAACCAGTGAGGAAAGCCGGGGACATTCTTTTTCTTTAAATTCCTAACCCTATGCAAAATGCGAAACTGTATAGCGCCACCTTAAAGAAAATAAAAAAATGTTTGCAATTATTTTTTTTTATTTTCATATAATTATGTATGATGTTCTGAATAAAATGGTACATTCATATTGCATTTAAGCATGAAAATAAGCTAATTATGATCATTTTTCTCTTGCTTACATAATTTGCCATGAGGTATGTTTGTGTGAGTAGTGACCTTAATTATGGGGAAATTAGAAGACTTAGAATATAGTTATAGAGTCAACTTAAATTTAAAACTGTTGCAATAAGTGACAGAAATATATGGTGAAAATGTTTCTTTTCATTTATTTGCAATGAAATAAAAAAATAAATGAAGAGAAAGTGAATTCGCCTCTTCCATATTAAACAATAGGCAAATATTTTACACTTTGACCTTTGACCTTTATGAAGCTGATGAGTTACCTCCCTTTTCTAATTGTAAAATTCATTGTTGATATCTCAGAAATAATTCTGGCTAGTTTCATGTTCCTGTCATTCAGCATAACATTGGTTGCTATGTTTACAAAATGTAATGTGCATTCTTAAAATAGCTCACTTTTATCATGGGGGGGGGGTAGGCTGGACTTGTTAGAGACTCTGACACTCATAAATACTGTTCTGTGGGGAAAAAGGCAGGAGAATTATTCATAAGGATTGTTTTGATGCTTGCGACTTAAATGTTTCAGCCATATAAACATAATTAAATCATAAAAAAATAATACCTACATCTTCTTTATGGTGGCGCTCACCAGATAATATGTACTTTTGAGAGAGTGACGTATGTAAGGTGAAGTAGTTGGCATTTAAAACATGCACAGTGGAGAGAATGTTTGCATACCTCTATGCTACATTAATGTAATGTGGATGATATTTCTTTTTGATATTGTACTTTTGGAAATTTTACATGATTTAAGCACACTGCTAACTAAAATGACTGCTCCCTTGTGTTAAAAAATCAGTCTGAATTAGTCTAAAGTACACTATACATAGCAGCTATTAAAATAGGGAAAATGAATTTTGCCAGACTAGACAATACCAGCTTCTGAAAGTGCAATGAATGAATTACCAAATATATAAAATGTAAAAAAAGTTATCGGCTCTTTTTTATACAATTGACCTCTGAAGTTCAGGAAGTGAAAATGACCAAGTAGAGCTAGCACTTTTTTGAAAGGTGCACATTTGAAGTAAGGCCAAGCTGTATACTCTATAACCCATAGTACACCCATCAATCATACACCAAAATAAAGGGAATTAAAGGTTCTTTGCAATATACCTAAGATATACAAGGTCTTTTTTAAATAGCCAGTATAACCAGTGAGGAAAGCCGGGGACATTCTTTTTCTTTAAATTCCTAACCCTATGCAAAATGCGAAACTGTATAGCGCCACCTTAAAGAAAATAAAAAAATGTTTGCAATTATTTTTTTTTATTTTCATATAATTATGTATGATGTTCTGAATAAAATGGTACATTCATATTGCATTTAAGCATGAAAATAAGCTAATTATGATCATTTTTCTCTTGCTTACATAATTTGCCATGAGGTATGTTTGTGTGAGTAGTGACCTTAATTATGGGGAAATTAGAAGACTTAGAATATAGTTATAGAGTCAACTTAAATTTAAAACTGTTGCAATAAGTGACAGAAATATATGGTGAAAATGTTTCTTTTCATTTATTTGCAATGAAATAAAAAAATAAATGAAGAGAAAGTGAATTCGCCTCTTCCATATTAAACAATAGGCAAATATTTTACACTTTGACCTTTGACCTTTATGAAGCTGATGAGTTACCTCCCTTTTCTAATTGTAAAATTCATTGTTGATATCTCAGAAATAATTCTGGCTAGTTTCATGTTCCTGTCATTCAGCATAACATTGGTTGCTATGTTTACAAAATGTAATGTGCATTCTTAAAATAGCTCACTTTTATCATGGGGGGGGGGTAGGCTGGACTTGTTAGAGACTCTGACACTCATAAATACTGTTCTGTGGGGAAAAAGGCAGGAGAATTATTCATAAGGATTGTTTTGATGCTTGCGACTTAAATGTTTCAGCCATATAAACATAATTAAATCATAAAAAAATAATACCTACATCTTCTTTATGGTGGCGCTCACCAGATAATATGTACTTTTGAGAGAGTGACGTATGTAAGGTGAAGTAGTTGGCATTTAAAACATGCACAGTGGAGAGAATGTTTGCATACCTCTATGCTACATTAATGTAATGTGGATGATATTTCTTTTTGATATTGTACTTTTGGAAATTTTACATGATTTAAGCACACTGCTAACTAAAATGACTGCTCCCTTGTGTTAAAAAATCAGTCTGAATTAGTCTAAAGTACACTATACATAGCAGCTATTAAAATAGGGAAAATGAATTTTGCCAGACTAGACAATACCAGCTTCTGAAAGTGCAATGAATGAATTACCAAATATATAAAATGTAAAAAAAGTTATCGGCTCTTTTTTATACAATTGACCTCTGAAGTTCAGGAAGTGAAAATGACCAAGTAGAGCTAGCACTTTTTTGAAAGGTGCACATTTGAAGTAAGGCCAAGCTGTATACTCTATAACCCATAGTACACCCATCAATCATACACCAAAATAAAGGGAATTAAAGGTTCTTTGCAATATACCTAAGATATACAAGGTCTTTTTTAAATAGCCAGTATAACCAGTGAGGAAAGCCGGGGACATTCTTTTTCTTTAAATTCCTAACCCTATGCAAAATGCGAAACTGTATAGCGCCACCTTAAAGAAAATAAAAAAATGTTTGCAATTATTTTTTTTTATTTTCATATAATTATGTATGATGTTCTGAATAAAATGGTACATTCATATTGCATTTAAGCATGAAAATAAGCTAATTATGATCATTTTTCTCTTGCTTACATAATTTGCCATGAGGTATGTTTGTGTGAGTAGTGACCTTAATTATGGGGAAATTAGAAGACTTAGAATATAGTTATAGAGTCAACTTAAATTTAAAACTGTTGCAATAAGTGACAGAAATATATGGTGAAAATGTTTCTTTTCATTTATTTGCAATGAAATAAAAAAATAAATGAAGAGAAAGTGAATTCGCCTCTTCCATATTAAACAATAGGCAAATATTTTACACTTTGACCTTTGACCTTTATGAAGCTGATGAGTTACCTCCCTTTTCTAATTGTAAAATTCATTGTTGATATCTCAGAAATAATTCTGGCTAGTTTCATGTTCCTGTCATTCAGCATAACATTGGTTGCTATGTTTACAAAATGTAATGTGCATTCTTAAAATAGCTCACTTTTATCATGGGGGGGGGGTAGGCTGGACTTGTTAGAGACTCTGACACTCATAAATACTGTTCTGTGGGGAAAAAGGCAGGAGAATTATTCATAAGGATTGTTTTGATGCTTGCGACTTAAATGTTTCAGCCATATAAACATAATTAAATCATAAAAAAATAATACCTACATCTTCTTTATGGTGGCGCTCACCAGATAATATGTACTTTTGAGAGAGTGACGTATGTAAGGTGAAGTAGTTGGCATTTAAAACATGCACAGTGGAGAGAATGTTTGCATACCTCTATGCTACATTAATGTAATGTGGATGATATTTCTTTTTGATATTGTACTTTTGGAAATTTTACATGATTTAAGCACACTGCTAACTAAAATGACTGCTCCCTTGTGTTAAAAAATCAGTCTGAATTAGTCTAAAGTACACTATACATAGCAGCTATTAAAATAGGGAAAATGAATTTTGCCAGACTAGACAATACCAGCTTCTGAAAGTGCAATGAATGAATTACCAAATATATAAAATGTAAAAAAAGTTATCGGCTCTTTTTTATACAATTGACCTCTGAAGTTCAGGAAGTGAAAATGACCAAGTAGAGCTAGCACTTTTTTGAAAGGTGCACATTTGAAGTAAGGCCAAGCTGTATACTCTATAACCCATAGTACACCCATCAATCATACACCAAAATAAAGGGAATTAAAGGTTCTTTGCAATATACCTAAGATATACAAGGTCTTTTTTAAATAGCCAGTATAACCAGTGAGGAAAGCCGGGGACATTCTTTTTCTTTAAATTCCTAACCCTATGCAAAATGCGAAACTGTATAGCGCCACCTTAAAGAAAATAAAAAAATGTTTGCAATTATTTTTTTTTATTTTCATATAATTATGTATGATGTTCTGAATAAAATGGTACATTCATATTGCATTTAAGCATGAAAATAAGCTAATTATGATCATTTTTCTCTTGCTTACATAATTTGCCATGAGGTATGTTTGTGTGAGTAGTGACCTTAATTATGGGGAAATTAGAAGACTTAGAATATAGTTATAGAGTCAACTTAAATTTAAAACTGTTGCAATAAGTGACAGAAATATATGGTGAAAATGTTTCTTTTCATTTATTTGCAATGAAATAAAAAAATAAATGAAGAGAAAGTGAATTCGCCTCTTCCATATTAAACAATAGGCAAATATTTTACACTTTGACCTTTGACCTTTATGAAGCTGATGAGTTACCTCCCTTTTCTAATTGTAAAATTCATTGTTGATATCTCAGAAATAATTCTGGCTAGTTTCATGTTCCTGTCATTCAGCATAACATTGGTTGCTATGTTTACAAAATGTAATGTGCATTCTTAAAATAGCTCACTTTTATCATGGGGGGGGGGTAGGCTGGACTTGTTAGAGACTCTGACACTCATAAATACTGTTCTGTGGGGAAAAAGGCAGGAGAATTATTCATAAGGATTGTTTTGATGCTTGCGACTTAAATGTTTCAGCCATATAAACATAATTAAATCATAAAAAAATAATACCTACATCTTCTTTATGGTGGCGCTCACCAGATAATATGTACTTTTGAGAGAGTGACGTATGTAAGGTGAAGTAGTTGGCATTTAAAACATGCACAGTGGAGAGAATGTTTGCATACCTCTATGCTACATTAATGTAATGTGGATGATATTTCTTTTTGATATTGTACTTTTGGAAATTTTACATGATTTAAGCACACTGCTAACTAAAATGACTGCTCCCTTGTGTTAAAAAATCAGTCTGAATTAGTCTAAAGTACACTATACATAGCAGCTATTAAAATAGGGAAAATGAATTTTGCCAGACTAGACAATACCAGCTTCTGAAAGTGCAATGAATGAATTACCAAATATATAAAATGTAAAAAAAGTTATCGGCTCTTTTTTATACAATTGACCTCTGAAGTTCAGGAAGTGAAAATGACCAAGTAGAGCTAGCACTTTTTTGAAAGGTGCACATTTGAAGTAAGGCCAAGCTGTATACTCTATAACCCATAGTACACCCATCAATCATACACCAAAATAAAGGGAATTAAAGGTTCTTTGCAATATACCTAAGATATACAAGGTCTTTTTTAAATAGCCAGTATAACCAGTGAGGAAAGCCGGGGACATTCTTTTTCTTTAAATTCCTAACCCTATGCAAAATGCGAAACTGTATAGCGCCACCTAAACGCTGACCTGCTTTTATAATATTATTATTGACCAATCAGAATTTAGCACTTGCGATCATCGGGCAAGAAAGATTTACTGACCAATCAAAATCAAGCATCAAATATTCTCTGCTGAAAGTGACGTAATCGTATAAACATGAAGACCCAACAACACGGGACACGCTAAAGAATTAATTCTACAGATTTTCACACGAATTATAGAAATAAAGTGTAGCTACACAAGGCATCAGACATTTAAGATGTAAGTAGACAAGCCGTGTGATCAAAATGTCAAATCAGTTCAAAATACGTTTATTCCAACATCCGTCGACAACACATCGTAGCGGTAATACACAACATGTGCTTCGCATGAATGAACGTTCAAATCACGTCTGCCGAAATAAGTCTACACATCTATGAATTAAAACTGGGATATTTTAAGCATAAAAAGTACATATAACTAATATTGTCATTCCTTGTTGCACGAAATAGCTCACTTCATGAACAAGATATATATTACGATGGTGCGGTGAACGAGAAATGTCATGCTGTAAACATGCTAAAGTTGACGCTGTTGACTGAAACCAGATACACCGGCATAACACTGTGTACTATTTTGAAAAGTGTGACCAAAAGTTTATCAAATTAATGATTGAAACGCTAATATGATTTAGCTGAAAAAATGGGCAATGAATCGTTGGTATTTCGATTATTTATGGATCTGTATTGCTAATTAGAGAAATTAAAATATCTAGTTCCTTCAATAATCTATGTCTCTTCACATCATGACTCGGGAAACGGTATTTAATTAAGTGGAAGGTTTCGAATACGTTCATTGGTAAAGAAATAGTCTTACTCGTTTTTGATGTTAGAAGGCTATGATCAATTATTCCTTTTAAAGTCATGAAATATCAACATGATGATGAACTGTGAAATTAATTTTTGTCTCCTCGAGTTATGTAATAATGTGGACCAGGATACCAGCTTACCTACACTTGAATGAATCTGTAAATATCATCTTGGTAGTTGTCATTTCTATTTACTATTTACTACCACCCCCAAAGTAGCATTTCGATAATCACTGTATAGTATAGGCATACGGAATTTATTTTCTTTTCTCGATGATACCAAGTATGAAATAAAAACAAGGAACAAATGATTAAAGTGAGCTACAAGAGGAAATGAAAAGTCAACATGTAATGAAATTTCAACTGCATCATGAAAAGTGTTGATGGACAGATGGACATGCGTCCTATATGCTCTTGTGCACTATGGGCAATGGAGATAAGAAAAAAATTAAAATAATTGTAAAGGACTACCATCCCATAAGCGCATCTAGGCTATGAGCAATATAACTGTTGAGATACAAAACTGTACAATAATTGTAATAGAAAACCATCCCAAAAGCAAGTCTGGTCTATGAGCAGGAGAGGTAAATCATTGTACAATACATGTAAAGGACATACATCAAATGAGTTCATCATGGTTATAAACAATAACGATTATAGTTTGGACAATAATTGTAATGTTGTAATGGACATCCATCTAATAAGCTCTTCTAAACTAGAAGCAATGGAGACAAAAGTTTGTACAATAACTGTAATGGACAACCATCACATAAGCTTTCTGGGCTATAAGCAATGGAGATAATATATTGTCCAATAATTGTAATGGACAACCATCACATAACCTTTCTGGGCTATCGGTCGTAGGTATAAAACATTGTACATCTTAGATCTTTATAGCATCATCCTTTCACTTGCAGCTATTTTCGGCAGTTTTTAACAGCATCCAACGTTCATGCAATGGAATGATTCTTGCTTTATAAAACACACAATCAATCTGTAAACAAGTTCCCTTATTCCTCAAACATCATCAAGAAAGCATTAATGCTGCACATTATAAAATTCTAAAGATATCTAATAATCATTTAAACCTGTTTTACCTGACAAAAGCATGCTATATCTTTACACTAACATTTTGATGAAAAATACTTGTTATAACAGTAATGCTTTCCTGTGACAGTATTTTTCTATAGGATGTTTTTATCTAAATATTTTCTTTTACTTTATGAAGTTCCATTACTTGGATGACTCTGCAAATAAAACTGACACTAAGAGACTGATCATTTCATTTTTGGAGAGAGAGAGGAGCTGATATTTATTGTGAAAATCGTAGGCTCTTTCCCCCTCCCACATCTTAAATGGCTGATTACTAGTTTCAGTAGACATGGTTAATAGGGAAATTTGGAAAATTATCCATCTTATTGTCACACAAAAGTAAATTTTTTAGTCCAAAGAGCACGAACTAATGTAAACAGAAAATTGTATTTTAGTAAATTGTGTTTCTCCTAAAATACATTCCCAATCACATTAACTTTAAGAAATTACTACTGCTACCTCCAGAATCAAGCCCTTCCACAGACCAGAAAACGTCTGTCTGTAGTATGCATAGACAAAGAGAAGTAACTCTGTAGATTATTTCTCCTTATCCTGTTACATGTATTTGGCACTCTGCAACAATGGATATCATCTGTTTTAACTCGGGTACTGTCTAGGACATAAAGCACACTTTGTGAGGAGGGTTGGGAGGGATTTATGAAAATGTGATTGAGTAAGTATTTTCAGAGACATATGATTGCACTGTAAAATTATTCTTTCCGCATAAAATACATTGCGGAATCACATTAGCGTTACAAAATATAAGAGGAGGAACTGCTGAGCATCCAATCTCTACCATGATGCACTGTGTAGGGTCAAAGGTTATCTATGTTTAATGGTAACACTCTCCTAGCAACAGCTAACACTGCCGAATATAAACGTGTGTATATATAAATGTCTGCAAGAAGCTATCATGTGCACTATAGCAGAGGAACTACCATGTGCATTCTAGCAAAGGATTGTTTCTTCTAGGGCGATTCCAGCAAAAGTTGACAAGCCCTAGCCGAGGATGTGGTTCTGCCAGGAGTGACATGTTCTGGTGACTAAGAAGCAACCTTGGGACCAACTAGACTCAGCTCCATGTTTTATGATGTCATGTAGAAAGAAGACTCGGCATGTCACCCATATGATTACACTATATTGAGATACTGCACTCAGATGCAAGGCTTGTAGAAGTAGCTCATATTTCATTAGCCAAAATCCTCATCAGACATTCCTGTTCTTGTGAGAGATCAGCGTTGAGTGTTGACACAGGTTCAAACTTATACAAAGTTGCGTCATGTCAAAACCCGTAATAGATTCCACATTGGGAACGGGGTTAGTAACGTGAGCTCAGGAGTGGTCAATGTTGTTCTGGAAGCCTGAAATCTTTGTCGCAGCTAATGATCAGATGTCCATGATGTCTGAATTTGTCAGAAATCATAGAGCAACATCCCTTAATAGTTGCTGGTGATACCTTCATACTTTAGAAGAGAAAGTGCAAAGTTCAAGTCAGCTGGGTAATGGAGGCTGACAGTGGTGTGACATCATTTGCACAAGACCTGTCACTAAAATACTGCATATTTCCTATACTTCTGAAGTGGAGGCCCATCTAGCTGAAGAGATCCTCTCCACAATGAAGACTGGAGGAGTCTGCTAATAAGAATGATGCTGGCTATATTGGGAGGCAAAATAAAATGGCACTCGGATAGGCCTGGCATCTCCACCTATATCATGTCTAGGCTGGGTGCTGTAATTGTAACAGTGGGTTCCCCAGCTTTGTATGTTGCAACTGCATCATATTCAATTGTCAATATTCTACTTTACAAAGGTTTAAAATTCAGATCCAAAATATGTTAGAATCCTTCTGTCCTCCATATGATGCAGTGTAAATGGTAGAGGGGAGGCATTCCAGCATCCCCATTTAAATGGTGTAGGGAAAGCATTCCAACATCCCCATCTAAATGGTGGAGGGGAAGCATTCCAGCATCCACATGTAAACTAGATGATGAGTGAGAGGAAGGGTATAAACTTAAAATGTCTCAATCACTAGATATGGATGGGTCACTTTTCTCCTTGTACTTGATATGTTTTTGAAGAATCATGAAACATACATCTGTGCATTAAGAACAGACCTTACTGTTTATGGTTTATGAGCATTTAGTGCAGGCAAGGCAGAATTTTGTATTGTCTTCCATGACCTTAAAACATTTAATAGCCATGTTGTTACAGACTGGCTGAAAATATAAATTCAGTATGAGATAATGCATATTTATCACCTTAACTCCTGGTGACGTGTTTACGTGGCAGGAGGTAGTAGCCTACTGCTGAGCTATGTAGCGTCAAGGTCAAGTATGACACTAAAATGGGTGGCAGTATGGACAGGTAGACAGATGTAGCTCTACAATGATACCAAATAATCTCGAAGTTTTAGTTGCACTACAAAATACAGAGGAAAAAACTTCATTTTTAGACTTGATTTTTTTCCACCCAAAATTTGCTCGTGGTCGGAATCCAATTTTGTGTCCAGAGTTTAGATATTTCGGTCTCAGATCAAAGGCAGACCATTATGAACTGCAAACAGACAGATGAACCTTTGCAAATGTAGGACAAGATGGGCATTTGCAATGAAAGAGTGGTCTTCATACGGAAATAAAGGGTCTAGTAAGCAAAAATAAACAAAGAAAAAAAGAACTCGAACTTTTACCCTTCTTCTCATGCGCAAGCCAAATAGCAAATAAAAAACGATATTTCTAACACAACTAGCCATTAGGTTCTTGGAAAATCACCTGAAAGTTGATGTATTAGGATGTATTAATATATAGCTTTCAAAATGTGTTTCCTACTCGAATTTCAGGCAAAAACGACAAAAACCTCCAGGGGTTAATGTGTTAAAAAATAGAATTGAACACACAAGTAGTAAGACATCATACATCAACGCTAATCGGTGAAAAGAATCAGAAAAACTGTTACTAATGGAATTATCAAGGACTTAAGGAAACAGTAATTAATAAATAGATTGATAATTAAAAAAGATGTTTCTAAAAGATCCAAAAAACTGTGTTGGTTCTGTGTTTTATGGCACAACACAAGTAGGTTATTTTTTGCCTTGGTAGTTGGAGTAAACTCCCTTGCCCAAGGACATCATACAGTAGCTGACCCAGGCTGGTCCAACAGTAGGATTCAAACTTGCACAATTTCAGTAGTGATTGCACCAATGTAAACAGATAATGTCATATGAAATGGTAACATCTATAACATGTCATCAAAATATACAAAAATGTATACACTATATAGTATGATTGTCAGATTTATTGTACCACCAAAAAGGACATTTGATGGCTAGTATAAATAGAATCACAGTGGTTCAGAGGCCTGTTGGCAGTTTGCAGTGAAAATTAAAATGATAGTATACAGAGTGCCACCAAGTCGGGTTATGGGAGTTAATCTGTACAAGTTACTTCCCTTGGTCCACATAAAGAGAGAGAGGTACCTTTTCAAGCTTATTGAGGGCTGGATTCTGGAGGTAGCAGAAGTAAGGTGGTCGGGTAATGTATTTGATGGAGAAATGACCTGGAAAAGAGTCAACTGAAATTGTACTGCTTGGGCTGAATCAACCTGATATTGTTCACCAGATTAATATCTTAACATCTGAACACCTCACTAAACTGGCATGTGTAGTTTTGTTGGAACATAATATAACCTATGAAAACCAACTTGCAAATAAGACATCCTTTTGATTTTACCTATATAGCATCATATAACACTAGATATCATGTTCTTTTTACCTATAGCATAACATAACCCTTAGCAAAACAACGCCAAAATTAGAAATCATGTTCATCTTACCAATAACATAACATAACCCTATGCAAACCAACTCACAAACTGGAGATCATGTTCATTTAACCTAGATGCAAGATCACCTCATTACTATGCATAGAACTTGCTCATTATCAAATTTATCTTAGATCATGACTAGATAAATCCATATTATAAGTTTCATGAAAACAGACAGAAAATTATGTCTTCTTAATTGGTCAAAATGCAAGCCAATCATATGCATGATCAGCACATTAATATGCATAGATCTTACTCACTTTAAAACTTTTCTGAGGCCATGCTGATAGAAGCCCGAATTTTAAGTTTTGATCCAAATCAGGTTTAAAAAATCAAGCATGCCAAACTCAACAGATATCATCTCGTCTTTATATGCGGAAGTCACTCAATATTGAACTGTTTGAAGTTGGATCAAAATTTAGCCAGAAAAATGTCCTACTATGTGATAATAAGTGTAGCCAATCAGATGCAAGATAACCTCAATAATATGATTGAATTTTGGTCTGTTTTGAAATCCGCAAAGACCTAGGTTATATAACTTTATATTTCAAGTTTGATCAAAGCTGAATCATAAATATGGCCTTTAGAATGGAAAGAAAAAATTGATTATGGATGAATTACTGATGCAAGGACATATTATAATTTGTACATTACGGTTTGGTGAGTTAAAAAATTGATAAAAGATTTGTCCCGATTGAATAAAACTATGAACAATTCCTGAACTGACAGTCTTGCAGACTCATTTGGCCTTATGATCTTATCGGCTACAAATTGATAAGCGAGTTCTTCTGTGCTGAATATAGCTCTGAACCATCAGAAGATTTAATGTTTTACGTGATGTAGGTTCAAGCGCAGTCAACCATGTTGTGATTGTGAATTTTGATAAGACATGATCTGTTAATATAACGATTTTTGAATGTAATCAAATTCCTTGCATTTAAATCCTGGCAGGGTGAAATGACATGTGAAAAGGATATTCAAGAGGAAACAACATACCATTGAACACCCTGAATGTTAGCAAACACATCGTCACAGTAATGGGCCATGTGTGAACACTTTTAATGTAAACAAACATATCATCACAGTAATGAGCCATATGTGAACACTTTGAATGTAAACATTGTCACAGTAATGAGCAATATGTGGACACTTTGAATGTAAACAAACACATCGTCATTGCAATTAGATACATTAAACTATGATTATCATCAATACTCTCCAAATTCTTGCGAGATGAAGCTTCACTCAGAAATTGATTTATATTTAATAACAAATATGGAAGCAAGGGGGTTCACTAAGTTCTGCATTAATAGCAGCTATGTTACAGGGATCAAGGGCCATAACTCTATATCTTTCTACCGTATTACATATTACAATATTCAAGGGCAGACAATGATGTTTGAAGGCATACTCATGCTATATCTAAATTCAAGATCCAGATAATCATGACATATCTGAACTCACGATTCAGTGGCTGACAATTAAATGTTTAAGTTATAATCATGACATATCTCAAGTCGTTATTCATCGACTGAGAATTAAGAATGTAGCCATACTCTTAATATATCGGGAATTGTATTCCATGGGGAGATAATTAATGTCTCCAGTCATAATCGCTACAAATAGGAATTCTTGATCCAGGGGTCGACAGTTAAAATGTAAATGAATGATCATGACATGTATGAATTCTGGATCCTGGGACTGAGTATTATTATGTTTAAAGTTATAATCATGACATGTATGAATTCTGGATCCTGGGACTGAGTATTATTATGTTTAAAGTTATAATCATGACATGTATGAATTCTGGATCCTGGGACTGAGTATTATTATGTTTAAAGTCAAAATCATGACATGTATGAATTCTGGATCCTGGGACTGAGTATTATTATGTTTAAAGTTATAATCATGACATGTATGAATTCTGGATCCTGGGACTGAGTATTATTATGTTTAAAGTTATAATCATGACATGTATGAATTCTGGATCCTGGGACTGAGTATTATTATGTTTAAAGTCAAAATCATGACATGTATGGATTCTGGATCCTGGGGCTGAATATTATGGTTAAAGTCAAAATCATGAACTTTTATGACAACTTATTGTATGTAATAGTGTTGCCATTACAGGTACTAATGTAGACTGTACAAAGTTATATTTACATTATTTACAACTAATAAAAGGACTGCAATCAGGTTTTGCACAATCCTCCAACTAAATGGGGTGGGGAGGCTCTTGGTTTACTGTAAGAATGTCATATTATTGAAGATTTGTGTAAAATCAGAGGAATGTACTGTATATCCCATCTCGATGACAACATCAACAGCTCTTACAGCTCTTACATAATGCATACTGACTATTCCTGCTACAGCTGTTACGTTATCAAAATGTTTACAAGTCACACAAAGTATGTCCAAGTCTGTTGTGTTTTTCAATCCTTCTGAATGTTTTTGTAGTGTATCAAGGAAAAATACATTTTGAATTGATCTTTGGGTTGATAATTAGGTCTGAAGCCATAATCATGATATCTGTGAACTTAAATCCAGTGGTGACAATTACGTCTTAAGTCATACTCATGATATATATGGACTCAAGATCCTGGGGTCACATTTAAATCTTAGGTCATAATAGCAACACTGAATGATAACCTATCAACATTATTTACAACTTGTAATAATGCCAGCAATCAGATTTTACAAAATCCTCAAAAATTAATGTGATGGGTGGATTTAATATAAGAAAGTCACGCAGTTGCAGCTACGTATGTGCAATCACATACATGTGCACTATCTCTTGTTTCCATGACAATGTCTGTAGTTTTTCGGTATTGTTTGATTTTGCCTTGATACTGTATGAAGATGGTTATGTGTCACTGTCATCAGATGCTTTATTTGATTCATGGGCACGACTTGAAATCAAATCCTGTACAAGCCTTTCAAGAGTTTCCACCCTTCTGGTGTGTGTTTGTAGTGTGTCAAGGAAAGATGTACCTTGAACTGTTGACAACTGGATGCCTTGAATCTCTCTTGATATTTCATTCTCAAAGTCTGGGTCGCCACACTCCTTACTTAGTGCTTCCAGTGTTGTGCGTATGTCATTCCAAAATGTCTGGTAATCATTTGAATCCACCGTGACTGATTTTGCATGAGCAAATATTTCATTTCTTTTGTCTCTCAAAAACTGTATCATGTTCAGTTGCTGATGACTTACAGTAAGTACAATGTTAGTAAATAAGGCAGATAAAAGTGTGATATCATAATCACCCAGGTTGGTACTTCTGCCTTGTGGAAACAAGATGTCCATTTGAGATTTATTTAGTATTTTCATCTTCCTTAGATCGTCAATATCTGTTCTGTTGTTAGCAAGATATTGGTCCAAAGTGCACACTGGTGTGCCTATATGATATAGCAGGAGGCGTCTAAGGACCCTAGATCCAACATTTACCAACAGACATGCAATGTGCATGAATCTGTCAGTATCATCAACTGATGGGTGTTGCACGACATTAGTTGCTGTGTATCCTGATGCTGGGGTTTGCATGACATTTGTTGTGGAACCAAATGCAGAGCCTTGCATGACATCCGTTGTTGTTGATGCTGATGTGGGGGCTTGCATGTCATTAGCTGTTGTGGTAGTGGCTGTTGGGCATGGTGTGGAACCAGTTGTTGTGGATGGTTTGGAACCAGTTGCTGCGGCTTGCAAGATATCAGCTACTGTGGATACTGATGTTGGGGCTTGTTTGGAGATAGTTGCTGTGGATCCTGATATTGAGGCTTGCATGCCATTAGTTGTTGTGGATCCTGATGTTGGGGTTTGTATGACATTAGCTGTGGAACCAGACGCTGGGGCTTGAATGACATTAGTTGTTGTGGATCCTGAAGTTGGGGCTTGCATGACATTAGTTGTTGTGGATCCTGATGTTGGGGTTTGCATGACATTAGTTGTTGTGGATCCTGTTGTTGGGGCTTGCATGACATTAGTTGTTGTGGATCCTGATGTTGGGGCTTGCATGACATTAGTTGTTGTGGATCCTGATGTTGGGCCTTGCATGACATTAGTAGTGGATATTGACGTTGGGGCTTGGATGATATTAATTATTGTGGATCCTGATGTTGGGGATTGCATGCCATTAGTTGTTGTGGATCTTGATGTTGGGCCTTGCATGACATTAGTTGTTGTGGATATTGATGTTGTGGCTTGCATGACATTACTTATTGTGGATCCTGATGTTGGGGATTGCATGCCATTAGTTGTTGTGGATCTTGATGTTGGGGCTTGCATGACATTAGTTATTGTGGATCCTGATGTTGGGGATTGCATGACATTAGTTGTTGTGGATTCTGATGTTGGGGTTTGCATGACATTAGCTGTGGAAGCAGATGCTTGGGCTTGCATGACATCAGTTGTTGTGGATCCTGATGTTGGGGCTTGCATGACATTAGCTGTTGTGGAAGTGGATTTTGGGCATGGTGAGGAACTTGTTGTTGTGGATGGTATGGAAGCAGATGTTGTGGCTGGCATTACATTAGTTGATGTGGAAACAGATGTTGGTGCTTGCATGACATCAGTTGTGGTGGAACTGGATGTTGCTGTTTGCATGACCTCAGACGTTGTAGATGTTAGGGATGGTGCAGAGCCAGTTGTTGAGGCTTGCTCGACACCATTCATTGTGGATAGTGCAGAAGATGCTGGGACTGATATAACATCAGCTGTTGTGGAAGCTGATGCTGGAATGTGCATGGTATCAGCTGTTGTGGATTCTGATATTGGAGCTTGCATGACATCAGTCTTTGCAAAACTAGATATTGAAATTTGCATCACATCAGATGTTTTGGAACTGGATGATGTGGATGATGTTGATCCAGTTGTTGTGGATGTTGTGGCTCTTGTTGTTGGGGCTTGAATGAGACCAACAGCTGTGAATGATGTGGAGCTAGATGCTGGGGCTTGCATGACATCTGCTTCTGGGGCTGGAGTGGAAACATCTGTTTGGGCTTGTGTAGAATGGCCTGCTAGGTCCTGCAAAAAAACTGCAGGGGCTGAAATAGATAAAAATGATTCTGATACTATATTTAAACTGTTTTCCAGGTATGACACTATTTTAACACAAGAAGAGAGATGTAAATACTAAATCAAAGATTCAGTTTCTAATATAATTAAAGAAATATCTATGAAAAATCTATCTCAATCTATCTAGCTATGTGTCTGCTACTGTAAAAGGCTTTAAAGTCTATTAGTCTATGGAGACAAGAGACTCAGGTTGATCTGATATCACTTGCATGGCCTATGTATGATTTTAATATCCAAATAAGATATATGTTTAACTAGCTTTAAAGCCTACCATTGGTCAAACTTCATCAGTATGAAATTAATAGCTCATTAGCATACTCATCCTTAATTTTGATGATGTAACTAGACGAGAAATAGAGTCTCCTATCAAAGTTGTAACAAGTTCGGTCAATCTACTGCAGGAATATCTTATTATTAGTGGTTTAAGCTCAGCAAATTAGATACAGCATGACCATGCAAATATGCACAGGGTTTGCACAGCCAGTTGGATGCTGGATTATCATATAAATATGCCTAGAGTTTGCTCATAAAAAAATGATCCAACACCTTCACGATATAAGCTTATTTACCAAATTTAATTACATTGGTGATGGATATTTTCATGATATAAGCCTATTTATCAACTCTGATTACCTTGGGGGTGGCCATCTTCATGATATAAGCTTATTTACCAAATTTAATTACATTGGTGATGACCATCTTCATGATATAACCTCATTTACCAAATTTAAGTACGTTGGTGATGGATATCTTCCTGATATAAGCCTATTTACCAAATTTAATTAAATTGGGGATGACCATCTTCATGATATAAGCTTATTTACCAAATTTAATTACATTGGTGATGGATATTTGCATGATATAAGCATATTACCAACTCTGATTACATTGGTGATGTCTATCTTCATGACATAAGCTATTTACCAAATCTGCATAACTGATGCAGAGATGCTGCAAGGATTTAAGTATGGAGTGGGGGATTAGAGCAAAACAGGGGGAGATAAAATGGCCATAGTTCAATATTTACCAAACACTTCAATCCTCATCTTTCTTCATCCTCCAGTTTTAGAGCCCTACTAAAATCAAAATCTTTAAAAAAGATTGTACTTCTAGATGTGTAAGCGTTTATCTGTTGCTTCTGAATTTATTCTATTCTTTACCTGAGTATGAATATTGTTTTGTGCTTAGCACTCCCTTTCATAGTCGGATGTCTGAAGGGACATATACATAGCATGCTTACTCAGCTGGAACAAGCTTAGAAAATGTTCTTTATGGTTGTTATGTACAATTTTCCACAACTCAAAGGTAATGTATTTTAGATAATTCCACTCCAAAATAAGATGTTTGAATACAATATGATTTGTGAAAGTTTCACTTTCTTGAATCAGTGGTTTATTATGTAAGATTTACTGTCTGTTTCATAATGTTGTGTTACGATTTTTACGTGCATTAACAGCATATGCTGCTTTTTCGGACAGATGTAGTTTGATCAAATAAATATATTTACTTATTACTTTATTTTTTAGAGGCTTGTTTATTAAATTTATATTGACCCTTATTCTAGGGATATATTGTTTTGTAACACAAGATGCTGCAGGGCTATGCTGTTTTAGGAAAGAAATGAAAATTGTACTTAACCTTTAAGTTGTCTGTAAATTGATTGGTCTTGTCCTACATGTAATGTTTACATACCATTGAAATAGTGGGTGACCAGCATTATATGTTTTTGTCCATCCAGCATGGACAGTTGACTCACACATAACTCCATTTTCATATTCAAAATAACTTGTTTATCCATTGCTACTTTCCCAGCTTCAATAATCTGATATACTTTCCAACATTAAAAATAAACTGCTTTCATCAATTTTTTTCAGCCAGAATTTGCCAAACAAATTGTGATCTAAGGTTGAAGGTTGAACCTCGCAGGTCAACACACTACAGATATCTCAATCATGACTTTATACACACGGAACAACCATGCTCCAAATACAATATATATCTACCATGATTTTGTACACACAGACCGACCATGGTCTACATAATATATATATACATATCTTGATTTTATAAATTAACCACCATGGTCCACATACCGGAACCATGGTCCACCTGCAAGATATATCTCTATTGGCCTTTGTCAAAATCGCAATGAATAGCATCATGCTTTTTTTTCACTGTATGATAATTCTTCACACTTTTTTAAGGATTATTATTATATTGTTTTGAATTTGTATGCACAATAAAATGTCTTTATTTTCAAAAAACACACAACATACTTACTGCATCCTCAAGCACACACCAGCATTTCTGTCTTCACAGACACAAACACACAAATACAATGATTTTCTTTCACAACCACACAAATAGAAAGTACAATTTTCTTTCTTTATATATTCCCTGTACATTTATAGCCATGAGTCATACCACAGACTATCTTACAATTGCTTTTTTTCTACATATATCTTGTCTTCTAGATAAAGGTTTGAAACTGCTAAACTTTTGAAAATAGGAAAAGATCATAGCCAGGAAAAAAGACATCACACACACACACACACACACACATATATATATATATATATATATATATATATATATATATATATACTGACCAACAATGGTCCCCATACTCTATATTGGCCTTTGTTGAAATCACCATGAATAACATCACGTTTACAATGATTCATATGATCTTATTATGAATCTGAATGTACAATATGATGTCTGTATTCTTAAAAAACACCCATAACATAATTACTATCTTCTCTCGCACACATACACACACACAAACATACACACACACACACACACACACACACACACACAAGATAACTTTCCTTTTTTAATATTCCCCACACATAGGAAGCGATGGGTCAGGGACTTCTCCCAACGACTACCAAACAATTCCTTTCTTTTCTACATACATCTTAGCTCTGTACATAAATGTCTGAATCAGCTAAAATGTTTACAATAGGAAAAGAGGATAGCCTGAAGAAAGAACACATTATATTCACATACATACATACATACATACATACATACATACATACATACATACATACATACACACACACACACACACATACATACATACATACATACATACATACATACATACATACATACATACATACATATATATACATATATATATATATATATGCATACAACGTTATTAGGAATCTTTTATTCCATTTCTTATAAAATGTCCGAAAGTAGAGAGAAGGATGTGCTGACCAGAAGAGATTAAGACACAGGAATATTGTAAGAGTATATAATAGGTATACACATAAATCTTATTAAACTAGTTTTAGATGATATGAACCAAAGCATAATCAAGACTGTGGATGCATCAACTGATTTCCTAAATATAGACAGAAACTTTAACTATCCTTTACTACTACATAAATACATGTGTGCCATTTAGATTCAAAACCTTCCACCTTGTTTCTGTTAGTTAATTCCAACTCATAAATGTAGTATTGTTTCAAGACGTTTTTAAACAAAGGTAGAGATGGCAGTTTTTGTTCATGGCGCATAGTATAAACGTGTCTTTTAGATATCAGCGATATAAAATTAATTACATTGCCTGCTTCTAACATACCAACAATTATTCCTGTAAGAGAAAAGGTATACAGGAAATTAGTGTCATTTCAAATTCATCGGCTTATATCAAGGGTTCATAGCAGCAGTAAGGCACAAAATGTAAGTCTAATTTGATGTTTTCATACTGGCATTACGATAATATTTAAGGTCACCCTACCCACCCACAAATTGCTAAAATCATCGTTTGATACAAGAGTAAAAGTAAAACTTAATGAAGTATAAACACATAACATGACTCAAAATAAAGCTGCCCATGGCACAAATAATGGTTTTGGAAATGTGTCAGACTCATCACTTTTAGCAGTAGTGTGAAAACGTTTGCATCCTCTATACATGAAGCTATCATTTAACAATGCCAACCTATCTATTCCGAATACTGCTTCTTGTTTTAAATTGTTGTATGTATACTTATATTTGCATAACACAAATCTATCATAACACCCATCAGTGCTTAAAAAGCAACCCATGGCTGATTTTTATAGCTTTTTAAGGTTCACATCAAGCATGGTGAAATTTTTAGCTACCATCAGCTTTTTTAGGCAAACGGCTAAATTTCATGTTTTTTACTTTTTGTGGTTGGCTATATACCCTGTTAAAACATTCTAAAACTGATTCAAAGCTGCAGTCCCTAAAAAAGATAGAAACATGTTTCAGGTGAATCGATACAAAAAGAACATTCATTATTATTTGCCGTTCCATTGTTTCCACAATAGTGTTTGGGCAAGAACTCTATGTAGTAATTTATACTGAAACCAAACTAGATTAGAATATTTTGTAATTCTCTATGTTAAGGCAAAATGCCTTGTCAAATCAAATTGGTTTGGTTAAGTTACATTTTCTATTTCGCTTTTAAGTTTTTAATATTTTTGTGTCTTTCACAAAATATTATAAATATTTCTTCAATCCTTTCTACATTTCAAGGAAAAGTAAAAGCTTTTGTTCTTTACGTGTTTCTTATCTGACAACATTTCACAATATTCAGGTTATATGCTCTTGTTTTGCTGCTACATATTTGATATACAAATATTAAAGCTGGTAGCAGTTGATATCAGAATATTTACTAATGTACATTTTCCCTTTAATAATGCTCTATTTTACTCAGTTTTGTCCTTTGATACACGATTAAAGTATGTTATCTACAATACGATGTATGATCTCTATGATATACTGCATGTCTTGCATACAGTATGAGATATGATCTCTATGACAGACTGCATGTCTTGAGTACAGTATGATCTCTATGATAGACTGCATTTTTGAGTACAGTATGATGTGTGATTTATATGATAGACTGCATATTTTTAGTACAGTATGTCATACGATCTCTATGACAGACTGCATGTCTTGAGAGACCACTTACTCTCCACTTGGTAGAGTTAGGTGGACAGGTCTTCCTTCAAGATGAGTTTAATTGTATTTCAAACCAAATAATATTAAATATGCCATTTCTTCATTATTCTACTCCTCAACATAAGGATTTAAACAGAACTAAGTATAAATTCAATTTATTTTTAATCTTACCTATGGGTTGTAATGACTGATAATGGAATTCCCAGATGTGCCCTAGGATAATGGGCATCCCCATAAAACCTGTCTGTCCAACAACCCATACAATGATGTCATCAGGACCTGAGGATGGTGAGCTCGTTACAATGAAAATATCCATTTGTAGTTTCCTAGCCATAGCAACCACCACCACATGGTCTGCCCATTCTCCATCCCTGGCCATTCGTGTACAATAGTCATCAAATGTCTCATCATGGATGAAACTCTCCAAATTTATGGTGCCTTCAGATGCCTGAGTGGGTGAGAAACATTCGGTTAAGTACTACATTATTTGACAAAAATTGATGCTAATAATTTATTACCCCATCACTTATTAGCTTATTGTGTTCTCAATGGTCAATGTAGGCCAGAAGAAAACATCTTTCTGACATAAATGATAAAACCTCTAAATGTTTCTCATGCAAGTTATATGAAACTATTGCAAGTTATATATATTTATATACAGAGAGAGAGAGAGAGAGATACAGAGAATGGATACATATCTGCAAGATGCTCAAGCTAAAAAAGAAGTTACTTGTTGATGATTCCCTATAATGCTTACAGTTTCTGTTCATCAAGCCATGACTGAACATCAGAGAAAACATTTTTTAAACATTTCCTTCAAATTCCCCTTTATAGACAGACAGCATAAAATCTTTGCTTACATGCAGTACTCTATTAGTCCTCATGAAGGCAACTACTTCCTGGCGCAGCTGTTTTGGTGTTTTTTGTACAACACAATTTAATCGTTGAAGTTGACTGGAGACAGCCTCAAAAAAGCAGTTACCATTAGCAGGAGTTTCACCATGAAATTGCAGCCCCATTGACAGACAGTTTTCTTCCAGTGTAGATTGACGTGAAGAAGCATCTTGATGTGACTTGCTTAGAATTTGGCACAAAAGGTTAGGGTCAGAACAAGGAACTCCTGTAAAAAAAAATTCATATAAGCTTACACACTAAAATCTGGCACTAAAATTTAAGGTCTAAAGAAGGCACTCCTGCAAACAGAATTTTACATATGCATGCTCATTTGATCTTTATCAGACAGAAGCTTGAACTTCTATAGTTTAAATTCAATAATGCATTTTGCTGTATCAGCACTCCAAATATATATCATATTGTCGTATCCACAAGGTATGGTACTTGAAAAATTTAGTGACCATTACCATTTTATTGTTCCAAGTATCAAAGTTTAGTAGCCAAAGGTCAACCAGCATGAAAGGTTTAGTGGCTTTAACCAATTTCCTGTTCCAAGTAAAAATCAAACTTTAGTAGCCACAGGGTAACCAAGCTGAAATGTGTTTGGCCAATACAAATATAGGTCATTGAAGCCTAATAATCTGGTCCCTGCCAAGAACAAATGAAAGACAAATGAGTGCAGACTTAAAGACAGCAGGTGACAAAAGCAGAATTTCTATTTAAGGCAAATTCAAATTTATTAGACAAGCAGCAGCACGTTATTTCAAGAACATTCAGATCTGTATAACATAGCAGTCAACAGTAATTTTCTGCTTAAACCCAAGGCCAAACACTGAAATTCATGATATGAAGCTGGCTAAACCATGTCTTTACATATTGCCTGGAATGAAACTGACTTTTAGGTTGATGGTTTGTAGCTTGCTAAACTATGTCTTTACATATTGCCTGGAATGAAATTGACTTTTAGGTTGATGGTTTATAGCATGCTAAACCATGTCTCTACATACTGCCTGGACACAAACTGCCCTATATATTCTATATCTTTACATAATGACTTTACTCAGATTGATTTACTTATAAATTCTTTATACAATGGCATGACTCAAACTTACTTATAAATTTACTATTTGAAGAATCCTGAACCATGTCTTTATATAATGATATGACTCTAATTGACCTATAATTTACTGTCTGAAGCATGCTGAACCATTTCTTTACGTACTAGCTGGTCTCAAACTGACCTATATATTCTATATCTTTACACAATGACTTTAATCAAATTGACAAATTTAGTGTCTGAAGCATGTCTTTATATAATGACAGCACTCAAACTTACTTATAAATTTAATGTCTGTAGCTTGACTGATAACAGATCTATAACGTCATTCTACTGACAGCTTCTATGCACTTATACTAGTTCTAATGACAGTACTTTCACTGCTGACTAAATTTCTTGTATCTCTTTCCATGTATAAATTTATGGCAATTCCACTGACAGTAATTTTACGACCAAATTAATTCCCTGTATTTTTTCCATGCACATATTTTTCCAGACAATTACCATAAGCTGAGGTTAGCTGCACAGATAATTTGTTACACTTGTCTACAACAGCCACACTAATCACACGGACAGGTGGTGATTTAATGTACGAACCAGCTGTCATGTGATCATAAAGTGACTATAAGTTAAATTGCACGTTCCAACTAGTTGGTGTCTGACTAGCGGTGTACGCATGTATCGTTATAAAGTGCTGATGTCATTTTCAAGTATCGCATTATGATTTTTAAGGTGAACTGTTGGGAACTTTCAATTGCAATTCTGAATATTTAGTGTGTGTGATTTGGATTTTTAACGTAGCTTTAACAATTTTTCAGTCATTTTGCTCTGATGTCTGCAATGTGGCAGTTTATAGTGATGTCTAGCACTGGGGCATCATGCCGCAGACATGTAGTATGATGTCCAACCCAGCCACATTATTCTGACACCAGGCCGACCAGTCCTAACACTAAGCTCTTAATGCTGAGTGAATATTTAGCTGCAAATGTGAATGTTTTACTTAAAAATGTGAAGTGCTGTTTATTAGTTGTACAATAAATCAGTCAAAAACTTGGCAGAGATTTTAGTTTAATCACATTATCAGAGTATCTATCTCAGTAAAGAATTAAACTTGAACTGAATAAACAGTCAATTTGATTTTATGGAAATCAGGATACAGGATATTATGTGATATACTGCAATATACTTGCAGAGCTATGTTGGCAAAGAACAACTAAACCTAATGTGGTGGCGTGAAAACAGCAAAAGGCTAAACAGGAATGGAAAATGTGATTATTCCAATTCATATTCCATGAGCTGCAAAACAGCCACAAGTGGGCCTGATATCACTCACTGTGCTTATGAAATATTAATAGTTTACCATTTCACTAAGCAGGCTCATGTATCATTGTGAAAACACAATTTATCTCACTATCTCTCAGCTCTGAATCATACTAATCTGCATATTTTGCTGTGCACTGTTTTGATAAATGTATTCTTAACGGCATACTATGAACATTATCATGAACTTAGTCAAAACATAATCAGAAATGTAGTTGCTATATTGTTAACAAGCCCAATCAACTAGATGTTTTATATATTCTTAACAAGCCCAGTCAAGCAGATGCTTGATATATTGTTGAACAATTTAAACCGATTACAGAAACAACAGTTGGTGCCTGGTTTTGTTCAAGTGCATTTGTAAATGTTCCGTTCTAGGTAGAGATTATATACTTTACAATGTTTGCTACAGGGCAAACTGTAACAACTGGATATAGTTCTACTAACATCGCAACTAGCAAATACTGGACTGTTACTGGGATCAGTGACCACTCCTGCTATTCTGACTAGCACTAAATGGAATTAAGCCAACTGAGAATTTGGGAATCTGTGATTCTTTTGCATGTGGTATGAATCAGTGAATTGCTGTAGAGTTGTGAAATTCATGCCAAAATCATAGGGTTGGCAGGTCTGTTGTTAACAAGATCAGTCAATCATACGAGTAGTGTGTGTGAGTTTCAGTCATATTCATCCTCAACTAATACTGTCATGATGAAGAATTATTTAACAAGTTTGATCAATATCATGTTCACAAGAGTCTCAAGAGTGGTTACAATCTTCATATCAGGTGCAAGAATAAATATATCCTTATTTCTAGTTATAATGAAAACAGGAGTATACATCTCAGAATGATAATGCACAATTGTTGTCTGGCAAAATGAATGTATGACGGAGAGTACTTGGCCCACCAGTGACCAAGTATCATAACATAATGTCAGAAGCATGATGGAAAGCAAATGACCTAAGACAACATATTAAGCCAGATACATGATGGACAGCACATGACCCACTATGACTATACGAGAAGGCCAGATGCATGATGGAATGCACAAGTGTCACTATGGACCCAGGAATATGCCAGAAAGCCAGATTGACAGCAAAAGACCCACTATGTACACAGGACTATACCATAAAGTCAAATACATGAAAGATACTATAAGACCCGCAATCACTGCAGAACCATACCAAAAAGCCACATAAGCTAATTAGATAGGTAAAACAATTCATACCTTTGGACTGATCAAGTTTACTTGGAATCTTCATTGCTCTAGCTCTGACATCACGGTCTTGAGGCAAGATTTGGACTTTGATATCGGTGTTTTCTGAAAAAAGAAAGTGGTGTTTTGCATACAGAGACCTATCTATGCATACAACAAGCTAACTGCTATTATTTTAAGGTAGTGATGTCTTAAAAACAGAGAGATATATTTAAAGCATGATAATCAAAAATCACTTGAAGAAAGTACTGTCTTATGCATGAAGAGATCTTGAGCAACCAATTCAGCCTGAAAATGCAATTAACAACGAAGACTTAGCAAACCTTTCAGGAAATATTTGTCCCATACCTACTATAATGAGGTCACTAAAAGTGTACAATGGTGAAATTGGCTTGTGCCCTTGTGAAAGAAATGTAGACTTACTATTCGGACATTAAAGAGAGGAAAAGGACAGTTTGATGGAAAACTCAACCCTAACCCCAATGAAGTATACAGCACAGAAAACCCATATAATGTACACAACACAGAAAACCCCAATAAAGTGCACAACACATGTTAGAATACTAATACAAAAATATAGTAAGTTTCTTCACAAAAGCTGAAGGAGAGTGCCTTATGCTATATAACAGAAATAAAAGGGTGATGGAATACAAATTACTAAAATAGCCATAAAGATAGGACAAATGACAACACAGAAGTATTCTAAGCATAACGTCATAATCTCTAGCAACTTGAAAGTATAAACTGGAATGGAAAGTGTGATGGGAAATTTATGTTTAGTCTTGAACATTCAAATACATTCAAAATACAGTACATAATGTACCATCCAATGATGCTGTATGCCAAATTTCATCAAACTTCCGTTTTTAAGCCATGATTCTGACCTTGAAGACAGGACCTTCATTTATATTCATCCTTCCGTTCTAATGATGTATAAGCAAAGCAAATTTCACTCCCGGGAGGTGTAACGGAAAACTTAATATAATGAGTCATGAAAGATGTACCTTAAAGATTGGACTCTCAGCAAGAGACGTGACATTGTTCTTAATGATGATATCCAAGAATACTAAGTTTTATCTGTACGTCTTAAATGGCCATAAAGTTATAAGGCTGAAAACTAACTCCACTCCATTCACTTGCTGGTCTGTCTAATTTGCAAGGATTGAATAATGTTGATCTTTGCAAACAATGAGAATTAGATATACATAAGATGAGGAATGCAGTTTATGTGACTACAGCAAAATTTAAGACCTGCCAAAGGAATAATTTATCCATTCCTGGGACAATAAGACCTGCCAAAGGAATACTAATTTATCCATTCCTGGGACAATAAGACCTGCCAAAGGAATACTAATTTATCCATTCCTGGGACAATAAGACCTGCCAAAGGAATACTAATTTATCCATTCCTGGGACAATAAGACCTACCAAAGGAATAATTTATCCATTCCTGGGACAATAAGACCTGCCAAAGGAATAATTTATCCATTCTTGTGACAACAAGACCTGCCAAAGGAATACTAATTTATCCATTCCTGGGACAATAAGACCTACCAAAGGAATAATTTATCCATTCCTGGGACAATTTGACCTGCTAAAGGAATACTAATTTATCCATTCCTGAGATAATAAGACCTGCCAAAGGAATAATTTATCCATTCCTGGGACAATACAACCTGCCAAAGGAATAATTTATCCATTCTTGTGACAATAAGACCTGCCAAAGGAATAATTTATCCATTCCTGGGACAATAAGACCTACCAAAGGAATAATTTATCCATTCTTGTGACAATAAGACCTGCCAAAGGAATACTAATTTATCCATTCCTGGGACAATAAGACCTACCAAAGGAATAATTTATCCATTCCTGGGACAATAAGACCTACCAAAGGAATAATTTATCCATTCCTGGGACAATAAGACCTACCAAAGGAATAATTTATCCATTCCTGGGACAATAAGACCTGCCAAAGGAATAATTTATCCATTCTTGTGACAATAAGACCTGCCAAAGGAATACTAATTTATCCATTCCTGGGACAATAAGACCTACCAAAGGAATAATTTATCCATTCCTGGGACAATAAGACCTACCAAAGGAATAACTTATCCATTCCTGGGACAATTTGACCTGGTAAAGGAATACTAATTTATCCATTCCTGATATAATAAGACCTGCCAAAGGAATAATTTATCCATTCCTGGGACAATAAGACCTACCAAAGGAATAATTTATCCATTCCTGGGACAATACAACCTGCCAAAGGAATACTAATTTATCCATTCCTGTGACAATAAGACCTACCAAAGGAATAATTTATCCATTCCTGGGACAATTTGACCTGTTAAAGGAATACTAATTTATCCATTCCTGAGATAATAAGACCTGCCAAAGGAATCTTGATTTAACCATTCCTGGGACAATTTGACCTGCCAAAGGAATACTGATTTATCCATTCCTGAAACACTAAAGGAAATTGAAACACTTCTGGCAGGGAGACTGAAACATCTTACTCTTTTTCTTGCTTACCTGTTTCTCCTCCTTTTTCTCCCTGACTCTCCTGAAAAATAGAAAGTGTATCATAATAAGCATTTCGATTAGTATACAGATGTATCTTTAATATCTGTCCTCAATGGACTGTATGTTAAGTATGTGAGGTTTATTTGTGTGGACTGTGTGCTAATGTAGTATGTCATGCTAACATAGTATGTGATATATATTTATGTGGACTATATGTTAACTGATTATGTTATGATATTTGTTGTGTGGATTAAGCATTTTGGAAGGCACTGATAGATATAGGGATCAAACCACTAAATTATTTCCATAGACAACTTTGTCTTGGAAACTAAAACTACTTTCTGAACTACATGTTTCAATATACATTTTTTAACTATGATCTGAAACAATGTAAAAATGAGCAATAATTTTTATTAAACTTAAAACATAATTTATTTCCCTAAAATACAAAATTACCGGATGATGAATGAAATCTTGAATAGTATTAAATGTTCTATCAATTCCCAAAGATTCACGTATTCTGAGTGATTTCCAGTGGTGTTCTTAATGATGTGCACAAATGTAACCTTTTACCATTAGATTAATTATGAATCACAAAAACATAATCCTAAAGTACCTCTAGATGAATTCAGAGTAATTCCAAAACAACCTCAATTCTAAGTGGGCTGAGCAAGCACTTATACATGTTTTCTAGGATTGATGCTAATGCTAGGAATACTTAATTCTTAAATATGCAACAGATGAACAATACATATACATTCTATAATGGTACGAAGTTGTAAACAAGGTCACATTCCTTACACTAATCAATCAGGAACCAGGTCTGCTTGGCCTTTCAAATATAAAATTAACCACACTCAATGAAACATAAAAATATAGGTCACACTGACATACCTTTGGATCTCACAATGTTTTATGAATTAAGACAAAAAAATACACAGGTGCAAAAAACTACATCGGTCATGAGCTACATGGAAGTGCAAACACTTTATCAAGAATGCATTACGTATTTGTAAAGTTATACCCATACTCAAAGGTAGTTAGACCAGGAAATATACTATAATCTATTGCCCAAGGCTACTTGGGTTGTACACAAAAATAACAACTCTTGATATCTAGTTGATCCCAATATGATAATGGTACCAGTCTGACATCCAATACGGCCACCATATAAAATAATTTGGTATTGTTACTTGCTTCTGAAAGGAAGGTTTAATTGGCAACGAGTTTTTGCTGAACACTTAATAGGTTAATTTGCTAGTAGATGAAAAAGGTGTGGCTTCAGCATTGATGACACTGTTAGTGTAGGTGTCCACATGTAAAAACATGTATACATACACAACATACGTGCATCTGAACCATTCATTTCATTCTAGATGTCATAATGTATTTAAGGAAAAAGGACATGTCAATATGACCAACTGTACTGATGCTGTAGCAATAAGATTTTCAATGTTGCAGCTGTGGTGGTCATATTGGATATTTGAAGGGCTCCATTTTCATTTTGTACCAACCGAAGTTGTCAGAAGTCTTTTAGTGAAAACAACATGTCAGTATGACCTTGCCTTCCAGAAGATAAGTGACAACAAGCCATTTCAAGCTAATTTCATGGAGGCAACAATAGATGTCAAATCATAACCAGTTTCATTTATGACCAGCTAGAATGTCTCAAGAAGTCTTTCGTTGCTGTTGGGTTTAACGCCATTTTTCAGCACAAGATAGGCTATGCATGGCGGCCAGTACTAATGGTTGAGTAAGAACCCGGGAAAACCCCGGAAAGAACCACCGACCCACGAGAAGTAACCGGCAACCTTTCTCACACACCCACGCTGGCTGAATATGAAACTCGAACCGGCGCAGACAAAGGTGAGATGGCAGAGATTCGTAACGGACAGCGCTTTAGACCACTCAGCCACTCGGGGCCCCCAAGTCTTTCGTGAAAACCTCATACTAATATTTTGTTAAAAATGGCAATTTTAATAGTTTATTGTTGATTTTTTCTGCATGTTAAAGAATGTAAAATGATATCTAGTTATGTAGGTGACTCATATCTGTCAAAGGTTGGATTTTATAGCGGGAATCTTTTTTTAAATGAAGTTAGTTGTCTTCATTTAATTTTATACTATTATCAACTACAATGCAGTAGGGCAGAACGTACATATGTGTTTCACCTTTTTTGTCACTAATAGTACTCTGTCTGGTTTGCATTTCAACATACAATAAACATCAAAAATAGTCAGCTTGCTTTTGTAAAATTGTGCATAATATACTTTATAGCACACAGTGCATTGCTTATTTACAAATTAAAGGCAATATATTTACCACAATCTGGAATGCTTTTACTTAGGAGAAATCTCCAAGTGAGGTAAAACTTGTACTCACCATATCCTCAAACCAAAACTGCAACTGTTTGTTTGACTCTATTATATTGTCATGACATACACAGCATACTTCTGGCTTCTCTTGAAGCAGTGACACAGGAATCAGGCTGTTGATACTGTCACCACCGTATTCAGGACACTGTATAAAGTACTCAAACCTCAGACTCTGGCCCAGATATCCAATGATGTTAATGAGAGTGGCAGAGACAAGCTCTCTCACCTGAATGCACAACTTTGAAGATGGAGTCTTGTCTGTGATCCCCTTTCTTGTGACTCTCATATATATGATGTAGTCCCTAAAGTGAATGGTCAGTTTGTGATAATGGTCCAACTGAAAAACACCGCACCCACAGAAGATCAGATTATCCAGGGTCCCATTATTCATCTTTGTGGCTATTGGCCAGTGTGCAACACAGGCAGCAAGAAGTCGATGAAAAATTGGCGACGGCAAATATTTTCCCATGAAGACATAGCATAGGACTGTGGAACTCTCCATCTGAGGGTGTGCTTCTGGGCAGATGACCTCTCTGGGAGTTTTTTGACGGAGCATACATGGGGCAAGAAAATAATCCTCCTCCTAAAAAATAAAGGATTACATTTAATGGGAATATTTGGCAGAGATATAGATTTTTCATTTTTCATAATGAGAAAAAATAAACATGGGTAATCAGCTAAATTATACTATTCTTACTAAGCCTTGGGCCTCACATGCATACATCAGCATTTACACCCTAATGATTCCTTGAGAGGCATGTTTTAAAGATCCATAAATAGATACATCCTACAGCAATAAGACCAAAACACGTTTCTAAAGACAAGTCAGTTAGTTGTTGACAAAAGACAATGACATTAGTAAAGTTATATAACTCTTTCAAGCTTAATGTTGTGTTTAACCTGTCAATTAGAAAGGTTGGCGTATTCACTTCAAACAACCTGACTTTATTGAATTTAATAAGTTGAACATGCATCCATGATTGTGTGCTTGAAAAAATCTAGATAGTGCATGTGAGATGCATGCTGTTGTAGAGAGTAATACTTCTGACATGGAAACTACATGACGGGACCAATGTCAAAGTTCCAATTTGAGAATGAAAACATTAACTTCTGTGCATGAAAATGGTTTCCCAAATCCAGCAGTCACATTGGAGTAGCCTAAACAATATGGATCAGAATTGAATTATGAATGAAACCTGTCTGATACAGACAGTATTAGAAAAGTTATGTCAACATAAGAATATTAATTCTAATTGATGATGCAATGGAGTTTATGAAGCTTTAAAAGCACCTGACTCCTATTGTCGTGGCATGATGCTGTCAATATAACATTCTAACGTAGCTGTAAAAAGTACCAACTTTTAGAATCCTTGGCTCATCTGATCAATGCTGCCATTACCTTACAGAGTAGATAGTAAAAACTGTACAAATATAACATGACTCGTGTTACAGTGAAATGGAGTCCCAGCATCAAAGAAAAAGCATATGCTGCTGACATAACTATGTTAACACTAAACAGTTTGTTATGGCATAAATTATGCCCGTAGTGAAAGTTGATTTTGTCTTGTATAGTCACTTAAGAAAATAAATTTTAGTCTGTACATTCTACACATCACGTCTTTTATTTCTTCGGACATGATACTGGAATTCATTGCCAGTGAGATGATCATGCTTATCATTTCAGTGACATTCACAACAACAGGCACTACTGGCGGAGATTAACAGATTTTACTCATAAAATAATCCCAAATATTATGACCACACAAATACAACTCTTTGGGGGGGGGGGGGGGGTAAAAACAAGTCTCAGAATGCAGGGGAAAATAACTGGCAGGTATGTTTAGGGCTAAATATGTACATGTCATGAGACATGGGTAGATATGTACATGTCATGTGACAATTGGCTAAATATAGACACGTGATGAGATATGGCAAAATAAGTAATGTCTTGCAAAATGGCAGAATACTGAAATACATAATGATTTAAAATGAACAATGTATTCCAGTGTATATTAAATTAAAATTAGTTTAAATGTTGTGGGAATGAACTATATTACCTTATAATGAGAATGAGTTTATTTCACATCCATTCATGGTACCAAAACCTAACTGTAAATTCACATTGGGCATAAATGAACAGACTTGGAATAACTTTGTCATTAGTTAACATTTTTAAACAAAATGGGTTTTCAATCGATCCAGAAATATTAACAGTAAAAGGAAGAGATGCATATCTTCTAAATGTATTATGTCACTCAGTCCAAGGAAATAAATTATCTTCCTAAATTTACTGTGTACATGTAGTGGTAACTGTCTTGAAACTTGCACACACTTCAGTTATCTATTTAACACTAGCATATAATAAATACTTCTACTGATTTTTACTCTAGGAATTTGTTTTCAGGACTGAGTAGATACTAAGTGAGAGAAATTGAGCTTCTAGTCTCGAATTGATGAATTTGCTTCATAGCACCATAGCATGAAGAAACAGGAGCATCATTTTTGAGATGTATTTTTCCATTACTTGCCATGTGCTTGAATCATCAAATTGCCTCCTTTCCACTTAGTATGAAAACTTTTCCGCTATCTAAATTTAGAAGGACTTTGCATTCATTTAGGACCTTCATAGACCCTTATAAGGACAAGTTTGGATTCAATTCATAATACTATAAGTTCCTCCCTAGCTTTTGTTTATAATTTTGATAATTAAATTGTTTGAAATGTTTTATAAAAAAAATTGATGGGTTTGCTTCTTTTCTGTTACTTAAGTTTGTGCCCATAAAGTCGCAACATCAACCACTGTTAAAATACTCTTGTATGTATAGTTTTGGATATCTTAGAGTCCAGTTGCGTTTTGATAAGTGCTGTTAGTTTTGGCAGATATATTTAATGACGATTATTATCTTATTTTTCAAGTATGACAACTTTGTAACGTGGTTCTTAGCAAACTTGTAGAATTGGTGGTTGAATAAATAATATAATTCTCATAAATTCTTATAATTTATAAATACAGTCTTTAGCTTTCTAACAGCCACTTGTCAGCCAAAACAATATGTTGTGTTCTTTCTACTTTCAACTGTCAGACATATATTTCTTCAAAATGCATCTCTGAAATCATATCTACAAACTTGTTACACCATGAATAAGAAATATTTGTCGCTTTGAAGAAGTACATGATTCACCTCACATATATGAATCTCCTCTATATACCCTGAAGATTATGGTTTGTGACATCTACTTCAGTAGGATTGGTTTTGTGTGTGTCTCGTCATTGTCCATCCGCTCAAGAAACTATGTTTTGATGGTTGTGCATGAATGTGCACCTCTACACAGGATGATTTTCCTTCTAAGATGAGATGAGTAACTACATTCCCACTTGTCACTGAAATCTCCAGTAAATGCAAAATTATCACTGGAAACATTGGGGTTTGTGTTCCCATTTTTTCGCATTTTGCTTCCAGTGTAAAATATTTATATTCTAAATTTCAATTTTAAGATCAATACGACAATTCTTTTTGAAACTTTGAAACTGATGTCGAGCACTCTACTAAGTACAAATGTCGCTCGGCAGTAATACGTGCGCATTGATATTGATGTTGTATCTATTATTGTGCTGATGTGCCTTTTAACTCCTAATACACACATTCATTACATTCATTATTGTTATCAATATAAGGATTTGATAGGTGATTAAACTTAGTAGTTCTGTCATTAACTGTGAGAAGATTTGTATTTTAATATGAACAGACCTTGATTTCTGATGCCTCCTCGCTGTAGACCCTAAGCTTAGCAATTATGTTTAACTGCTCCATCAGTAACAGTATGTGCTCTTTGTTGTCATGGAGATCCTGGTGTTTCTCTTTTGTCCAGACAGCATCTTTAAATGAAAAGAAAACAGCTGTCAGACTGGTTAAGTCAAGTGTGCAGATAGATCTAAAGTCTGAGATAAATACATTCTTTAGGTAATAAGGAAAATAAATACTTTGGAACAGATCACAATGAAAATGCATCAAGCACTTGGAAAAGATAATAATGAAAATGATTCCTTTGGAACATGGTCTTCTTAGCTAGAAAACAAAAGCCCCTCAAAGGAACTTATGCATTACAGTTCAAATATTTTTTCCAAGAATCTAAGATCAGAAACATTCTTCTTTTTAAGGGCGGTTTAGTGAAATCATTTTTAGCATTAACGGGTTTGGTCACATCTTTATCATTAATGAGCTTGGTCACATCTTTATCATTAATGAGCTTGGTCACATCTTTAGCATTAATGAGCATGGTCACATCTTTAGCATCAATGTGCTTCGTCACATCTTTAGCATCAATGAGATTTGTCACATCTTTAGCATTAAGGAACATTGTCACATCTTTAGCATCAATGAGCTTTGTCACATCTTTAGCATCAATGAGCTTGGTCACATCTTTAGCATCAATGAGCTTGGTCACATCTTTAGCATTAATGAGCTTGGTTACATCTTTAGCATCAATGAACTTGGTCACATATTTAGCATTAATGATTTTGGTCACATCTTTAGCAACAAGGAGCTTCTTTATCATCAGTGAGCTTGGTCACATCTTTAGCATTAATGAGCTTGGTCACAACTTTAGCATCAATAAGCTTGGTCACATATTTGGCATCAATGAGCTTGGTCACATCTTTAGCATTAATGAGCTTGGTTAGATCTTTAGCATCAATGAGCTTGGTCACATCTTTAGCATTAATGATTTTGGTCACATCTTTAGCAATAAGGAGCTTCTTTATCATCAGTGAGCTTGGTCACATCTTTAGCATTAATGAGCTTGGTCACAACTTTAGCATTAATAAGCTTGGTCACATCTTTATCATTAATGAGCTTGGTCACATCTTTAGCATTAATGAGCTTGGTCACATCTTTAGCATCAATGAGCTTGGTCACATCTTTAGCATCAATGAGCTTGGTCACATCTTTAGCATCAATGAGCTTGGTCACATCTTTAGCATCAATGAGCTTGGTCACATCTTTAGCATCAATGAGCTTGGTCACATCTTTAGCATTAATGAGCTTGGTTACATCTTTAGCATCAATGAACTTGGTCACATATTTAGCATTAATGATTTTGGTCACATCTTTAGCAATAAGGAGCTTCTTTATCATCAATGAACTTGGTCACATATTTAGCATTAATGATTTTGGTCACATCTTTAGCATTAATGAGCTTGGTCACAACTTTAGCATTGATGAGCTTGGTCACATGTTTTGCATCAATGAGCTTGGTCACTTCTTTAGGATCAATGAGCTTGGTCACATTACTTAGCATTAATGAGCTTGGTCACATCTTTAGCATTAATGAGTTTGGATACATCTTTAGCATCAATGAGCCTGGTCACATCTTTAGCATCAATGAGCTTGGTCACATCTTTAGCATTAATGAGCTTGGTCACATATTTAGCACTAATGAGCTTGGTCACATCTTAGCATTAATGAGATTGGTCACATCTTTAGCATCATTGAGCTTGGTCACATGGTTAGCATCAATGAGCTTGGTCACATCTTTAGCATCAATGAGCTTGGTCACATCATTAGCATCAATGAGCTTGGTCACATCTTTAGCATCAATGAGCTTGGTCACATGGTTAGCATCAATGAGCTTGGTGGTCACATCTTTAGCATCAATGAGCTTGGTCACATCATTAGCATCAATGAACTTGGTCACATCTTTAGCATCAATGAGCTTGGTCACATCTTTTACATTAATGAGCTTGGTCACATCTTTAGCATCAATGAGCTTGGTCACATCTTTAGCATCAATGAGGTTGGTCACATCTTTAGCATCAATGAGCATGGTCACATATTTAGCATTATTGAGCTTGGTCACATATTTAGCATTAATGAGCTTGGTCACATCTTCAGCATTAATGAGCTTGGTCACATCTTCAGCATTAATGAGCTTGGTCACATCATTAGCATCAATGAGCTTGGTCACATCTTTAGCATCAATGAGCTTTGTCACATCTTTAGCATCAATGAGCTTGGTCACATATTTAGCAATATTGAGCTTGGTCACATCATTAGCATCAATGAGCTTGGTCACATCTTTAGCATCAATGAGCTTGGTCACATCTTTATCATCAATGAGCTTTTACATCTTTAGCATCAATGAGCTTTTACATCTTTTAAGTAGTTTTATCATTAACCTAAATATTACAAGATAAAATACTTTTCTCTTTGTACAAATAATTTGTGTACCAATGGTGTTGTTGTTATGGGTTTAATACCATTTTCCATTACAGGATAGGCTATACATTGTGGCCTGCATATCTGGTGGCTGAAGTACATAGGAAAACCCCTGGAAGAACCAATGACCCAAAGAACACTATTAGCATGATTTCTCACATGACCACAATTGCCAATAATGAGACTCAAAACCATGTGGTCAGATATGGGATGTCAGTGGTCTGTACTGTTGAGTACCTTAGACCATTTGGCCACCCAAGTTCATTAAATGTGGATGATATACTATTTAATGTTTCCTTAAATTATTAACCACATTATTGTCAAATTATTAAAAAACTCAACTGAATTAATCCTAACGAATCTCGCTAATATTAATTACAAACTTGTCTACACCAGACTATACTAACATGTATACAAACTGCAGATTGAAGCTTATTATATTATTGATTTTATTTCATATCACAGAGACTGTCTTTGACAACAAACTGTATTACTGAATGATGTGTGATCCATGTATTCATGATGTTTGCTCTGAAAGTCGAGGAGATGATAAATTTCTTCATTTGCTAAGAACCCTGAAGCAATCTCAGCAAAACAACTCCAAACATGGCATCGATTGCCAAAAATATGCAGTGATACTCTTGGTTAAATCAAGACTGAACTAACATCATCTAAAATTTGGTATCAAGAGGAAATCTGTCCATACTAATTATCAAATTGGTACCATTTTCATTTAGGATAAGTCAATACCATAATAAGTCCTATGATAGAAACCCGATACTGATGTGATCATTAATCTAGCAGAAGTATGAGTAGCAATTACAAGATTTCAAAAATTATGTCAGATTGTCACCATTTTAGTTTAGACCCAAGTAGATGTCATAGAGAATATTTTGGTAGAAACTCCATGACAATGTGACTACCTGGTGAAGAGTAGTACTGATATCTATATTATTGGGGATACTGCTGTCATATCAACACCATTTTTATTTAGGACCAAGTTAACACAGCCATTATTATAAACATAGTCAGGTTTTGAATATCCTTGGATTGCAAGACAGTATCATAAACATAGTCAAGCTCTGAATAACCTTGGAGTGATAGCCCATACTATAAACATAATCAGGCTTTGAATAAACTTTGGAGTGACATCCAGCATCGTAAAAACAGTCTGGCTTTGAATATCCTTGAAGTGACAGCTATTATAACAAACATCATCAAGCTCTGAATAAACTTTGGAGTGACATTCATTATTATAAACATAGTCAGTCTCTGAATAACCTTGGCATGACAGCCATTATTATAAACCTAGTCAAGCTCTGAATAACCTTGGAGTGACAGCCATTATTATAAACATAGTTAAGCACTGAATAACCTTGGAGTGACAGCCATTATAATAAACATAGTTAAGCACTGAATAACCTTGGAGTGACAGCCATTATTATAAACATAGTTAAGCACTGAATAACCTTGGAGTGACAGCCATTATTATAAACATAGTTAAGCACTGAATATCCTTGGAGTGACAACCAGTATTATAAATACATTCAAGCTCTGAATATTCTTGGAGTGACAGCTATTATTATAAACAGTCAGTCTCTGAATAAATGTGGAGAGACAGTTATTATTATAAACAAAGTCAAGCTTTGAATAACCTTGGAGTGACAGCCATTATTATAAACATATATAAACACTGAATAAACTTGAGTGACAGGCAGTACTCTGTTATTACATGATTATCTTAGACAACCACTACAGCTGATGCCTGATATGAAAATCATGCAGTCAGCGAATTTAATTCCTAAAATCATTTTAAGTGATTGAACATGAGTTAACCTCATTTAAGTCCTTTACTCATTTGCATGATTGAACATCACCTGATGAGGATAATCTTTCCTTTCATATAAGGTTCATGTAAAGTCTACCACTGAAATGCTGAACGTATTCCTTCTTTAAACTGAAATCATCAGATGCATCTTCTTTGAGTTTAAGGGTCCTGATTAACAGAATGAATTCCATCACCACGTTTTGTGATCCTATGAAGGACAGTATTCTAAAGGACTTGTGATCATAAGCTAAATATAAAATATGTAACTAAATGGAGCAAATATGAGAAATAGCTTACAAATGTTCTTCTTTAAGTCTAAGGGCGGATATTAATAGAGATGTACTTCATAACTATAATGAGCCTAGCATGAACATTACCTGAAAAACATCAAACACAAAATGTATCCCATATCAAGATCAATCACTGTCATTTCCATTAGCACAATTCCAGCTCCAATATTTGAATATACTTCAAAACTTTAAAAATATTTGTGATCATCACAACCATCAGCCAATATTTGCTGAATGAAATAATCATTTGTATAGATGAACCACAATGGGAATAAGCTACTTGGGGTTTTCTAGGTAGTACATATTTTAAATAAGTATTAAACTTCTTATGTAAAGGCAAAGGTTAAATCTACAATGGAATGATTGTTCAATGTCCAAATGTGTAAAATCAAACTTAATTTAACAACTATTTATATCAAGCTAACATGTTATGACAAGCAATAAAAGAAATCTACTGGGGGCACAACTTATGACATGACAAGCACGTAATGGTTAACAGATAAATACAAATTGTATGCTGTGTAGTGTACATTTTTATATGGGCAATTTTAAACTAATTCATGGAGTTCTCGTCCATCGTTCCTCTTCAAGTGCATGAATTCATACAAATGTTATGCATCTTTGAGAATCTACCTGATTTGTCATTTAGTTTAAATAACATGAAATTCAAAGAGAGTCACACTTTTAAAACATGTTACAAAACAGGAAGTTTACAAACCAACAAGTTCGAGAGACAGCTTTCCTTTCTTCTGAAACTCAAACCATTTTTCGGTGACAGCTGGACTATATCTCAGGACAAACATCTCAGCAGTGATGAGTGACTTGAGGGCATCAATCATCCATTGTGGGTCTAACACAATCTTTTCTTTCAATATGTCGATGCTGTGGATGGTAACAAATGACTAAATGATACACAAGTTCTAATCTATTTTTTGTTACAGACTCATGGAAAACAGTGAATCACAATTATTCGATCATTAAACACTCTTACCTTATATGCTGGCAGTGACTTGACTATGAAAATGTCTCAAATTAAATTGCATGATAAGCAATCTATACTATGATACACACAGTATCAAAGAAAGGGTACAGTGTCAACTGCTATATGGTGTGCAACAATTAAACATTTTACTGGTGACACTACACAAACTACTTGTATACCCATAAGACTCCTTTCATTTCTAGTTTACCTGTACCTCCCATAGTAGAAAACATTCCTAACCATTTGGACCATAACATGATTACCTATAAATGTCAAATTCAATACCAGCCACATGTTTGATGTTGGTAAATGTACCTAACCAAAAGAAATATTTCTATTGAAACACATGCATTCCTTCAGTCACATTAACCTTCTTTATGAACTTTGGCCCACAAATATAAAGTCGTCTTCCTTATCCATCCTAAATATTTGATCCATGTACATTTTGTCTTTTGGCACCAAACTTGATATTGTTGGGGAGTCAGTGCTAATAAGCTTATGCTATCTACTAAATGCCCCAAATCCTATGTTTTTAATTGCATTTGAAAAAGTTTCTCAAATAAATATGATTTAAACTAAACCTGTTATTTTTGGTCATTTCACTTTGCAAGCTATTCACAAGGGGTGACAATAGTAGAAGGTGCAGAATACAAGTAGTGTGAAAATGTTACATTGATCTTTGACCACCAAAACTGATAGGCTTCTTCCCTTAACCCATGTGTGAGCCATCCACAAAGTTGAGTAACTGTTAATGGTGGAGAAGGGAGTCTTTCTGCACAAAAATTTTTCTTCTTTCATTCACAGTGGATTTGAGCTTTAAACTTTCGACCCCAACATCGAACTCGAAGTTATTGTGAGGAAATATTTTTTCTTCATTCAGTAACATTTACCAAAAAGCTTCTCCCTAGACCCAAGAGCAAGCCATCCACAATGTTGAGTAAATGCTTATAGTTGAGAACGTAAGTCTTTTTAGAGAATCCATTTTCTTTCTTTCAGTCACAGTCACAGTGAGTTTGACCTTTGCACTTTTGACCCAAAATTTAAAGATTTCTTCCTTGCTCCAAATACCAGCCATACATGCAGTTTGGTAACTGTAGATGGAGGACAACTCGAGTTACTGTGCTTGCAAAATGGTAGGAGATAAATAGATGGACAGACATAACAACTTGCATCAATGTATAAAACATTCTCCCTTGAACTGAGAAAATCGAAGTAATTGAAAGGTCTGATATGACAGATGTTTTTGTAGTTTTTGTTGCAGCTTATAGGTTGGTTCTATTACGTTTTCAGCAAGATAATCAAAAGTGATAAATGACTAATGAAATTCCTTTTAAGCAATCATTACGGATGTTTTTGTCATAGACACTCATTTCTGTCAGTCAAAAACCATTATAACGACATGTACTTTGCTTTATCTAGCTAAGTCAAGATGACTGACAAACACTGTGGGGGCAGATATCATTTTATTTACCTTGTGTTAATTGACTGAATGGGTGTTTACTAGTTTTCTTTTGTTTCTTTTTGCAGACAGAAACAAATGTTTTTGTGTAATGGATCCTCCATCGGATATTTTAATACCAGTATGCAATTATTCCAAGTCCAGTTCCAACAGATACTTCTGATGTTTTGGAATGCAGCTTCATAAAATGTGACTATTTAATGTCAAGTCAGTGAGGAAAATAATCAGAGACATGGACATACTATCATCTTGTGGATATCCTGGATCCATATCAATAACGTGTTGGGTTATGGAATTATCACAATGAATTTAATTCAGCATGTTAACTGATGAAGAAAATGAAATGAAAATTCTAGCTTTTATGAAAATTCTGGAATTATATTCATGAAGTGTTGCATTAAACTATAGCTAAATTTACAATATATATATATATATATATATATATATATATATATATATATATATATATATATATATATATATAATTTCAGATATACATGTAGCTTGAAATTGTAACTACTTAAAATAATCAAAGTGTTAAATAAAATTATTCCACTCTGACAATAAAACCAGCTCTGATGATAAAACAAACTGTTATTTTGTTGTCTTTGTTCAACTGCATCATTTTCACATAATATTACTTATAACAAAATTAGTTGACAAAGTTATCCTTAATGTGGTCCACCATTTTCATAAAACTCCTTAAACCTGATGCAATGCATCATTTGCATTAAACAATCCTTAACCTTGATGTGGTGCATCATTAGCATTATACAATGCTTAAACTTGATGTGATGCATCATTTTTATCAAACAATGATTAACCTTGATGTGGTGCATCATTTTTATCAAACAATGATTAACCTTGACATGGTACAATATTTTCATAAAACAATGATTAACCATGATGTGGTGCATCATTAGTATTATACAATGATTAACCTTGATGTGGTGCATCATTTTTATCAAACAATGATTAACCTTGATGTGGTGCATCATTTTTATCAAACAATGATTAACCTTGATGTGGTGCATTATTTACACTTAAATAGTAGATTATGATCATAGTTGCTATTCGTGTCTATACAGCCCTGATTCCATCAAACACTTCAAGCAATGTTTGTAATTTGGTAACACATAAAACCACAGCCCAGTATTACAAGGTATATTGCATGATCTTGACATAAAAAGGTGATACTGATTACCTTTTAAGCAATGGATCTAAAACCATTCACCCCAAATTATTTAATGTCAATGTTAAACTTCAATGAAATGCCAAAATTGCAAAACAAAAACATATCTGACTCATTGTTGAAACCAAGAAATACATTTGTTATGTCAACATCTAAAAGAAGAATTATGTTTCAGTATGTTCTACAGAAAACTAAATATATTTATTCTGACTTAAGTATTTCCCTTTACATCCACTATGGAAAAACAAACCCAGTCTCACCTGAAGTAAAGGATTGCGCCGATGTCATTTTGAAACCTAAGAAATAGATCCATTTCTTCTGCAGGTATCTGAACAGCTCCTCTTTTGTTCAAGTCATCCAATATGCTCCTAGGAATCACCTGTAGAAACAAAGTTATATACCTTTAAGTTTCTTTGGAGTGTATTAATTTCATACTTATCTTCTTCTTCATAGAGAGAGAGAGAGAGAGAGAGAATGATGTCCTAATATTACCTGCCATAGTGAACTTACCACTGATGTCAGTAGGGTGCTCTACTGCAGACAGGAGTAAACATGGACAACTTGCTGGGTTGGTATAATTGGCCTAAATGTGTAAATGCCTTTTCTCTGGAGAAAAACTGAAGGTGAATTGATGAGAAGGTGAAGTGAGACTGCCAGAATGTGGATTTTATTACATTATTCAAAAAAGAAGAATTAAGAAAGGCCATAGATGCAGCAATATCCATAACATTGTGGGCTTTGATTTTCATGAACAAAAGATTCCTGAGAGAGATTGATTTTTTTATAGTCTGAACAATTCACGACAAGATGACAGCTACCACAACATCAGAAGTACCTGGAAGAGAGTGAAATAATATGGGTCCAACCGTTACCTTTATCTTTTGTGTCAATACATGAAAAAGGTGTCGATCTTAATCATCCTATGCATGATTCTATCCCTAAAATGACAACTGGCAAAAAACAGAAGTCAAATTATAGTTACCACTGAACCTTAAACAACCTTTAAAATTTTCATGTAGTTTTCACAACTATTTGTCTGCGAATGTAGACATATTTATTTACTCTAAACAAAATGTTTAATTTGAGCGCTTACGGTATATAAGTATATACTCGCATATAAGCCCATTCGCGTTTAAGCCGACCCCAAAACTGAACAGGTATAAACACTTAAAAGTGCATGACCCACGTATAAGCTGACCTACAACTCCGAGACATCTCAAGATGCTAAAGGTAAGTTATAAATGCATTTATTTAGGCAAAGTTAAATTCAAAGAGTTTACATGTAAACTTAGGTTGGCGTGCATGATTATTAAAAGGAAAAGGTATAAACTTGTTTGAAAAGTAATTTATTTCATTTTCTGTTTTGTTATTGTTCTGCCTAAAGTAGATTTGTGTATAATTTGATCGAACGATGACAATAATTTAGCAATCACAAAATGCTGTAACACTATCTCTCCCTTTTGACTCAATTATTGTTTGCTTATGCATTATTGCATTGAACATTTTATATCAGTGCACCGGTAATTACGCTTTTACTTTGCTTTGAAATTGTCAATGCTCATTAAAATGTAATCCTATTATGACAACACAATGAACAAATAATACAGTTCGATGCTAATATTGCAATAGCTGAGTTGTAGTTTGCTTTGATGTAAGCGACCTTACACCATACCTGTCGACCTTCACGCCAAGAGGAAAAAAACTCCAGAGTTTTTGGGTCGCTCCACGCCTACCTCCCAATTTCATAATACTTTCCGATTTATGCAGAGAACTCCTGATTATTACATTATGTCTTTGAGTTTCATTTCTTCTAAACAAGAAAAGTCCTACACGTTCTCTTGCGTCACCTTTTAATTATTACTGGGACGAAATAATTACTTTACTAAAAAGAATTTGTCTCTTCACTAAATAGAATCTTAAGTTTAAACAGCATTCACGTAAATTATTGATTTATTTAACTGCTACAATCATACAAAGATAAAAAAATAAACCAGACCAAAAAAGTAAACCATAATAAAATAGTCTACAATTAATTTCAGTCACAGGAATGTTCACTATGAATGCTGTAACTCCATCTGCTACAGCGCCATTCCCAACAAATAAATTTACACGAGTAAACACCTGGCATTTTTATACCATATATACCAATGATAATTACCATCATTAAATTAAAAAGAAGGAATGAAAATACATACCATGCAGCTGATGTGTCTTCAAAAAACTAATTCAGAATACATGTCTTATAATAAACAATACTAAATGCTTTATGAGTTGAAAATAAGAGAATAAGATCAGATACACAAAGACCGGAAAATAGTTGCCACATGTAAGGTACCATGAGACTGGCTATTTTGGTACCTTTAGTTCAACAAAATTGAGAATCCTTTATTGCTTTGCTGGTGCTTGCATAACACACAATAGTGTAGAACGTGGTTTCTGAAAATTACAGCGGAAGACCGATCATTTTCACAAAATAGTTGCATGGATAAGGATTAACTTTTATGTAGTCGATCTGGCTTTCTTCCTTGTTTTTTTAAGACTAAACTTTAGCTATTCTGCAGTTTGATCACAGCTGATCAGAATATGAAAATAGGGCACAGCACAGGGAGAAACGGCGAGTCTTTTTAGAATGTTCATGCATATTGGACCAGGAAGATCGATCAATATTTAATGAAAACAAGACTTTAAAAATGCCACGAAAAACCTCCTGGTTTTAGGTTCCAATCTCTATTTTTTTTATTTAGTCTCCCTACTTGGCTTTCGAAAAGTTCATGGTATGTCTTTGACCCTGTTTTATATAACTATGGTAATCGTGCTAATATTAAAGGAATAAAAAGCAATTACACATCAATGCACTTGTATAGTTACCGGTCAAAATTTCTTGTTATTACAAGCCTGTTGCAGGGTTTTAATGACTATCTGGCCTGTACCTGTCGCAAAATGAAAAAATTCTTCGACTATCAACATAGGAGATGCTGAAACATCAGGCTTTCCAATGTGTGGAAAGTTGTGCTGTTTTTTCAGCTAAAACACAAAACTAAAATTCATTGATGTTGATCTTAGTTGAACTATATGAGAATTGTAGCCTTTGTTATTACCACTCTTTGTGAACATGAACATTATGATGGTTATGTGCTTTGTACAATTAAACATGCGTACCTTTTTAAAAATATTGCCTCAATCTGAAGGATCGCTTATATCACTGAAAAGGAGTAACTCGTGAGCGCATGATCCAACGTAAATGAAACAGCTATTAAGGACAAGCTGAAATGTTATTTGGAAGAATGCAATTTGGTTGAAACAATGAATAAAGCAAAATCTGCATATAATTTGTTTGGGAATAAGCAAGGATTTAAGTGACGCTATGCACGCTTTGCACTGTGTATGTAATGTGCATTATAGTTCAGCATGGTCTCCCTGGTAAACTCAACTCAACCAGCCCGTGATTTATGAAGTCTATATTTACCTTTATTTAAAACTTCGTGTTGGAGAAATCAGAAAATATGCATATGCAAATATAACAACAAAATCAATCATATTACTTTATAGCAGTTAAATAAATGTCGGGTCACTGAAAGTTATTCTTTCTTACAGGCCTATATCTTAGGACACGCAAAAAAAATTTGTTTTGTGTCCCAAAATTTACAGCCATTATGGTCTATAAAAGACATACAAACTGTAAAGTTTAGACATTGGCTCGCAGATAAGCCCAACCCCTGCTTCCAAGTTTTTATTTTTACCCAAATTATTAGTCTTATACACGAGTATATATGGTGTGTTCAATCACAACTGAATATTTTATCTTGGATGTAAAATACATCGATGATATGAAGAAAGTGAAATTGGTGAGAGGGCACACAGTTACAAAAAGGTCAGAGTTAGAAGCATTGTGTTACATGGTGGACACGTGCAAAATAGAATTAGGAAAAATAACTGACTTTTCCCCAGATAACTAAGCTGGAATGATCTAACAATATCAGAATTATTGGCTATGAAACCCTGGGCATGCTAAACTGATGAATTTGGCTGCGTTATTGTTTTTAATTAACTGAGATGAACCGTTAATAAAGAACGTTTGTTTGACACACACCCTCTATATTGTGTCAAGTTCGTAAGCTTTATACTGAATTTATTGAAATTCTGTAACAGATTTTTCAATAAGAAAACAATAACAACAACAACAACAACAACAACAAATACCTCTACATCTGTTTTAAATAGCAATTGGTAGTTGGCAAGTTTCTTACAAAGTACATCGGTACAGACTAATAGGGAATACTGAAAGAGAATGAATCCAAGACTCGAACCGGCGCAGACAGAGGTGAGATGGCAGTGATCCGTCTTAACAGATATCCAAGTCCAGCCCGGTCAAGTCAAATTTGAGAGGTTGAAAGCTTCCTTGGAAGCTCATTTTGCGCCTCATAACCAAGATGAGTACTACAAGGCAAAACTATGAAGCTGTTTCAGGAGAAGGGCGAAACACTCCCAGAATTAGATCAAACGATACAAAGACTGGTTTCATTGGCATATCCCAGTTGCCCACCTGATATTCGTGATAAACATTGCAAAAGATCATTTCCTAAGGGCGGTACAAGATGAAAACCTGAAGCTCGAAATTTGACGTTATCGCCCTAGCAGGTTGCATGAAGCCATCAGAGTAGGGGTCCAATGGGAGGCTTTCCTGCATGCTGGTGTAAGGCAGAAGCCAGTATGTTCTGGTAGTAGAGAGTATGAAGAGTCTGCAGACAAGTGCAAGGAGAGTACATATAAAACTGTAATCGAACAGCTTGAAGCAAAGGTAGAAAAATTAGTGGAACAAAATAAGAATTTGAATGAAGAACAGCAGGAAACATTAGATCGTTGGCACCAGTCAGAATGTAAGCAACACGAGTCAAGGCCATCAGGGGTCCAGTGTTGGAATTGTAATGGTTGGGGCCATTTCCAAAAGCGAATGCACCAAGCCTTTAAAGAAATACAACGAACAGTGGAGAAAAAGAGATTGACAAAAAGGGGGACAAAATTGTGTGCAGTGTTAAAACAAAACAGTTTTAGATGTTGTTTGCTGCTTGAGACCAGAGTTTTGTAAGTTAGATATAATTGTTTGGGTTGTGCTGTGAGTGAATTAGAGCTGAATTGATAAGGAAAGGTGACGGTGTTATGTATGATTGTTTGGAGGTTGGTGGACTGTTTTTTCTGTCCCTGTAGAGTTAGTACATGTGGTGAACAGTGATTGAAGCAGTGTCATGTATAGCATTGGTTTGTGGATGATAATGTGTGTCTCATCAATTGGGCATTGAAGCCATGGTTGACTTGTTTTTGAGGTTCGTAAGAGACGTGTTACTCTTTGAAGAACGCATCCTCTAACCTCGTTGTACACATGAAGGGTCTGTACTATCTTGTCATTGACCTGCTAGCGACGTGCCAGTTGGAAATTGATTCATACAGTGTATTTAAAAAATTGTTCGCTACCATCTTGACAATCAAAAAGGGTGCAGTGTTCTTTCCATCATGCATAGTTTTAATTGTTTGTTTGGATGGAATAGTGTCCATATGGAAATTTGTGAAGGACAATTCGAAGCACATGTTAATTAATTAGCAACATGAAGTAATGGCATTGCACACCACAGTATAATTGAATCGTTTATGTGATGGTGCTCGAAACTTTTGCATTTGGGAGTAGGTTTTCGTATGGCTATGTTTGGTTGCTGTTGCATTGGTCCATTATTAGTGAGTTTGTTGTAAGAGGATAGGATTGTCTGACACAGACTGAGTCAAAAAATATATTGTGTACAGGTGTACTAAGGTCTATAAGGAGACGTCTATCCTGGTGGAAACAAACTCCAGATGTGAGTTTTTCAGGTAAACAGGAATAGTCCTGAGTTATGTTTGTTGTCTTGTTGTTAGTGACCTATGTGTAGAGAAGTCTTTCCTGCAGCAAATTCCGATGATTGTTACGAGAGAGTTTGAACCTGAATAACTTGTTGGAACATATTCATGTTGGATTCAGCTTGGTTAATTTGTGTCATTGTTGCCATTTAGGATACTTATAAGCAAGCGGTGATTCAAAAAGAAAAATACAGTTTAGTTGTGGATGTTGAGTGGTGGGCTATTAGTAACAAGTCCATTGATTCAGAGTTTTGTTTTAATAATATTTGGGAATCCTTAACCGAGTTGGCGGTTGATTTTGGAGAAAGTCATCAATTTTGATTAAACCACAGAAGTGTGACGTATGCATCACTCGAGGTCGATTTCATAGCGCCCCATATTAAGGAATTCTTAGATTTGTCTGATTACTTGTGTGATTATTGGAATTCGGCACAATGTAAACATCCTTAACCAGAAATAATTAGCCAATTACTAGGAGCAAATATCACAGAGTGAAGTGTTAGTGAGTTTCCATGATGCCATGGTTCTCTAGTAGTGCATTCAGGCCCTGAATGTCCCTGCAGAAGGATAGTCCATATTAAAATCTAGTGGTGAACATTGGAGGTGTGACTGCAGTGGCAGTATTTACAGTAGGAAACCAGTAAATTACACAAAGAAATAAATAAGAAGGGACTCAGCAGATACAGTTTATGTTGCCATGGTGGCAAATGTGGTGCAGTTATATTGGCGAAATGTGCCTGGAAAGCATACATTGACTGGCTTAAGGTGTCAGAGTTAAAATAGTTCCCAGTGTTAGAGGATGCTAGTAGTATAGTTTCTATGGCATGAACAGCTGGCAGTACGGAAACCTGATGAAGAAGAACCATGCAGTTGTGCTGTTGATAGATATTTGGCAGATTATTTTATCTGTGGTCTTGCATTAATTAGAGTAAAATTTAGGTATAGGATGGACACATTGGGCTTTCTAATTTACAACTGAAGTTGTATAGAAGTCTTTGGAAATTTGGGGTAAACTTTATGACTTCTAGCAGGAATAGTGGCAGGGTTTGACAACCGCTCGGTCAAGTAAAGACCCCTGGCTTGTAACACTATTTCTATTCTTTAAAACCTAATTCTGTGTTTATAAATAGGTTATTCTAATTAACTCCCTAATGGACAAAGGTCATATATGTTGATGTGATAAGTTGTAGAACCTATATCATTGATTTTGTTTGTACAGACACACTGACACACACATACACATACACACAAATGAACATATATTTCATCAATATTGTAATTCAATGTTAATTCCATACTTAATCATATATAGATTTCTATATAGGTCAAAAATAATTTTCACATAGGTTAGCACAGTACGTCTACTCTCTTACTTCATAAAGCAGGACACATGCCTGGCTTTACTTGTATATACTGTCACAGTACTTTATTTTTGTCTTAATGATTTAGACTACGGGCAGGATAAACATAAATTATATCTACAGTGGAAACACAGGAATTACACATGTCTAGCTTGGTAAAGTTGACACTTGGGAATTTATGTCAGATTTGCACCATTTGGACAGAGTGTCTAGGAACACAAGACAGGGCACACAAGTGCAACTGGAGAGACAAGGGCACCATTAGTACAAATGCTGACAACATTGCAGTGAATGATTTACTTATTGGAGCATATATCACTTCAGAAGGCAAAAATGCATTCCCAGTTGTCCCAGACAAATGATGAGGGCCTTGGATCCACCATCGTTGCCGCAATATGACAAACCATTGTTGATGGAACCAATAGGCTTGATCCCACAGGGGCATGATGGCCAATCATCTTTTCAGGCTATATCTGAGTGAGACCGACATCAAAGCAAGCCTAATTAATATATCACACATCAGAAGTCTGTATTGGTTTTGTGCATTAAATATCAACTAACAAACAAGTCCCAACACAAAGAACTTTACATCATCATTCATTGGAAAATGACAGGTCATCATTACAATCAATCTTACCATTAATGCCAAAAACAGAAGGTGTTTGTCCAGTCTGCCTACCCCACATCATACAAGCGCTCTTGTGGAATGTAGTGTATTCTCACTGGTCACTCAATGCACCTGGTACCTAGATTCTCAATGCACCTGGCATCCAGTTTCTCAATGCACATGGTAACCAGTTTCTCAATGCACCTGGTACCGTTTCTCAATGCACCTGGTACCTAGTTTCTCAATGCGCCTGGTACCCAGTTTCTCAATGGATGTGGTACCTAGTTTCTCAATGCACCTGGTACCCAGTTTCTCAATGCACGTGGAACCTAGTTTCTCAATGCAAGTAGTACCCAGTTTCTCAATGCACCTATTACCCAGTTTATTGCCACAGTAAACAGGATATTGATTCAGTACATTCTATTAACTTGGTCCTGAAAAGAAGCACCTGCTTATTGGCCCATTGTCATTGTATCTCAATGAGGAAATTGTGTGACCCCATTCACCTAGATACAAGCTATATAATCTTTGCTAGATCTCACTAATAATGAAAGTTGATGATCAACCAATGTTCACAACCACCCACAGTTTGGGAAAGTTGTTGACCTTTTGTGTGCTTGTGTGTGACTTAGATTTTTAATGTAGCTTTAACAGTCATGTCGCTAAGATCTCTGCAACTTCTTAATGTTGAGCACCTAGCGAGGTAGCTGTTAGTACCATTTTTTAAGTCTTTGGAATGACTTGGCCAGAGGTTTGAACTTGCGCCCTCTCACATCCGAGGCGGTTGTCCTTTTGGGTTGCTTATGAAGATAATTACAGGACTCTAATATCATCTATACATCTGATTCACATAAAGAAAACCGGAATAGACTGATAGACAATGCACCCTTGGTAATAGCAAAAACCTACCTCATATGAATGTTATGGAAGCCGTTTAATGACACACAAATACGAGACTTAAATGTTGTGGCAGTGGGTTTATGCTGGACTAGAAGTTGAAGGCAATCTTGAAGGCAGAAAAGACTTTATCTTCTCCGACACACCACAAGTGAGAGTCTGTTTCTCAACTGGCACATGTCCTAAACAGATTTGCTTGACACCCAGATCAAAGGCATAACAGCAGTGAAAATGTACAACTTGTGGAAGTAATGTAGAGCTTGCAACTTCCACCTTTCAGAAAGAACATCACAAGTTGGGCAAGGATCGTAGCCATACTCTTTTATAACCATCTCTACCATAGGTCGAAGAAATATGTACAAAAAGCACCCAAAGAAACAAATTTACCTCACACACAGTATCAGACATGCAGGAGGGATTTTTAGATAAATAAACTGAAGGCTAGAAAGGTTGACCCAAGGACACAGCAATTGTGGAAGCAGTCCTATCAAGTATAGGTCACAATTCTCAAAATTAAAGTGAACAAGAAGTAATCCTTTTTTAACTACTTTTTTCTAAACACCAGCTGCCATATAACAAGAAATTATGTCATGTTCATACTCCATTGTCAAACAGTTGTTGACCTTTTGTGTGTTCGTGTGTGATTTAGATTTTTAACATAGCTTAAACAATGTTCAGTCATATCGCTAAAATGTTTGCCATGTGACAGTTTATAGTGATGTCTACACTGGGGCATCATGCCGCAGACATGTATCATCATGCCCCACCCAGTCGCATTATCCTGACACCAGGCCAACCAGTCCTAACAATAACTTCTTAATTCTGAGCACCTAGCGAGGCAGCTGTTAGTGCCATTCTTTAAGTCTCTGGTATGACTCAGCCAGGTTTGAACCCACAATCTCCCACATCAGAGGTGGTTGACCTTTTTGGTTGCAGACACAGAAAATTACAGGACTCTAATTTCATCTATAGGATCCACAATACATTTGAATCACATAAAGAAAACCAGATTAGACAGATAGACAATGCACCCCTGGGAATGGCAAAAACTTACTCGATATGCATGGAATGGAAGCCGTTTAATGACACACAAATATTAGACATAAATGTTGTGGCAGTTGGTTCTATGTTGGACTTTAAGGCAATCTTTCAACTGGCAGAAAATGCTTTATCTTTTCCCACTTGGCGTCCCACACAACAGACGAGATTTTCTTGACACACCCACATCAAAGGCATAACAGCAGTGAAAATCTACAACTTGTGGAAGGTCAGAATTCTTAAAACTAAAGTGAACAAGAGGTCAAGAGAAGGCAATCCTTTTTTAACTACTTTTTTCTAAACACCATTTGCCCTATAACAAGAAATGATGTTATGTTCATACTCCATTGTCAATATCACAGTTTGGGAAGACTCTTATTCTTTGTTATTGAATGGGAAGTATCTACCATTAATATCCATTAACTAGCAAGTGTTGCTCCGTTAGGCTTCAGTATCACATTCAATAATCTTCCTCCATTATCCAAGGGTACCTTCAGCTACAAATGTTCCAATTACTTATTTAAGGCAGATATTATGCAGTAAAATATTAACAACCGTTTCTAGAAATGGGTGGTATATATATTTCTAAAGTAATCGACTTAAACACCCTCAGAAATATCATTTGTAACCCATGGTTTCAGATGGAAACAATAAAATGAGTTCTGACTGATGCTCATGAGGAAGACTTTCATAATTAGTCAATACTTAACGAAACATCTTCACCTCCCTATTCAAAAATATTCCACAAGATTTGTGGAAGATTTCATAAATTAAATTCCTGCAGTTTGCTTACAAAGATACCATTTACTAGTTAAGAGCACTCCTGATAGAACTCAGAACAAACCATGGGTGTCCACATATCTGGTGGACAGAGTAATAACCCATGTCGGGACCATCTCTACAGTAGAAGAATCAGCTAACTAGATGGTATTCTGAAAAACCAATATACAGTTCTATATTGATGCAAGACATTGTAGCCATTGATACCCTCCTTCTCAACTGTAAATTTCCTGTAAGCAATAAAAAATATGACCTTATAGCAGCTCAACATTTTGTCCACCTAGGAATCGAGTTTGCAACAAAAGTAAACAAACTACGTCTCCTTCATGAAAGGCAATTGAAAATCAGTAAAATGGTGGCTGCATAGCTTGCACAAGATGGTCATTCAGCCAGAGAATTCATTTGCCTAAGAGTATTGCTCAATGTGGCAGCAGACATTATCTTTCTAGGTCAATTCTTTTGTAGATTAAAATGTTACCCATTGTAATAATCTACATCAACCAATACAAATTGGGGGTTACATCTCAAAAGATGGCAGACCCTAGCTTGGACCATCCTCTGTATTCCCTTGCAGGTACATACACAGGAAACCATGGTATGTACATAGGTAAGCACAGAGAACTGGAGTGCACAATTTCTATGACTATTTTAAGAGGCCAGTGGGGCACGAAACACTCAGGATCTTATTTGCATTTTGAGATGAAAGCAATACTAAAAGTATTTGAATGATGGCAGGAGGAAGGAGGAACTACATGGAAACATCATTCTTGTTCTGTCCGATATCATCATTGCAGTGACTTGTACTGAAAGCCAAAGGGAAACCAAGGTTCCAGATAAGTGTACTCATATTTGGCCTTTTCTAAGGTATTGAAATCAATGACAAACCACATATAGGTTCATCAGTTTACAGGCCAACTAAATATTAGTAGATCTAGTGTAGCAAAAAAAGCTAATACAAATGAAATGGTCACCTCATCCCTTTGATTTCATTCATATATTCGCCTTCTGGGTTGAACCAATGGTGGATCAATGCAAAATACCTAACCTTTGTCTCACCAGACCCAGAACCAATGACCTGGATAGTCAATGCTCTTTCTATACATTGTTTAGATGCAATCATTCACCCAACAGCACCAACGATTTCTAATGAGATACAGGAAGCAAAGGCACAGGAGTGTTGCCTCATTCCAACTGCTTCAACCAGGTGAGAAAATCAGGAATCAATGACCTGATCCATCTTGCATCAGAAATCCTCAGGTAAATATAAACATCTGACCTACTCAGGCAACCATGATGGTATGCATATACTCCCAGTCCAGAGCTGAATCTGCATATATGGATCATTAAACAAGCCCTTAAAAACAAACAATTCTCTCAGACCAATTTTCACTTTCTGAAGCCAACCCTTAGCACATGAAGTGCTGTGAATTAATTGTTTACTACTTGTAGTTACTGAAATTTGCCAACATCAATATTCATTACTGATATGATTTGCATTTATTTTGAAAGGTCTTTAAACCAAAAAATACCTAATGTTTGAAAACAGTTTCAACATTTTGTATTTTGTTTCATTTTCTTAAAGTTTAATCATTAGTTTATATTTGATTTAAAATGAATATCATATGCATGCATTTGTAAGTTTCATAAATCCTATCGTAAGTGACATCATACACACATCAACAGCAAAAACGTACAATCAGTTTTTTATTAAATCTGCGAGTAACAAGAGGTAATGCAAATTCTGGAGGAGGTTGACTTATTTGCATAGCAGATGATGTACTGGATAAAAATGTCATTTTACCATTAAAATGTAAAGATGTTTTATTTTGATGACATTCAGTCACAAAATAACAAAATACTCATCGGTGATAAACAGTTGTATTGTTTCTCATTCTTTATGAATATGACATCAATGTGAATCAAATTCTGGCAGCTATGTTTGTTTTTCCTTAGTCATGTGACATTCAAGCTTTCGTGGTCATGTGATTGTGTTAACCAATTTAATACAATGATTTGGTGAAAACCCCGTATCATAAGGAACGCAATAGTGACAACACAATATTTAAGTCATCATGACAGCCATACCGGAAATACAACTGGCACTATTTTGATTTAAGATCAACTAGATATCATAGTAAGTCTATTGGCAACAACCCTGTCTTGATATAGCTATCCATTTGGAAGAAGCTGAGATAACAATAGTTTCAAGATAGCCATCATGCCTGACATATGGTCAGTTAGACCTTTACAGTAAGGACGGTTAATCCTTTAAAAATAAGGATGGTTAATCCTTTACAATAAGGACGAGTATGACACCTCTTCTGATGAAAACCCAATGTCAAAATAACATCAATTTAAGTGGAATATCGAAAACGACTTTGCAAGATGGTCACGTATTGTAAATCAGATCCGTACCATTTTAATTTAGCATTAACAAAATATTATTATCAGTCTTAAATCGCCACGCTGATATGATCATTCATTTAAAAGTAGTGATAAAAATGACTAATTATACATCACAAGAAGTCTGGTAGTGAAAATTCTATATCAACATGAAATAACATTCAGAAGGAATAGTGACAACATGATTTTCAACATGGCCACTATGGTAGCCATACTGGACTCTGCATCATCACCATTTTCATTTAGGAACAAGTTGACATTGTAAGAACGTTTGCGAAAATCTCATGCCAACATGACGTTCCAACCAAATAGTTGAGGAAGAGTACCAATAATTAACATGTGTTAACGGACAACATAAAAAGGTCAACGGACAAAAGACCATCTCATAAACTCTTTTTTAAAGTTAAAAAATTGGAACTGCTGTAGTGGCTAGAATGTCTAATCAGGCCATGCAACATTGTCATTTAATTGGTTTTATAATTAAATATTGGTTCCATTCAATCATCCTAACAATTGTTTGGTCCAAAAATGGTTTAAAAATGTGTCCTAAATACCATTAAGCTTCCTAAGCTGTCAACCTCATCTATATTTGGTCCATTGTACTAAAATGTTTTTGTCAAACTGTTGAAGAGCAATGGATATAAATATATTACACATTGCTGTAATGGCCCAAAAGAAATAAACAGATCATTCACATTCCATGTTGTTTGTGATATCATACTAAAATGGATTGGAGACCACTGACTGTACATATGGATGGAAAGCAACAAAACAACATGTCCTCCTTTGCTATCAAAATAGGGTTTGAAATAGCCTAGTCATTAATATATTCAAAATGTAAATGTATACCTTGATTCCAGCAGCCTTCATCCTCCTCAGGTCTTGTTCAAGAGGAAGCCACCGTGCAGGTATCTTTTCCCCCCAATATCGCTGCTGTGATGCCACCTCTACAATTTTCTTCTTCAAATCCTCCAATTTACTGTCAACAACTGTGTTGTCAATAGCAAAGTCCTCATCAACCAAGTGAAACCTGGTAGGTTTGTCACTTACACAAGTGCGGATGGCTCTGAAGTATCTCTCACATATCTCATGACGATATTTCTAGAAATAGGCACATAGGCAAAAACGTTAGTAAGGGCCAACACACCTACTTTATTGCTTGTAGCAGGATCCATAGAGCATGCACCTTCACCAGAATTTCTGTGTATGAAACAACCAGCAAACTGAATTAAGTTTGGCTGGAGCACAAAGATAGAAACAAAATGTCTTTAACATTTGCCCCATCTTCCTTATTCTTTTATGTGGGCATTAGCAGAATGGTTCTCAAGCTTAATCAATGATAAATTTCCAGATAATTTCCAGGATGAAATTTACTTCTTCAAGTTACTCAAATTAAAGCACATCTGGCCAAAAAAGTATGCATTTTTCAAATCAAAAGCTGTTTATCTTACAAGACTCTAAAAAACATACAAATCAGATATACGATCATGCACTAAACCACAAAATGTATCAGAGGAAAGAAACAAGTCTGACCTTGGTAAGTTCATATAAATTAGACCAGTAGCCAAACCTGTACTAATGCTCATGGGGGTGTTAAGAAATACCTGATATGGCTTGCTTATACCACCATAAATTCCAGTATTTGACGTGTTTTGAAATGTTGTTATAGTGGTTGACTATATGACTTTCATTATAGTGTTTGACTATAAGAAGGTCATAGTGTTTGACTAGGAGAATTTCATTATAGTCTTTGACTATAAGAATGCCATTAGTGTTTGACTATATAGGGAAAGGTCAGCATATTGGCTGGCCATAGAGACAAAAAGCATGGTAGTGTTTAATTATCTGAGACAACTTTATAATTATTGAACATTTCAAATAATTATATCTGTTCTTCATCATGATTTTCCACTGGATCCATATTATGTACCTTTGTATTTACTTTGATGTCATGTTACTTCATCATTAGTGTGACAGAATAATACATCCTTTTATTGTCACTCGCATATGTATTTGTTATTTCTTAAATACCAATTCAGTCTCAAAGGGTGTTAGCTCGATTACGTTACAGGGGGATCAAATCATTTCCGAAAATTTACTTAATATATAATACAAGGGATGACAATCTCCCATTTCTCCTGTGACCCATTTAAAACTTGAAACCAATACTTCAAGCTGTATGTCACAGTGTAACAGCTTAGCAGCAAAGTTCAGCTCAGAGATTAGAAATTTTGGACTACAAATTTTTGCTATTACTCTGTAACGAATCTCAATCCATTTTGTAATCTTGTTTTTCTCTGAATATTCACACCCCATTTTTCATGTTTGGACATCTATGCTTGTACCTGCAGTGTGTGGACCAAGCGAATTCTTTATTGAAAAGTTATAATTTGCCGCCTCCGTGTGGTCTTGACATATCGTAGTCACTTAACCAGCAGGCCTAGCAATCATACACAATCAAGCATCCAGCCATACCTGTATGAAATCTAAAAGAAAATGATTTATTTTCTCAAAAATTGCAACTCTTTTAATCATTTATGTCTTTAATCTCATGACAGAGACAAAACTAAAGCACTGATGAAACTTCAGTTAGTTCAGACCATTTACATTATTTGTCATATGACTATACAAACCTACAACAATGGAGATCCAATAGTCAATTGATATCAAAACAAACCCATTTCCAATGTTGTTCAAGAATTTGAAACTATTAAATGAAAGTCAAATAACTTTTGAAGAAACCAAAAAGGACATATAATGCTCAACATATTTATTCTGAGAATGACCCGAAACCTGTCAATGTCGCAGCAACCTGGACAGACCCCAATTCATAAAGCTGAAAACACTTTAACATGGTAGTCACATGATACAACAAAATAATTGCTCACACGTGCTGTTTCATAAACCTTACCCATGTATGTTATCAGAATAAATATACAGAACATTTTGTGTTAATTCATTTTTCTTTTCTTACAAACACTGAGACTTTCATTAAATATTTTTAAATTTTCTTCTACATCATTTATAATTGCTTACTGTTGATATCACATGACTGCTAGATGTATGATGTCATTAACATATAGGTTGCAAGATTTGTTTACTCATCAGACTAGCCTTGGAAATGGTGAGTACCAGGTCAAATCTCATTAATGCTTTACTTTCATTTTGTCTGTCCGTGGATTAAAGACATGTTTGTTTTACTCATGCTTTCTGAGAAAATAAATAATTTTCCTATTTTTTCACGTATGTATGACTCGATGTAAAGCGTTTAAGTTTGCTAGGCTAGCTAGTAAACTGTTAACCTATGTTGCCACCGTGTTGACTTATTGTGACGCTAGACTGGCTTTGATACTTTCCATGTAAAAGAAGATACCGATATCTAGCTATGTGTTCACTCACCAGTTTACTAGATGACTCTAATCCACAGAGCATTTGGATAAACAATACAGATATGTTTATGTCAACCACTCAAATGATCCACATTTCTAACTCCTAATATTCGTGTCAGAACTCAGTAAATTTAACTTGTGATCAGATCAGTTTCAACAAATTACACAATTTTTTGTCAAGAGGTGGCAGAAATTTCCTGGCATTTTCCCAACTTTCATCAATATCTGCTAACTTTAAGCACTTTTCATGATCGGAAAAATATCATTTCTTCTGACATTTTAGGAATTTCCTAGTAGTGTGGGAACTCTATTGTAGGGTAAGTCTGATAAATAAGCACTCACATAAGTATTGGCATTGCTGAGATATTGAAAGTATGATCTCAAGAGGTTTCAACTAATCAATTTTTTTTGTAACTTGATGCATTCTTTTAGTCACAATAACATCTACAAATCTGAATATAGAAACCTGGTTAACAAAGAAGCCGTTCTACAAAACAGATGTTCTTGAGTAAATTTAATCATGTAATACTTAGCATTGGTTATTGCACTGCTGTATCTCCTCCTGGTGCTAGCTCAGACCTGCCAACCCTGACATGACCATCTCAGAAAGGCAGTTGATTTTTTTTGTGGTAAATATGACCAGTTTTCAGTAAGGTGTAACAAAATATCGTAAGTCTGATAAATTAGTGGCCAAATGCCAAACTAATTATGTGTACACTTAGTCTGACATGAAAGACCTTGATGCAATTATTTATGTTTTGAGTGTCAGGGTCTTACAGTCTAACTAAAGGTGCTGTATAGTGTTTTGATGTCGACCAACATAGTAACGAAAGTCAAATTTCAGGATTATCTCACACAACTGGCAACTAAAATAACGGCACTTTTCTACAAAGCAAAGCCATTATGTTATTTTCAGACTTTACTTACTCTGATGTCTTTTCTCTAATAAATTCAAATTCTCACAAAATAGACCTGTTTTCAAGTTTCGTTGGCCTACATTTCAGTTGAATGTAGAGCAATAAAAGCCAGGAATGCCAAAATTGGGTTAAGTTGAAATATTATTCTTTAACAAAATGAATAAAAATATATTATGCCTATTGGAACTGTAAATCATCGTTTCATTTTGTTCAAGAAGCATCTCTGCCACATGAACCTACATAAACATACTTCGACATACCTCGACTACCGTCGCAATGCAACAAATTCAAATGTTTGTCAACAGAACATGAAAATGTGTCCATTTGCTAGTGTCATATTTTCATTCCGCCAGGATAAAGACAGCACAGAAAGTATATTAATTACACATAAATTAGTGGAATAGTGTTGATATTTGCTGCCAAATGTAAGATATAACTGAAACTTTGACTACTCGTTCCAATCTCAACGGCAGCGGAACACACTATACAAGGCCGTTATTTGGATAGTAAGACATATCACTAAAACAAAACCAACAATTGATGTCTTACATTGTAGGACTAGTGTACACTCACCAATTAAATCAAGGTAACTGACTCTCGCCAGTCACAATCTGACCCCTATACGACTCCGATCTAATTTTCCGATACTATCTGCGCATTCAGCCATGCATAAAGCACACCACTGTAAAGAAGACACTCCACACCTTTCATCCATTACCATTTAAGCAACCTTACTGATTCTGAAGGGCCAATTTTGTGAAAAATTTATCAGTTGCTTCGTGTGTTCCACACACATGAAACCATTCCAAAGATCAACTTCTGGTCTGCTTCGGAGTGAATGCACTTCATGGGCAGAATGTATATAAACAACGAATACATATAAATAAGAAAGATCAAAATTAAAATTAAGTTCAATTTCAAACTTGATCATTTAGTCAATATTATTATGTATAATATTTCTAACTAATCTGGTCATTTACTATATTTTATGTGTAAAATAGCGGTCATGCCACTTTAACTTCTGCATAAAAGGAGAGACCTCCCAAACCTGATATCTTGAAAAGAGGGAAATTCAAAATATTTTTTCTAAATTTGGAAAGCGCTAAAACCCAAACGTTTAGCACTACATAAAGCTTAAGAAAATCTTTTAATACTGGGAAATGGCAGAAATTACAATCTTAATGTGGTATTTGATGGCTAATAGACTGAAGTTAAACCCATCTACACATCCATTCCTTGCCAATCACAGGTGCTCGATGCTGTGTTGCCAATGTATGAATTGTGTTCTTGTTTATTGGGGAGATTAAAGTACTGGAAGTTATTGGAACCAAATTTAAACTTGTCAAATAGATTTATATATAGTTCTTGCTCTGATTTATAGATGAAACGAGACTACATGAACTATCTTTTTGAAGAAAAAAATATTTATGGAAAAGAGAACAAATCACCCTGGCTCCAAAACAAATCCCAGTAACCCACACCCAATCGCCGAAAATGTATGGTCGGCCCCATATATGATATGGAGTAACGTAGTTATTTAAACTTCCATGCATCCATATGCTCACATGGACGTTCCAAATCTGTTTAATGCAAACTATACCAACAATATTAAACTTACAGCCATCCAATTTTACTAGGGGTACTTGATTGTGGAGTTCACTAATGATAACAAACTTACCAATTAATTGGGTTATCTTTATACATACTCCCACACCCCAAATCTAATGCTAGTATATGAATGGTATTAATTTTGTGTTTAAAAAACAATGGTGGGTAGAAGGTCTTTGAATTTTTGGATCAAAATATACAGTTGTCAAACAGATTCAAAAAATGTTTCTTGCCTTGATATATGAGCAATTAAAATAACAGACTACATTTTATTATTTTTGAGAAAAACAATCAGACAAAAGAGATTTATAAAAAAAGATTTCCAGATGCAAAACCTCTAAAATTTGGAATGAAGTCATTATTTAATCTTCCATGCATCTGTATTATGCTCATATGGACATTTCAAATGTGTTTAGTGCAATCCCTCCACCACAAAATAGCATTAAATTTGCAGCCAGAAATGTTACACTTTATCCAGGTAAAAGGTAGATGACTAGAATACAAATTATTACAAAAGTGTGGAAAAAATACCATTCTCTTCATTTACTTACTTATGGTCTGGGTCTTTTTTTACAAAGTATAATTATCATAATTGAGATAAAATTACATATTTGATAATGGCTATTTATATGCACATGAAGATGAGTCACACCGGTAATCCTAATGGATGTGCTGTATTCCAGTCAAAGGAATTATTTTCTGTTTTTCATTAAGTTAGATCCACAGTTACTCTTTTGTGTCCTGCTTCTTTCACTTTCTTCGCTAGTGATTCTTAGTCCAAGCCATTTTAATCTGGTGATCACTTTCTAGTCAATGTCAAAGCTTCCTCAGCATAACAGTCAATGATACCATTTGCTTAGCAAACCAGTCAATACCAACATTTCCTTAGCACACCGGTCAATGCCAACATTTCCTTAGCACACCAGTCAATGCCAACATTTCCTTAGCACACTAGTAAATGCCAACATTTCCTTAGCATATGAGTCAATACCGACACTTCCGTAGCTCAACAGTATATGCCAACACTTTATTAGCACACCAATCAATGCCAATACATTTCTCACACATGCCTTACATAAGTGATCACAAAATATCTGATAATGGGTGACTTTATTTTTTTTATTTAAGGAAGTCCAATTAGTGCCTGTGAAGTCTAACAATCAGCATTTAAAACCTTTTCTACATTTCTGGAGTAATGGTAGCTCTATTGGCAAAGTGCCTGGATTGTAATTGGGGTGTGTGTGTGTGTGTGATTTAGATTTTTAACATAGCTTTAACAAATTTTCAGTCATATCGCTACAATGTCAGCAGTGTGACAGTTTAAGGTGATGTCTAGCACTGGAGCATCATGCCGTAGATATGTTGAATCATGTCCCACCCAGTCACATTATCCTGACACCAGTCCTAACACTAACCTCTTAATGCTAAGCACCAAGTGAGGCAGCTGTTAGTACAATTTTGGTAAGTCTTCGGTATGACTCGGCCGGGGTTCAAACAAAAGACCTCCCGCAATCGAGGCAGATGCTCTAACCACTAGGTGTAATCCAGGGGTCAAATGTTCAATAGAAGGCTAGGTCAGCTTCTTCTGTGTCCTTGTATAAAACACTTAAATCACATGTCCCAGACAAGAATGTTTAAACAACCATTAGAATCAACCAAAATGCTCTGCAATCTTCAGTAATTTGAAATAATTTAATTTATTAACAATTTTGTAAGGATACATGTACATAATATTTCTTTGTAAATATTACCTAATTTCACATTATATTGCTCAATAGCTCTCTGCTTTACTTTCTTTTAGCAAATACTAGCATAATTAGAAAAAATGAAGAAAAACGAAAACTGCAATACTGCTAAAATGAACGGTTTTGATTTGTACCTGTAAAATTTTATCCACATGTGTTCCCACCAAAATTACAGGGGGAATGCCAGCTTCATGGGGTGTTGCACAGGAATGTATCAAGTTTAGCCAAACCTCAAGCAGATCTGAAAATAAATACAAAATAAATATTACAGTGAATCTTTTATTATATGCCGTAACTGTGTTCAATTGTCCTTTGTGTAGATCAACTTAATATGCACTTCCTGTGTTCAATTGTCCTTTGTGCTGATCCATTTATATGCACTTCCTTTGTTTAAATGTCCTTTGTGCAGATCAATATGCACTTCCTGTGTTAATGGTACTTTGTGTAGATCCACTTAATATGTACTTCCTGTGTTTAATTTGTCCTTAGTGTAGATCAATTTAATGTGCACTTCCTAGGTTTAATTGTCCTTTGTGCAGATCAATATGCCCTTACTGTGTTTTGTGTGAGATGCAGGAATCTTGTCAAAATCAATTTTGCTCAAGGACAATTAAAAATTTAACATGTCTATACACAAAAAAAACACTTGTCCATATTTTTCATAGTGTAAAAGAAGAGAGGAAGTCAGTTCTGTTAAAATGTTAACTTGTATTAAACTACGTCATTTAAATGCATGCAGTATGGAACTGTGATATGTAAAATATACTGGATATTACAACATGTGGTTTCTTGTACTTTATGGTCAGGATTAAACTATCAAAACAAGAATGCATACCCAGTCTCTGACTGCTAAATCAATACTAGCATCAGAAAGGATGGATATGAATTTAGTTTCTGATAGTTTATCTTTGACATTTTTCAGTAGGATATCAGATATACTGTTGATGAAATCTATGCATGCATTTCTGTGATCAGTTCCACGTTGAACTCCCATTTTTGATTTAAACCTCAAAGAACTCCATAGTCTCTGTTTTGCTATGGCATATGCTGCATGCTAAATAGCTTCTTGTAACGATTGGCTTGGCTCACACTGTGTTTATTTATCACTTTGTCTAAATCACCCATAACTTCTCTTTTTCTCAGATTTTACTTTCTCATTATCCAATTCTAACTGACATTTATTGTGCTTTGTACCTTAGTAGCAGTGTCTTTCCATTTGATTATTTGTCTTGCACACAATCCACCAGTTTTGTCTGCAGTATAGTGGTATCTCTCACATATATTACACATGATGTGACTGATTGACCTTCGCTGGCATGGAACCAAGGAAATTCCTGAAGCTATTATCTTTTGAACTCCCATTTTTTTCTTTGTATTATGTTCCCTGTCATAGTCAAATTTACTTCTAGCCTGTTTAGTTGACCTTTCATTTACTTTTTCACTATTCAGACACAGCTTTGTAACAAAATGCCATTGATTCTTGGGACAATTTCTATGTAGTTGTGCATAATAGTCGCAAGTATTTCAGCGATCGCTCAAAACAAGTTTTGTGGGGGAAGCAACATCCTCCAGAGAATGAAATTATATTATCACCTAATCAAGTATCACCTACTAGTAGTATCCATAGAATGTTTCAATGCAAAAGAATTTTAAAAATGTCAACATATAATATGTAAATATAAAATAAACCTGTATAGTACTCGCTGGAAAGTATGAATGGTACTTTTGTAAACATACCCCACACAAAACAGGAACAATTGCTCTTTCAAGTTACAGGCCAAAATTTATTTCTCCATGGACAAGTAACCTTGCAAATGTTTCTTGTCCATAAGAACAAATTTCCAACTTTGACAATATGGACAAGTGATTTTTGCAACCTTTAACTTAATATACCCTTCCTTTGTTTAATGGTCCTCTGTGTAGACTAACTTAATATACCCTTCCTGTGCTTAATGGTCCTCTGTGTAGACTAAATATACCCTTCCTGTGTTTAATGGTCCTCTGTGTAGACTAACTTAATATACCCTTCCTGTATTTAATGGTCCTTTATGTAGACTAACTTAATGTGCTCTCTGTTTTCTGGTAATCGGTGAAGACTAACTTAACATACCCTTCCTGTGTTTAATGGTCTTCTATGTAGTGTTACGTATATTTAAATCAATTGTTTATCTGTTAGTTTTTAAAAAAAATGTTATTTCATTACATGCTATTGTAATATAACATTGTTTGCTGGACGTGACCTTGTCCAAACTTGAGTTCATTTCTGTTTGACATTATTGACTTTTTTAATTTTTTTAATTTCATTTATGTAAACAACTAGTAATAGCTTCAGTATCCTCTATGTGTTTGAGCTTATTATCGGGATTATTATTCAGGTAAACAAACAAGGAGTAAATATATTGATCAGGGTCAGGGTTTTGGAGATTCCTAAATGAATTTTCTAATCTAATGAGTTGTAAATAAACAAGTCTCATCAGATCATTCCATTAGGTAATGGTTGTTCTTAGAAAATGCAAATTGTGACACGAGTCAAGTAGAGAACTATATCATCTTGTGACTTTTAAGGTTTTACCAGTTGTGCTTTAACATCTAGCACTTTAAATTGTATTATGTTGTGTCCAGTTTGGGCTGAAATTTTGCTTTCTTCAAATTATTGAACTCAATTGATTATTTTCTCTGGAAATACAAAAGTGCTCTGACAAAATTCTTTGATAAAAACATTCATAGGAATTTATGCTGAATTCAAATCTGGAATATTTCTGTGATTCAACAAGAGACTGTCGACACTTCACTATGATGCTGGCCATAACAGTCATGTCATCACCTTCAATTTTAAATTTCATTTTAGGACTTGAGATGAGTTTTATTCAGGACTTTTTATTACTAGGATTTGTGTCTTTAATTCTTGATTATTTTTGGATTTAATTTGCAATACCATTAGTTCTTTTTTCTCATCTTTTCACTTTGTATTCAAGGGAAATAAATTATTTGTCAAAATTTTACAAAGCTTGTTGTCTTCATTCTTTTCTGTTACTTATTTTAAGAGCACAGACTCCTAACAGAAGACCAACTTAATATGCCCTTCCTATGTTTAATGGTCCTCTATGTAGATTAATATGCCCTTCCTTTGTTTAATGGTTTTCTGTGTAGATTAATATGCCCTTCCTTTGTTTAATGGTCCTCTGTAGATTAATATGCCCTTCAGGTGTTTAATGGTATTCTGTGTAGACTAATTTAATATGCCCATCCTATGTTTAACGGTCCTCTATGTAGATTAATATGCCCTTCCTGTATTTAATGGTATTCTGTGTAGACTATTTTAATATGCCCATCCTGTGTTCAATGGTTGTCTATGTGGATTAACTTAATAAGCATTAACATTGTTTAATGGTAACCTGTGTATATTAACCAAATATACCCTTCTCATGTTTAATGTTCCTCTAGGTTGATTAAATAACTATGCATTTCCTGTCTTTCATGGTCATCTCTGTATATTTAACTTAATAAGCCTTTGATGTAATGGTCCTATATGTAGATTAACTTAAAATTTAGCAGCAACCATTTCTGTTTCCAGTCACAGTGACCTTTTTTTCTAGATAGGCTTTGTACTTGCCCCAAGTGCAGGTCATCCATAAAGTCAGGTCAAAATCAATGACACAAAAATGTTATTCCATGGAAACCATTTGCTTTGTTTGCTTTTCTTTCACCCAGTGCATCACTGACCTTTGACATGTTGAATAGAAAATTAGTAGGTATATCATATGCAAGCCAGCCACACAGTTTGGGTAATGTTTTTAATTTAGCATTTATATTATTGTGCATAAGCTCCTTTTATGTTATCATGCATATACCCCTTTTGTTCTTGAAGTCAGCGACCCCTGACATTTGATCCTTTGCCTTCATTTTAAGCAAGTTCCTTCCCCACCCCACTTGCAAGCTATCCACATGTCTTGGTAACCATAGATGCTGAAGAATTCAAGTTAATGTGCAGAACCCATTTTTCCTGTTTCACTCGGAATGACCCCAACTTTAACCTTTTATACTTAATATCACTGGGATTCTTATTTACTCAAAACACAAGCCAGACCAAATGTCTGTTAACAATAAATGGTGCAGAAATTAAGTCATAGTGAAGAAACCATTTTTTTGTTTTAGTCACAGTTGCTTCACTTTTAACCTTTCAACGGTGAAATCAAAAGGTTACTTGCTTACCCGTAACGTAACTCATACAAAAAAGTTTTGTAATTATAAATAAATAAATGTTTGCTTTCTATTAAAGTGATAATGACCTTTAAGCATTTGACCCTGAAATTAAGGTTTGTTCTAATATAAAATGACAAAGGATTGTTCACTGTTGAAGGTAATGTGCAAACACAAAATAGCTAACAGATGGATGTATAAATTAATATGAATAATGCGTTTATTATTTAATTTTGGCAGACTAGTAGTAGATCAGAACTCACGATGAAATTTGCACTTGATTATATAATCACTATCAAAACAATACTCATTCGAACTCACCATGAACTTTGCACTTTATTATCCCATCACTATTAATATCACTCTCATTCGAACTCACCATGAACTTTGCACTTTATTATCCCCTCACTGTTAAAATACACACATCAAAACTCACCATGAACTTTGCACTTTATTATCCCATCACTATCAATATCACTCTCATCAGAACTCACTATGAACTTTGCACTTTATGATCCCCTCACTATAAAAATACACTCATCAAAACTCACCGTGAACTTTGCACTTCATGATCCCCTCACTATCAAAATAACACTCATCAGCTACAAGATCAGTCAGCTGTTCACTCACATCTGAAACCAGAAGGTATATGGCCCGTCTTGTCAGGAAAGTCTGGTGTGTTGTATAAAAGGCAAACTGACCTGCAAAGTCCCACATTGTCAGCAGTGAAGTATTGCCTGTATCTTGTTTCATATTATAAGCATTTTCTTGCAACAATTTTAACATGGCTATTGTGTTTGTTTCTGACTGGCTAAGCTTCGTCTGAACTAATGGTGGAAGGGATTCTCCTTTCTGACTAGCAGTAGATGAAAGATTTTGGCCAAAGCCTTGCTGAGGAGAAAGACGGTCCAACACTTCTACATCCTTGTCTTCAACAGCAACACGAACCTCTTCATGGCTCTTAACAGTATTCTCTCCTTGAGGACGAATTATCAACTGTTCCTCATCAGTAACCTTGTCTTTCACTGACTGTTGCTCATTCAGGACTCTGGCAAGGCGCTGAAGTTGATAATCCTGTTCTGAATCTGAAAACACAAAAGAACAGCAAATGCAACTGAATTCTGTTTCTATATTTGGTAATCAAGCTGGAAATAAAACTGAAAAAGTAAATTAGGCATACATTGTATCATCTCATCCACATACAACTCTCTGCCACTATACTTCATGGCATCTTACACAGATGTTGGCAAAACCCACTTGTCAGGTACGATCTCTTTTGAATTTAACCAAGGTTAAATCTGGTAAGAAAATGAAATTCATGCATGCTTCTAAAAGAATGCAAAATACTAAAAAAAATAAAAATAAAAAGAAGCAACAAAAAGGTGGAAAACAACAAGCAGGTAATTTTTCATATGAGTTTTCATACAAAAGTAAGACACTAATATTGCTATTTCACTGTTGTCTCAGTAGTCCAGGACCAGCATGACCCTAAATTGCAAAGGTCTGCAATATTCCTCTTTGAATTTCAGTGCTAGAGTTTAATATAAATGTTCTTACAATAAAAGGTATCAAGCACACAAATAAAACAGAACACAATTACCAATTAAGACTCAAACAGTCAAACAGATAGGAAAACCCCCATCGAGTTAATATATATGCAGTCCATAGCGCCAAACGTACCAATTCACTTGGCACAGAGTCAAGGTCCCTCTGACCTTTCCAACCTTTAGACATTTTTATATTTTGGCTGTCTAAATGTCTAAAATTGGATGGGAAAGGTCAAATAAAACTCAGGCTACTTGATGGGGCCAGTAATAAAAGATTTGGTAATCTGATACAACTGATGTTTAGTTTTAGCTGTGGCTGAAAAGAAACAAATGTTTGATTGATGATGATCATGCTTAGACTGGTGATCAGCATACTGTATGCTATATCTTCAGATTTCCTGTCAAATTTTACACCACCAGCCTCTCACTATCACTCAACATTTACTTGCATTTGTGTAAATTGTAAGTATTAATAAGCATATTTTCTTCAATTTACCAAACAAATAAGAACCATTAAAGGTTTGACAGGCTAGTGTTGCTTATAAAGAGACTGGTCTGCAGTTTAAATAAATTGGTCCCAGACTTCGGACTACCATAATGTTCAGTCCCTGTGTTATTATTTCATATGTAATTCTTATATATTCACATCCAGACTGTGGCACAAATTCAAACCCTCACCAACTCTAGACGGGTGTTCCACTGTCACATCTTCATCTCTGTGACATATTTCCCCTGCTTTTCAAAGACATGTACTGATGTCTTCATTATCCATGATTGTGCTGACCTACCCAATACAAAGCAAAGTCATCTCCTTTATTGAGCATGATATGCTTATACTGCATTATCCCAACAGTCACCAAATATCACAGGAAAAATCTTTGCTGCCAAACAGAGACTTGAACTTGGACTAACTCTATCTCCAGCTGAGTGCTCTACCTTATGAGCTGATGCAACTTACCCATTCCTGTGACATGCTTATCAACACATCATCTGCATTAAACAAAACAGGAAGCCAAAAAAGACTGAAATATCCCAGTATATGCAACAATGACATCTTGAAAATAGGATATTCTTACTGAGGTGGTATGACAATCACTGAGCTTCATAACTCTACCATGAATATTTTGGATGCAGAAAGGTAAGGTCTGCAAAGTGCTAAATATGTAAAGATGTAGAGTGGAGTACTTACTGTATTTATTTGATGGTTGATTGCTTTGTACTTATGCAGTAGGATCATGTAATTTAAATAGTCATGTTTTTACTACGTATATTTATATATTGTTTAATTATTTTACATATTATTCGTTGCTAGTTGAAATAAAGTCAACATTTATTATTATAATATTATAACTTGCTTTGTGCATATTTTTTAAATTAGTCAACTTTAAACCAGGGTTCCCTGTTTTGTTTCACTTTCTGCAATAATACTACCCTGATTACTGTTGATACTGCTTTGTTCTAAGAATAGGACAAGTAATAGGTAACTCTCATATTGGTCACTTGAAAAATAGTGTTAGTATAAACAAGCACATTCCAAACAATATATTAGTGATAAACATAAATCAGTCCAATGAAACAAATGTATTATTGTCTGCTGATATTGCGCAAAATTTCCACGGTTATCGAAAATAGAGGGTAACGATTCCCTGGCCTTTGACATGCTTGATTTGACCATATACCTAGTTTTACTTAACCATTTCAGTCTGCACAATACCTAATGAAGGTTTTTAAATTATTACTACTTCAGAGTTGCTCCATCATTGAGTCTAACTTGTGATTTTGTCCTAGTTTGTCAAATTACTTCAAGTACATGTTCACTTCCGTGTCATGCGGTCTACTTCGGTAACCTTGAAAAGAGGACAGGACTAAATACATGTTCCGAACTCCCGTTGTTACCCATCTCCGTGACACGGACTTTATGGAAATTTAATAGATTATACTGTTTTTGTAACTCATGATTCCAGGAAAACAAAAATCACCTTTTGGGTTTCAAGAAAAGTAGATAATGACGTTATTGGCTTCTTGTCGGGATTCAGCTAAAAAGATTGTGATGTTTAAAATTACTGTTTAATTATTATTTTTGTTTTGTTTGTTACTTTCCGGTTAAAGTTTGGAAGTTCAGGCAATATTTTGGACAAAAAAGTTTTGCTGAGTTCACATTTTTTAAGCACGAGAGTATAATTTTTGACCAAGGCCATTTGCCTTTCTCCTGTCAACCCTAACTGGGAAAAATCTATTTGCATAGCTGCCATATACCTCATCTGGCAAAACAATTTGCATGGCCACATAATTTAAGTAAAGTTATATGTACCTGATATGTGTAGACTGTTTGCACCATGTGTTGCAATCATGGCAATAACCAATCCTAATCTGTCGTGTATTTTGTGTGTGTGTGTGTGATCTGGATTCTTAATGTAGCTTTAAAAACATTCAGTCATATCACTACACTGACTGCCCTGTGGCAACAAAGTCATGTTTTTTGTGTGTCTGTGATCAGTGGAAAATAAAATATGAAACAAAATATGAAGAAAAAATATTAAACATTTATAATTGATTGAGTAATATTTTATTGATTATTAATATATTTAATGTTCTATTTTCAGAATATGTAAGATGATGGTGCAAAAGTAACAACTTGAAGGCCCCTGACTGATACAGAAATAAATGAGGCATTAACAGAAAGAGTCAGTTATGCAAGAAAGATAGTTAAAAAAAAGTCTGCAGAAACAATAATGTGAATGGACTTTCTAATTTTTGTGCTCAGTCAATGTTTATTACAAATCCAGTAACTAAGACTGTTACAGTTCAATTTTTGTTTATATATTAAAAAAATAAAAAATATTGTATATACTTCTATGATAATTTTTCTCCTTGACAATTTCCTTAGAGATTGAGTAAAGCCGAATATATCCTTTAAAGATCAAACATACTTAGTTATATGATATTGTTAACTTTTATTGTTACGTTGGCATCATGTTCAAAACAAATGCCAACTTTTCAACCCCATTATGCCAGCTACAGAAACCCTGTACAGGAAGAACCCATGTCTGCACCAGAACCCGTATTTGCACCATGAGAACCCGTGTCTGCAGGAAAATCTGTGTTCACACAGAATCCATGTCCAAAGAGAATCTGTGTTGTTATTCTTTGTACATATAAAGACACGGGTTTTGAAAACCCGTACGGGCTAATTTAAATATTTCGGTCAATAACCCACCTCTTAGATTTCTTATTTTGTGTGGATTTTTCAAAGGTTGTAATATAAGAGTGGGGTTTCAAATACATGGCTTTTAATAACCAGAATCCATGACAAATCCCTGCCTTGGCCAGTTGGTTTATTTCATACGGTGTCTGCAGTGTGGCAGTTTATAGTGATGTAGCATCATTTCCCACCCAGCCACATTATCATGACACCAGGCAGACAAGTCCTAACACAAACATCTTAATGCTGAGTGACTATGAAGGCAGATGCTAAAATTATTCTTAAATGTATCTGGCATGACTTAGATGGGGTTCGAACTCGCAACCTCCCACATTCAAGATGGATGCTCTAACCATATAGGTCACCTAAACAGTCCATATATTTTGTAGATTTGACAAAAGGTTTTGCACTTAAGAATTGAAATTGTCTGAAAAGCATTTCAATTTATTTTCAATCATAAAATAAATATATTAATTTTCACTCCAATTATATTTAGGGCAATTTTTTAAAAAAGTCAATAGCAATAAAACTGGTATTGTGTTATACTTCATCACTTCACAGGTGCTCTTTACAAAAGCATTTACCAATATTAGTTAATGGATAAAAGAGTTGGATGGGTCCAATCCTATAACAATGTCATTAGAGATTCAGACACCCCCATTAATCTATCAATTAATCAATACTCTTAATTTGCTATAACATGAGCCAGGGGGGCCCCGAGTGGCCGAGTGGTCTAAAGTGCTCGCCATTACGGATCACTGCCATCTCACCTCTGTCTGCGTGAGTTCGAGTCCAGCCTCGGCTAACGTTGGTACGTGAGAAAGCCTGCCAGTAGCTTCTCTTGGGTCGGTGGTTCATCCCTGGGTTTTCCAGGGTTCTTCCTCCACCAAATTATACTGGCCGCCATGTATAGCCTATCTTGTGCTGAAAATGGCGTTAAACCCTACAACAACAACAACAACAACATGAGCCAGTGTTCATTTGATGATTTCATGAAAGTTCAGAATAGTTCAGATGTATCTGTAATATATTAGCTGGTTGCCATGAGGATAGACATTTCTATAGTGAGTACATGGCAGTCATGAAAACAGTCTTTAAAAAATTCAGTACATAGCCACCATGTAAAAAGACACTGTCCATTTAGGGACTTTTACGTTTTTCTTTCTTCCAAAGTATACAACTTCTCTTTAAACTCATAAACAAACTATCAACGTTTATATCAGTTGCTATAGGAACTGAGCTGTATAGTCAAAGTAGGGTAACCAATGGTGGTTAGGGCATAACTGACTTTTGATCCAGAAATCGGATTCCACCGGATAGTATGAACTTCCGATTAATCGGAGTCGGACAAGGCAGGAACGACCGATTCGGATAATAAAAATAATAAAGTTGAATTTCTATAGCACCGTGTCTAACACTGCGTGTCATTCGATAGTGCGTTAATAAAGTTAAATAAGAAGTCAGAAAAGTCCAATATGGTCAACACAACGGGGTGAAACGATAATACTTGAGTTAGACCGAAAGATTTAACTTTATTAAAATATATAATACAGTCCTACCCGTTTATGTCAACATCCTCAATAATGAAGGCATAATATTGAATACACTGACACATGCTAATGAGGTATTAAAAGAAAATGATTCTTACAATCGTAAATATAAATAAAGTTAATAAGGAAACTTTCACAGCACAATAAACTTGTTTCAATCACCGATCACTTTGGAAAATGCAAGAATCAATCAGATTTCATTGCTTTTATTTAAGTCGCCGCAAGAGGCCAACTTTATAGGACCAAACAAAAGCCTGTTTTATTTTTATTTGACCGCGACATTAAAGCATGGCGGCAAGATCAACTAATTGTTGAATAAAGTACAGGATGGAACTGGCCGCTTGCCGACATAAATGATTAAGGCGGGAAAATTAAAGCCTGGCGGCAAGATCAACTAATTGTTGAACAAAGAATGGGTCGGAACTGGCAGCTGGTCGACATAAATGATTCAATATTCAAGACTCTTTAACTCGCATTTCTAAATTTATTATATTATAATATCTTTGCCAAAAAACAAGAACAATATCACAGGAAAATAAATACTTAGGGCGCCATAACACGTGGATTTCAGTTTGCGAGTTTTATTTGTAAAATCATAAGTTTTTATAATCATTATGTATAACAATGTGATCGTAGAAAAAACGTTTATAATGTTTCAGTGCATTTTACAAAAATAAAAAATTTCATGGATTCTTTGTGGCTTTGAACTTCATTGCATTTTGCTAGAGTCCTGCCATATCCTTCCCCTTGTGACATCGGTGTGATATGCAAAACGTGTGTAACACGGTTTAAAAAGTTAATTTGAAAAACCTTTTAATTTAGCATTTCCGATTAATTGAATCGTATCCGGAATCGGAAAAATTTCATGCCCAAAATCCGGAATCGGAAATCAGTAGAAAAATGCTAATCGGTTATGCCCTAATGGTGGTACATGAGAATACCAGACATTCCCTTGCCAACCACTAGACACATGTGTAAAAAGTGTTACATTAAGGCCAGGAAGAATTAGGTCCCTAAACTTGACATAATCCTGACCCACCATATGTAAATGTGTTATGAGGAAACACACAAGGATAGGTCCAATACGGTCTTTGTATTTGCAGCACCAATATATCTACAATCTTAACCATGATGTTGAATAAATTGCATATATTACCAACACAAACAAATGTAATATTCGTTTGTGATTCGTACCTGTGTATTAGTACCTGATATGGCACACACCAGTTGAAAACAGGACTGTCCACTATAGAACCAATCAAAAAATGGCCACCCTAGGTGAATGTGAGGGATGAACTCAGTATTTTTAAAACTCGAATTATTTCTGATAAGCTACATGTATCTTTATGATGTTATTCTATGCTGAATTAAATCTATTTTTTTTAAATCTCATACCTCAGAATTTTCTATATGCTGCAAATAGATGTACATGTATTTGCTTAAATAATAAATGCAATGCTTCCCGTGATTGACATTTTAACTTTTAATCCCATTTAAATCAATACTTCAAAAATACAATCCCATAATTGTCATAAGAAGCTAAATCATTAAAGTAATTATAAGCATAACCATCAATGACCTGACATTCTCATTTCATCTAAGTTACTGCTTATCCAACAAGTTATGTGCATTAATTCAAAAGACTTTTGTAGGAAACTAGAATATCTAAGTCATTGTCAACAATGTTTTCACCCACTTTATATCCCCAATAATTTTAAATCTGTACATGCTTCATCTAAGAATTCATCAACATTATTCAAGTTTTCTTAACTCGAGAGTTTGTCCACATCATCATTTTATCTTCACCGGCCTAACTTAGCTCAATTTTGCTTGATATCAATTCATTTCAAATTTCAAATAAATGCATTCAAATATTATTAATATGCATATCAATTCAATTCAAATAAAGCACTCAAATATTATTAATATGCATATCAATTCAATTCAAACAAATGCACTGTTACGAAATGCCCGATATGGCTCATTTGGTCTTCCATACTTTTCATATAAACAGGTGGTCTTGTTTCACGCGCCGTAATATTTCTGTAAATGTAATTTTTCGTCGTATCGCGTGACGCTTTTATTGCTCGCGCGGCACGTGCGAAATAATATATTATTGCGCACTACTATATATATCGGGTAGAGATATTGAAGGGCACAGCCAATATAGAGGGAAGCTCTAAACATATTCAGCTGTCGGGCAGGTGCCATTGTAATTTAGTTAGAGCCAAACAGTTATTCAGTTTCGTAAAAGCACGTTCATTGTTGTATTAGGTGGTCACATCGTTTATCGCATTTGCAATTCAGTCTATTAAGATATAACCTAGGCAATGTGGTAGCGAGTTAATTTCATCTAGTCGCTATCACGACTAATTTCGAAAACATATTATGTATGTATTAATGTCATAGCATTACGTATATTTATCTTTATTGCATAGCATTCCTATGTCATACTTCGTACCTATCGTATATTCTTAAAGTAGTTGCAACAAAGCCCATTCCAATTAAATTAGACTATTGGAAAGGTGTGTTTATTTTCCATATTCAGCTCGCCGGTTATGAGCAGCCGGATGAGCTTGTGGATACCATGACGTCTGGTGTACCATTACTAGTATAACCCACCAATTCAGTGCCAACGTGCGGGTACAAGTGCGGAGGTGAAAGTGACCGTGCCAGAGAGAAGGCCGTGTCAACATGTATTTTCCAATCAAGTAGTGTTTTGACTACAAGTAAAGCACAATAACAAGTAGTGTGTTGACTTCAAGTAAAAGCATAATAACAATTAGTGGTTTGACTACATGTGAATTATGACAGTAGTGTCTGACTACATAAATGTTTGCAACCAGTAGTTGATTATATAGGTTTGCAACAAGCATTTGTTTATATAAAAGTTTGCTAGAGATATTTGTATACATGAAGTTTATATGGAGTTGCTAGAACTTTTTGACTGCATGAATGTGACATAGTAGTCAAAGTATATTTCATATGTGTTTTATATTCATTTTATATGTTTCTGTATTATTTTCATATCATTAGTACCAGTGTTTAATATATTATCATTTGTCATCCACGAACGTGTTTATTGTTTCTTTAAAACTCTGCCCGGTCTCAAAGGGTTAGCTTGACTACGTTACATGCACTCAAATATTATTAATATTCATATCAATTCAATTCAAACAAAGCACTCAAATATTATTAATATGCATATCAATTCAATTCAAACAAATGCACTCAAATGTTATTAACATGCATATCAATTCTAATCAAACAAATGCACTCAAATATTAAAATTTATGCATATCAATTCAATTCAAACAAATGCACTCAAATATTATTAATATGCATATCAATTCAATTCAAACAAATGCACCCAAATATTATTGATATGTATATCAATTCAATTCAAATAAAGCACTCAAATATCATTAATATGCATATGAATTCAATTCAAACAAAGCACTCAAATATTATTAATATGCATATGAATTCAAACAAATGCACCCAAATATTATTAATATGCATATCAATTCAATTCAAACAAATGCACTCAAATATTAACATGCATATCAATTCTAATCAAACAAATGCACTCAAATATTAAAATGTATCCATATCAATTCAATTCAAACAAATGCACTCAGATATTATTAATATGCATATGAATTCAATTCAAACAAATGCACCCAAAAATTAATATACCTATCAGTTCAATTCAAACAAATGCACTCAAATATTATTAATATGCATATGAATTCAATTCAAACAAATGCACTCAAATATTAATTATATGCATATGAATTCAATTCAAACAAATGCACTCAAATATTATTAATATGCATATGAATTCAATTCAAACAAAGCACTCAAATATTATTAACATGCACTCAAATATTATTAATATGCATATCAATTCAACTCAAACAAATGCATTCAAATATTATTAATATGCACATCAATTCAATTCAAACAATGCACAAAATAATATTAATATGCATATCAATTCAATTCAAACAAATGCACCCAAAGATTATTAATATGCATATCAATTCAACTCAAACAAATGCACCCAAATATTATTAATATGCATGTCAATTCAATTCAAACAAATGCACTCAAATATTATTAATATGCATATCAATTCAATTCAATCAAATGCATATACTAAGCCATAGTTGAAGTGTAATGTATACAGGCTGAATATGACCTTGAAGCACCACCCATCACCCCAAAAAATGAAGGTCACTTCCATCTAATTTGGCACCCCTAAAAGCCTGGAGTTTTAGGGAACTGGCTACTTCACCTAAATAGTCAGGCCAACACTGTAAGACCTTGTGGGAGATTATCACAGAAATACCACTACATGTACATACAAATGATAATAGTCAGGCCATTGTATAAAGACACGACCTGTATTACCGTGTTTAACAAATTCTATTGCAGAGGAAATATGTTCCTTGCTCTTTGAGCTGGCTAAGAATGATACAATAAAAACACAAATGTTTACACAAATTATTATGTGTGATCCTTCTAACCGGAACCCCCAGGTCTTTCTGTAACTGACGTTGCCTGGTTAATGGCTTATATGGTGTTAGTACTGATACCACTCACCATGCAGCTATGTTACAAAGCAGGTTAGCATGCAACAGAGGGTGACCAAAAGCCAAAAGGTGCATATAGGATGAAAGCCACATGTACATTTACACAAAGCAAAGGAAAAAGCACACTAAATGATACAATGCACACAACAACAAATAACTGTGTTACTAACATACAATGTAGTCAAACATGAATATTCGAGCCTAAAAATGTCCACTTCTCTGTTCATATGTACATGTGGTGAAAAAACACAAGTCACTTCAAGATGCTCATAAACTGAACAAGTGGAATTTAAGCAGATACAATATTATGTGGGATGCTTGAAATTGATCCAGGAAATGAAATAAGTTCTAAGTCCCTTGTTCTACTAGGAAGTTAACCATATGAAAATGTTATTTTATAATTTAATAAGGTCTGTTTAATATGATTTTGTAAAATAATATTCCAGGATGTTAAAGGGTATGGGTATAGGGTGTTCAAAGTATATGTACATAAATATGTCCAACATCTGTCCATTGTTCATCTGAAATCTAAAATTTCTAATCCATTATTGTTCCAAACAATGTATACTTATTATTTTTGTACGCCATATTTGCTTGAAAATTAACAAGTATGAAAACAATATTTCTACTTTTGCCTCTAAATGGACTTTACATGAACCTCAACATTGCTGAACAAGACTTGTGTACCCACCATTAGGCGAAGTGTATTATGTTTTGATGTTATCCGTCTTACTATTCATTACCAATGTAATATCCACACAGTGTCCATTTCTGTCAATCATATACAGTTCTAAACTTTACGATACCTTGCACTTGGGGGAAGGAAGAACACTACTGATTTGGGGCTCAAAGGCCAAGGTTCCTATGACTGAAAGAAGGACAAAAGTTTCTGTGCAATAATTCAAGTTCTCCATGGTTACAATTATGAAACTGTGCATAGTCTGCACTTGGGGAAAGGAAGAATTATATTGATTTCAGAGTTTGAAAGTCAAGAGCACTTAAACAGAAGAAAGCTGATTTGTGCTAGTAACTAAAGTTCTTCACAACATACAGTTACCAAACTTCTGGCTACTATTTGTGGTTGGAAAGAATCCTATCTATTTTGGAGTCAAAAGCCAAGGTCAAAGTTACTTCAAAACAAATAGTTTCCACACAATAAGTGGACTTTACCATCATCTACAGTTACCACACTCTGTGCATGGCTAGCAATTGGTGTTGATATTTTTGGGTACCATTTTAGGAAAATATCTGGTAAGGACTTGGAAAAGACTTTATAAGGATTATTATCTTGAATGTAAGGACCGAACATACAGTAGTTACAACTCAGTCAATTCCATACCTCCAAGCTGAAAAAATTAGGATTTAAAAGAAAATTTTTAAAGAACTTTTCTCGGCCTTACTAAGGTTTAATAAAATGTAAGCATACTTCCAATTTGTAGGGACTGATACTAACCATGTGATTTGTACCCAGTATGATGTATGACATTGGAACTGTTACATCTGCCAGCCACATATTTGCTCTTTTAAACCTGAACTAAATTATCTAAGCCATTTTTAATCGCATAATATACAGACTGCTTTTACCTTGCACACATTTTGAGCAAAAGAAAGTGCATATCAATATTTCATGACTGGCAGTATCTTACATAAAAAATTTCTGACATTTGAAATAGACTGTCTGTGAAGACATCCAATATTACCAAAACTGTAGCAGTGGACAGTTTGTCCTTGATTTAGTTAGTCGTCACATTTGGCCAGGCCTTCTGAAATGCAAACTTCAACGTAAATTACTCTTCAAACATTGATTCAAAATTCAAAATACAGTAACAACCTCCAGTGCGATTGGATCCACAAAAGTACTTTTCAAAATAATCTCATGGATCTCCAATTTTTTTTTAGCAAAAATTACCGTCCCTATTTTACACCCCATAAAAAAGTTCCATAATCAAAGTGGGGGCTAGGGGTGTAAATATAGCATGATTTGCATGTCTTACCTATTTAACTGGGTGGTTCTAATCAGTTAGGATAGTTTTACCTCATAGCTCACGACAATTGTTTTCATTTAATATAATGACAGAGTAATGACAATCAAAATGAAGTATATAAAATGTTCGGGGTGTACATTTTTCACTTAATTTGTGAAATGTAGTTATTTAACAATCTCTCCATTTTCAAGGTTTTGTTACCAATGTATGCTCTTTTTCTGCAGCTTATGTGCTTTTAGATTGAATTCTAAGGCATAAAATAAAACTTGGAAATATAACATGGCTAATCCATTTTAATACTTATAGAGCATATTTCAGAGTTCTCAAGCAAGTTTTTGTTGACAGGTCTAGATAATGATCATGAATGAGCATCCAGCTTGGACATCAATAAACTGAGTCAGGAAGGCATCACACACAGCAAACATAATCAAACATGGCTTGTAGCATTGTGATGGACTTTTTCTCTGATGCTGCTAATTTAAACACACTGCTGCTATACACTCTCAGGAAGATTTCCTAACAAATACTATCCTTAATATGAAACAATGGAATGCTTTACTGTAAGCCAATTGTAATTAAAAGCAAATAGGTAACTTGTGTACAAACAGCATCCAATACAAGAGTTAGCATTATTTAAAAGCACACACACAAAAAACATACTAAAATGGACACATAACAGCATATTTTTCACTTCACAGCATGTATATAAATACAGAAATGTGGATCTTTTCTGATTTTGCATGCCCATATACCTTTTGTTCGCCTTGTCCACTCATGGGTCAATAAAGAAACATCACAGCAGTTGACATAGACATCTATGCCCTCTGTGCTACATCTCTCAGAAATGCTGACCTCCTCCCCAAGAAGGCGCTTGACCAGGGTTGTTTTGCCTACACCAATGTGTCCAACAACCATAATTCGTATGCTGTATACTGTCTCCTTTCCATCTTTTAGAGCCTCTTCAAAAAGTTGAATGGATCTATCACCCATGTTTAAAATTTCTAATGGAATACCTGTGCAAATGATGGATAAATTAAATATATAGTATCTATATTGTGGCAGTAGATTTAATTAGTCCAAAATGCACTAACGTATGTTGTTTTAAAATAGGAAAATTATTTTTGTCAGAGAAGGCAGTACCAGCTTCTAAAAGTGTAATAAACAATAAGAATACATATAATAACTAGTTTTAAAACAAGTTATTTTTGAAGTCCAGGAATTGAAAATGACAATGCAAATCTAGCAGGCTTTTTCAAGGGTGCACATCTGAAGCAAGGCAAATCTGTGTCTCCTCAAATCCAAAGTATACCCATCACTTGTACATAAAAATAAAGATAATTAAAAATTCTTTTAATGATTCCTATAATATCCAGTGTCTTGTTTTAAACAGAAATGATTATGCTTTATTTTCTATAAAATCAATTCCCGCACTAATTACAAAACTGCAGAGCCCAAGCTAAATGTTCCTGTTTCTTCCAACTTTGGAATTCCAGGTCCATTTTTAGGTTCTAGTAACCTATGGACATGACAGACATTAATAAAGTCCCCAGGTCTGCCAGACATTTGGATTTATCTTCATTAGTTTACAGTAATCAATCACTGCATATTTGTTAGGGGTCATTCATTAATTATGTCAACAAAATGGGGGGAGGGGGTTTGAAGAAGTTTGACAATTGTTGACATGGGGGAGGGTGGAGTTCAAGATAAATTGACATCAACAATGTTATTTTTTACAATAAATTTAATAAATAAAAAAACAGGAAATTAGTCGGTGCGTTGGTATGGCACACGCTCGCTCGCCCGTCAACAGCCCACCAGTTTCATCCTAAACCAGTTGAGCTCTTGCCAAGGAAGTCATAGTCTTGCATCATCATATTTTGTTTTTATTCAATGTAGATTGTAGACAGATTTTTAAGGGAAGCTGTTATTAAATTCAAAGACTGCACTGAGCCATAGACATCTAAATAGTATACCTATCCATGGACTTCTATTAAATAACATCTATGTTATATGTATAGATACTATATATATTGAAGTCCATGAGCTATCCCTTGAAGGATGGATAACTGAGCCTAGGAAACTTGAGAGCTTGACTATTATACAAGTAAAAAAAATGTATTAAAATTTATTTGTAGACCTTTTAATTTCCATAATTCTATTTTTAGCATAAAATCCAGCCGTATAAAATATTGTTAGTTTGGGGGGGGGGTAAAATTATATTAGGGGGTTACTGAAAGTTTGACAGTTGTTGACATGGGGGGGAGGGGGTAAAAAATTGCCTAAAAATTGTTGACATAATTAATGGATGTCCCCTTATGGAAAATTATGTTACCATTCCAAATGAAGTTTTTCACTTCCATATATGTAAAGCACTAATCTGAATGGCTAATCAAAAAGTCATTTGAACATATCCTCATATCAATGTTACTTGAACACATCCTCATATCAGTCATTTGAACACATCCTCATATCAATGTCATTCAGATCTGTACAAAAAAGCTTGAGCTGTAACTTAACTCATAACATATTACTGTCCATTGACTTTAATTAGAAACTTGACATTTTTTCTTAAGTATGTCACACGAGTCAAAAATACAATATAAATTCTAATATATACAATGCTAGTTGTAAATTGTCACAGACCTGCATTTCTACACACTTGAAAAGATGCTGGCGATAAAAAATTTTTACTGACAAATAAACATACATCATCCCTCCTACCCCCCTTGCAAGCAATGAAATATAAGAATATTCCTCTGAAATCAGAAAAAGTACATCAGATCGGTTGTATAAATATATTTTTTCAAAAAGTTGGTATCTCAAGTTCTTCAACAATTTTTCCATAAACTTCCTCTAAAAAGGGAAAAGGAAATAAAGAATTGACCATATATTTGTAAGGTGTGGGGTGGCAGAGATTATTTAATCCCTCTTCAGAAAAATTAAATGAGTATTCCCCAATTTAAACTAGACTTCATATTGACAAATACCACATACCTACCCTACACCTATACAAATATTTAGGCAAACCCTTCAAATCCTATGAGACGATAAGTAATGACAAGCTTTGTCATAAAGAAATGGACAGGCATGCAGACTTATTCACGGATGCAATTGCAATATCCCTGTTCTTTGCTATGGTACAGAGATAAGAAGACCATTACTCAAATAGGCGTAGTTGTAATCATGGGCTAGAAAAAAATGACATTTTGGATAATTCAACGATTTTATGAAATTTAAAAAAATGGATACTCCCCAACTATTTCTGGATTCCGTATTCCCAACTGATAAATCTTATATTTATATTAAAACTTTATGTCTAGATACCACAGGGTCTAATATCATTGCCTACAATTTACCTATAAATCATACATTTACTATACTACTATTATATTAGTATTATATCTTACATGTATAATTTATGAGTAAATTTTAAGCAACTATACAAGCCCATGTGGTGACTAGTACTGATTGTATTTGAAGGAAACGTTACTTTATAGACAGTACATCATAGGGCACATGGTAATGTAGGCTGATAAATCAGTCCCACACCTGTAATGATAATTGAATGAAGTCAGCAAATCATCCATCAGTACCAATACAGATTAAGTGGTTTGATTTATGGGACTAAGTATCATCGTGCTGATATACACAACATGCAATATACCAACTGTTATAACAAGCATAATCAAAATAGTGTATGAAACTCAAATTACAGTAACATAATTCTCTGGATCACAAAATTTGAATATTAAATAAAATTGATATTTATAATTTGTTTAATTACATGCCAAATAACCCAAAATAATGTTTTCTAAATAAAAATGGCTCTATAATAATAAAAAAATTAAATCCATAATCAAACATCTCATATGTTAGTGCTTTAAGTACATCTAAAGTAATTGTACTTTTTTGCATGCCATTAATGAGTTTTTCCCCCTCCCCCAAATTGAAACGAAAATGCAGAGGGTAACGAGGTTTGGTTTACAGTTTGTAAAGTTTCAAAAGATTAAATAATCATCATCTTGTTTGTACTAAGGTAACTATGCCATGTAAATACTTTAGAAGACCGGTGAGATGGGATATGATTCATAACAGTATGGAGCCAGACCAGTCTTCTTAATAACACTATTGCCAAATTTTACTGCAGAGACACGAACATGTAGCGTATATATTCTTAATAAGAAATTTTCTTTTTGAATTATCAACCATATTCATTAAACTAAAAACTACACACATTTACAGCCTTATTTTTTCAGTGTGCCATTTAAGGTCATTGCATCCTTTGAAAATGTAAACAGATCCTATAACTATGACGCCCATCGTAGAACATCCAAATCTGGTGTAGCAAACATTAGACTGGTCCCCTGTTGTGCTCATACAAATCAACACAAAAAATTTAGAATTTGATTAAACGTATTTTTTAATTGCAATTAATCACTTTTAAACAAAAAATCCCACTGCAAAATCAGTATAAAATCTGTCCATAACCACGAATGCTATAACAACTGTCAGAATACGTGAGACGTTTGGAAGCTGTATACATGAGAGTCACCCAGTCTAAACTATAGTCAATGTCGCGTGCCAGGCGAAATCAATGAAAGCGCCCCCTTCTGGGATAAACGTTTATTACTCTAGAATGAAAATGTTGCGACTACTAGCCAGCCGCCATTGTCACATAAAGTTGATATTTAAAATGTTTATATGAAAATTTTCTTATGACAAACAAGATGAATATCACTTAATAATCAGGACTGAATGGACTTGAGTACATGTATGTATATTAATATTACATTTTAAATGAACCAATAATATTTTTTTCAAACTTAAAATCAATAAAAATTTCTAAGCATCATAACTGAGGTACGTTTAATTAAAATCATGATATAAAAACTAATTTATTTATTTCATTTTCAATTTATTTGACATCTTTTAAATATGTTTGTCTGATAATAAAGTTATAATTGTAACATTTATAATTCATTTATATTGTTTTTAGAAGTAAATTGAATTCATTCATGAATGTAAATAAAAAAAAAAGTATGCAGTTTTCTTTATCGTGTGATATAAAATAAAATAAAATGGAATTACCTGATTGATATGAATATTCCAGTCTGTAGACAGTAATCGCATTACTGTCCATGCTTGTGGTGTAAAGAACTCCATGCTGGTCATCATAGAATATTTCATTGGGCCTTGATGACACTGTGTGTATGGTCACTAGTTGACCGCTGTCTGTCAGCTGATGAATTCTGTTAGAGTTGTAGTCACACACGTACACATAATCCCTGTCAGCCATTATCGACCACGGTGTTAATTCCTGGTGTTGATACAGAAACTTGTGTGTGTGTGGATTAAAAATATCATATGCATACACACCTGTAATAGTGGAGTTTAAAGTCCAACACGAGATGTAGACTGTGTTGTCTTTAATGGCCAAGTGAGTAATACCATACCCTTTACAGACCTTGTGAGTTGAGTCGACACTTCCATCTGTAAGGTTTACAACACACCAGTAAAACATGCCGTCGTCCCATTTCCTACCGCTGACAACGAGTTTGTCTGAATTCAATTTTGCCACTGAATGACATCTATGAAATCCTGTGCTTACATCTAATGTTTTGACCCGTTTTACGTCATCTACAGATTTCAATGACAGGATTACAATCTCACTGCCTGCCAGACACACAGCTACTTCCGTCTTGCTAATAAGACAGACATCCGTGGGACCGGACTCCAGTTCGTGTGATGTAGACAGTTTACCGTCATGTCGATTGTAAATCTGGAGATTCCTCGCATTCTCGTCTATGACCAGCAACGTGTCTTCTGTCACCACAACGCCATTGTAGTCGGGTTGACGGTCGGCTGTGGATAAAAAGAATGACTTATATAAGGAAACGAATAAAGAAAATACAGACATATATACTTTTAGTAAATAATTCAAAATAAATTCGTACACATCTATATATCTATTTCTGACCTAAAACAATTGTTTAAAGTCGTGATTTTAGACACCACCATCATTATCGTAATAGTCGTTTTATTTTTATTATATTTACTATTAGCATAATTGCTGTTTCATATTATTTGCAACTACTACTACTAATAATAATAATAATGCCATAATTTTCGTATAGACAATGAATACACTTATTGGATTTTTTTCAGATAAATAACTTAATAAGTAACTACTGATTGGAGTGAAATACATGTTGTTGTCTTTTTTTGTTACTTTCAGTCAATAGATAGAGAATATTTGTTTCAATCGAGTGAATAACATATACCTTTCATAGAGTGGGTGAAAAGCTATTTTTACCATTGGTGAATCTTGAAAAATAACAATTTTTCTGTCAACGAGATGAAATGTATCCGTTATTCACTCGCAGTATGCAAACATTTTTACTTGATGCTCAAACCTACTGGCTTAATTGAAAAAGAAAAACAGTAATAAATAAACGGTAATCGAGTAACATATATGCCACTTTAATCTGGTATAAATATTACATGCCAATATGCTTGACCATATAATAAAATGAAAAATTACCTCGCTCCAAGTAAGGGAGGGCTAAACAGGTAGCAGTGATTTTACATAAATTTCAAGTAACGCATGAGAAGCTGATACGTGATTTATAGCCCAAGTATTAATAAGAAATCACATAGTGTGATATCCCGGGGTCTATCCGCACCCTAAAATGAATCGTCTCATGGGTCATATCATGCAAACTATTGAGAAACGTTCTATACGCATAATACACACTTATGCGGCACGAAAAGACAAAATTGACAGGTACAACGGGCATTTACAACAATGGCTAATCCCTACCCCTAAAGACTTAATCCTTGGGTAATTAAATGGGAAATATTAAGAACGTAGCGTTCATGAAAAAAAGAGATTCATGCTTGTAACTTATTTCGTCCACAGGGACCGCCCCTACTCTAATATTTTTTTTTGTTTGGTTTTTTTTGTTGCTTTTTTTGCTCCTATATCATGACTTGGAAAATATTGAGATCCACACCATAAAACTACAGGATGCAAACTGTGCATGAAAATTCAAATTAATATAGGAAACCGAAATAACCCTTACCCCAGGAGACTTAGCCCCTAGGTATTTCCCACCTTATAACCACATACAAATGATATAAAGTTACTTACTGTCTACAAAAGATAAATTTCAAAACAAAACAAACACAACTGATGTTTGCCTCTAGATCAGTTCTTATTCACGGGATCGGGACCTACACAATATTAGGTTCAAACCTCGGGCTTTCAGTAAAAGCAGTAAGAAAATAAGATTCTAACATAAAATGATAGCTGCTTAACATATACAAAATTCAAGCTGTTGATTGTTGGGAAAAATTATCAAATAAAATCAAATAAAATCATGCACAAGGTATGAGAGTAAATTGAAATTATATTTTCTATTTTAAAAACCAGGGAAAAATTACATGAAGGATAGAATGCCAGGCAAATAATTAAATAATTATATGTAAAGTATTTCTTTTTTTAAACATAAACTTTTTCTTTCGAAAATATAAAGAATCTGCATTCATTTAAGTCACTAGTTAGAAAAGAACAGTTGCTAAAAACACCCGCTCCCCTTCTAAAAGTTAGCAGAATGGAAATGCAAGTATCTTTTTTACTGACGGAAACAAGCAGCCCTAATATTACCCGTGGAAATGAAAATAAGTTTTTAAAAAAAAAGTTAAACGATAAGTATGTAGAATATATCATTCGCCAATATTTACCAGTGATGTTCAACATTACATGTATATGCTACCCTGATTACTTCAAACAAAATTCCTGTTTGCATGTAAACTTCTGCACTCCATGATTCTTGTCGTCTGCTACCAAATCCGGCTACGCGTTCCTAACAGCTCGAGCTTCTTTAACATTGGGCGTTTGTTGGCGCAATAATACACAGCCAACGTTCATTGGACCTCCGGTCCATATTTCATGAAAGGTAAATAATGTAAAACCCGACTATTTGGCGGTTTAGCCTCGCTCCCAGACGCTCGGTAGCTACCGACGCTCTTTCAAACATGGTGGTCGTCTTGGTAGCACACAACACATTTCGAGCACAGGCTTGTTCATACAGTCTCAATAAAAATTAACTTTAGGCTGCCCATTTTTTTATTATGAATTATAAAACTACGCATTCATTTAATATATAGAATGTTCATGTTGCACAAAGAGCATAAAGTGTGCAGCAGCGTTTGTGAGTATTGTCAACGATTTCAATTTTGCTTACTGCAAAGACGGGTTAGATTCTTATACACTTTAGACGTTTTTGCATGTATTAAATGCCTTTAGCATTTTAGTGACTAGGATGGGCACAATTACGAGAATAACTTTAAACCACGTGCTGTATTCTAATAAAAATCGGAGTCCCTGTGGCTAAATGATACATTTTCACAACCCTTACCACTGGTATTACCAATATTTTATTTAGACCTCGTTAAGTTTTGTTTTCAGTCTTTCCCAAACGAAAGCACTTAAAGTATTTTCATATTTATTCAAGTTCACGTGCAAATTGTATCAGTTTTAATTTTATCAATTTTAATCACGGGAAACCATTGGGATGGCCCAGTTGGTTGAGTTACCTACATCGCTCTCCATTACCGATCATTGCCATCTCATCTCTGTCCATTTGGGTACGAACCTCAGACTCGACCAATGTGGGTATGTGAGAAATTATGCCGGTAGTTTTGGGTTGGTTGGTGGATTTTACCAGAGTTTACCCGGGTTCTTCCTGTACCACTTATAATGGCCAACACGTATAGTCTATCCTGTACTGAAAAATGGCTTTCAAGCCACAACATCTCATGGAAAGGAAGCTAATAGTCTGTGTTTTTTATTTACTGTCTGAGACTAAATTTCCACACATTGTAGAAGAGCACCCTCTAACGAATATCCCCTCCCCAACCTCCACTCCAAACTTCTAAAAATACCTTGCAGTTTCAGATAATGTTTTAAATAAAATTCTATTGCCAACTCTAATCAGAAGATAGGAACATGATTCTTTTATACAAGTTTTTTTTATATATTATTCTTGGATTAGTTGATACAATGTTTTCCCCTCTTTCACCAATCCAATCAAAGAAGTCCTTTTAGCATAATATTATTTACCATCATCACCCTTCCATTCTAGTAAATCTGTAACATGGGGGTCCTGAGTGGTCTAAAGCACTCACCATTCCGGATCACTGCCATCTCACCTCTGTCTGCGTAGGTTTGAGTCTCAGGCTTGGCTAATGTGGGTACGTGAGAAAGCATGCCAGTAGCTTCTCGTGGGTCGATGGTTTTCCCCGTGGTTTTCCCGGGTTCTTCCAACACCAGTTATACTGACCGCCATTTATAGCATATCTTGTGCTGAAAAATGGCGCTAAACCCTACAACAACAACAACAAAAATCTAACATGCTTGTTAGAAGCAGTGTTGAAGGGATATAACTTTTTCCTATTTTGATACATCGACATGGAGGAATTGAGAAAGTGTATATGTGCTTTTTGATGATAAATTTGTCTTCACCATAAAATAAACAGTTCACTTCAAATCAACTCAGTAGTGAAGAAGTCATATAAGTACAAATCAGGTTACCAATTAACACTTGTGGAGACCATTTGGTTTGTTAAAGAACTTTGATGTTACTAAATCTTGTACCGGTATTACCTAATCAAACCGTAAAAACTAATTCACACATAAATATTTTTTATCATCAATTTGCAGGTAGGGTATACGTATTTGACTTTGACTAATAACAGGAACTTCACAGTTCTTTGGCCCTACTAAACCCTTTCTATGAAGAAACAAAGAACATTCAATAATATCGCTATTTCCAAGGAATTTGTTTTGCTCCATCATGTTTCCCAAACCACTATTCTCAATTGGGGGAGGATGTTTGGAACAAATTTCATTCTGTTGACATATAATTCACAATGACTCAATCTGATATTTATCTCTAGCAATACACAATAGTTACTAATACAGCAACATGTTCAACAATAGTTAACTGTAGGATTGAAATATTTGTTTCGATACAATATGTACTAAGCATTACATAAATTGCATTCATAATTTAGGTCTCTACCCAAGGAAGAGTCAAATTACTTTGTGGCTGTCCATTCATCATCCTCCAGGCTGGAACTGTAAGCATGCTATTGAAAACAACCATTAAGTAAGACAAAACCAGACTGGATATTTATATATTTTGAGTGGGTTCAAAGATCTGATTTGCTGACCTTATTTTAAAATTATTTGTGTACATTTTTTTAACATGTTTGTAAGCAGCATTAATAAAAATCATTTCTGGTTGACAAATGGAATTTGTTGGGCATATTAACATTAAATGAAATAACCCAGTTAGAATTGCATGCCCTGCTGGTAGATTTTCATCTTTTACCCATTTGTAATCATTTGACTCGCTGCACACAATGTTGAAATGAAGATTAAGTCAAAGTTACTTGAAACAGACAATGAAATTTAGTACCGGTAGGCATAACATACAGATTCTGATTGGAATTTGAAGCCATTATAGCAATTCATTCAATTTTTAAAAAAATATTCTTGGAGGTAATGTTTCTACCAAAACATTGTTTTTCATTTATGCAAGCTCTCAACAAAAACAGAAAAATGAAATTGAGTCAAACCAGGCAAGATCATATATTTAGTTATATTCAGTAGGCATTTAGATATGTTTAAGTTCTGGTGACTCTTTCCTTGTCTATAATCTTGCACGCCTATTTAAAAATTTTAATGAGACTTATTTCAAGAAAACTTGCTGACACGGTTAATCACCGATCACTTATGTGGGACAAGTTACATGTAGTAGGCATATTTTGCTATAATAAATAGATGGCCTGAATAAGTTGTCGTGCCATTCAAATTGTATACATTTACTAAAATATTTGACGTTTTTAACCAAAAACTGTTAGCTCCATTTAGAAACAACTACTTGATGCTGGCAGGATATATTTGTTGATATACATATGTAGATTAACTCATTAGGTTTTATGTTATTGTACCAGATTTCACATATTTGACTTTCTAGGAAGAAAAATGTTTCTCTTTGACCTGCAAAATTAGAACTTGTATGCCACACTATTAATAACATTCCCTTAACTTCACCTTGGTAAATGTTTCATTTCCATGTATGAAGTATCAGTATAGCAGAATGGCATTAATATAGTGGGTAGGATGAAAATACATTTGTTTCTTCTAAAACAGCTCCCTTCAATCTCCAAAGTATAAGAACTATGCTATCAATGCTCTGGACTAGATGAATGCATTCTAAAACATCTCAAGGTTTGGTTCATTTAAAAATGTTGAATATCTATCTATCTATCTATCTGTCTGTCTATCAATGGCTTGTGCACGTCGTCTCTTTGGAAAGTTGTATGTGTATCCACTCAGTGAAATATTTGTATCCTATTCCCTAAGTAGGTAGTAACCTGCATGTCATAAGCCTTCAGCTATGTTTCAATTTTGTGTGACAAACTCTTTTCTAAGACTATGTTTTCAAAACTTAACATTGCATTGACATTTCATTCCCATGTGACTCTGCAAAATTTGAACAGAGGGATGATTCATTTTAATGTGCGCCACTGTCCTGTGGGAAATCAATCGAACATCATTAGGGTCTATGACTCAACCTTCCCAGGAAATACAACTGCACCATTACTAGGTTATATGACTCCACAGGGAATAAAACTGTACCATCACTAGTGTCTATGATTATGACTCCATATTCCCAGGAAATACAACTGTACCATCACTAGGGTCTATGACTCGACCTTCCCATGCAATACAACTGCACCCTTACTACGTTCTATGACTATGACTCCATATTCCAAGGAAATACAATGGCACTATCACTAGGGTATATGACTATGACTCCATATTCCCAGGAAATACAACTGTACCATCACTAATGTCTATGACTATGACTCCATATTCCAAGGAAATAGATCTGTGCCATCACTAGAGTACATGACTCCTAAACTGAAGTTTGCAGTGGCTTATTGTGCCCCTATGGATGTGTAAGGTATGAATAGATTGCTGTTACAATGTAATATACCCGCTTGCTCTTCATAAGAAATGCAACTGCAGCATCACTTGGGTCTACATTTCTTGGGCCATGCTTGTCTATACCTCGGTGATAACTCCATCTCATTCAGGTAAACCAATGTCCAAAGTCGGAGACATCAATAAAACAAGTTAATCATATGAACTTCTTTTTCTTAATTTTTGATTATTTAAAGTTTCCATTTTTTTGCCTTATTTTGCAGATGATTTTTCTGTTTGGTACGAAATGAATTGTTTAAGCCTTCAACTTGAAATCAACATCATAATATGTCATGCAAATTACTTTTAAGAACTTCCACAGGTAGGCATACTGATTTTGGATCAAGTTTGGATATTGAGGAAACTAGATGAATGGATACATCTAGTGGAACAAATATCATCACGTTTAGAACAGGTCACACAACAACATTGTTTGCGCAATTGTTGGTATTATTATTATTAATGTCAGTTTTCTCATATGTGTCACTCAAATTAATTATACTGAAACTTAAGGTATGAAACTGCAAAGAAGACAATTTTATCACTGCCAATGACCTCAAGGGGCCCAAAATAATAATTTTTTTTGGTATGTGTGTGTGTATTGCACTTTATTTTCACTGTAGAATTGTATTTTAATAAATTAGATCAATATTTTAGGTATAGGCCTACAAGGCACATTTTTAAACCTAGCAAAAGCAAAAATGACTTTTTCACTGCCATATCATTTTGCATATGAACTGTATCCAACCAACATAATCAACCGTACACAACAAAAAATTGTGCAAAGCATCCCTTGTTTCCTTAATTTATTTCTGTCCAAATGATTGTGAACATTATACATGTCCCTTCGTAAAAAAATCAACACCTTTGTTCATTGTTTACAGGTTGGGTAGGGGTGTAGTCAAACATATAAGACATAGCACATTTTGATTTTGTTTAGGTACATAAATATTAGCGTCAGGTAGGACTAGGTAGGGGTGGTGATACATGGATAAAACAAACCAAAATTACTGTTACATAAAACATTTTGCTAGTTGCAATACAAAATAGGTTAAATTTAGCACTCTGAACGTGTGAACAATCTATTGTCAGATAAACATAGCAAAACAGATTTTTTTTTTCAAAATCCCAAATACCGTTGCTGTGTTATAGAGCTCCCCCAATTTGTAACACATTCATCAGTAAAACAGTTAAAACGCAAAACGATGTAGTATTAGATCTAAAGTTTCACATATTATTTTCTCCAATAATTTTATTTTTGATTTGTATCAGCACATAAATTTCGTCATCATCTGCACATAGTCCATTTTGTTTACATTAGATACAGTGTTCGTGACCATTTTGTTTTAGAAAAGGTCAAGGCTAACCAGTGCTCCTGCCAGTACGACAGGGATCCAGTCTACTTGTCGGCTCACAGAGCTTTTCATTGTGACGTCATCACGGTATAGTGACGTATGTCCTTAAACCGTTTAACATAGTCAGACCTGTGTTCCATCGCCGCAAGAAAATAATTACTCGCTCAATGAACCAAAGAATTTTGAAAAAATTACCATTCTGCAACATTACCACTGTTGGCACTATATGCAATCTAAATTAATGTGCTACAATTAGCAAAGGGTGTGATTTTCTCCTCCGACATTTTATTGCATAATTCATAGTACTGATGTACTTTGATAAGTATACTCAGTGGAATTGAAGGCAAGGGCAACGGGGTTATCAAGTGTAACGTACATTAACTGTTTATTCATAGGTTGGATTTTAAACTTTAACAATAACACATAACTGGAACTTTAGATTTAAGAGTTGGGTAACAACATAACTGAGGATGAACGTTTTAAAAAATGTTATCATCTTCGCCATTGTCATCATTATCAAATTATTAATCAAAATAATTGTCGCAAGTATAACAGTACCTACATCATTTCCACCAAATTTGTATATTATTATCGTTGTTAATATGGTCATGTACAATGCTCGTTAATTCTATTATTTATGTAATGCTGTTGTGATGATTACGGTTATCTTGAGGATTATTCCTGTTATTTTTTGTGTGCTGATGTTGTTGTTGTTGCTATTCTTATCCTTCGTGTGTTTTCTTTATGTTTGTTTTTTTTTTGGGGGGGGGGGGGCTTTCTTCGGCTAACTAAAGCTTTATGTATTATGCAGTTGTAAAGTGTTTCATCAATGTTTTATGAGAAAATATATGACTTGTGCACCAATGTTTGAAATATTTATAAAAATAATCGTGCAAAAAGCAATGTTCCACTTAGCTTTCTTCTTCATTATAATCATATTTGTTTGCCACCAGAAAATGATATTGTGTAGCAAATTAAGGGTCAGTGAACTTTCTGTTTTCAAAACCATCTGCACGTTTTGCCAGATATTTAGTTTAGTTTGATTTTTGGTGTTTTTACACACAGCAACACAAGTAGGTTATTAAATGCTGAAACAATTTGGATAAAGTGTCTTCGCAAAGATTGATTTTCGTTCGTCATTCGTTTGTTCTTGAATCTGAATTGTTACACTGATTAGGAGAGAATTATTATACTGGGAATCATGTTTCAAGAGAAAATGTAGAGAATGTTGAAAGCTTCGGATAGTGGATGCCCGAGGATGGAGCGGCTGTGTTGGGGACTGCGTGTAGGTAATCGGAATATTGGAATACCATCTACACTAACTGAAGTAGAAAATTGGGGTTAAGTGTCTTGCCCAAGAATAGGCTATAAGATATATTGTGCTTTAAGGTGGCGGGTTATTCCGTACTAAAAAAGTAAAATTAAAAAAAAAAATTCATGCGTACACTCATTCCCATAGCTTCATAGCTTTCACACGAAAGAAGAGCCTACGCAAATTCGTTTCTTAGACGTACGGAATTTTCTGAAGAAATATGTTTGTGAAACGCAAAAGATTTTCTTAATTTCCAAACTTTACACAATTGTATGCGTGCACATATGTTAGTTTGTGAAATGGAGGAAGGTAGCCTAATTTATTTGACCACAGAGGCTTCCATAATTAACGATTTTGCTTTTGAAAACGTTTTCTTTTTTTTCTCATAATTTTTTGTTTTTCATTTTTAAGGGAATGTATTTTTTCCTTATTTTTATTACAGAAATAAAATATTCAAATTTTCCGCGTAATCATCAAGAGTTGTGTTACACATGACTTTGCTAACTATTGGAAAACTTTTTAACATGTATGAAATTGACCTTTTAAATATCAGAACTGTGAAGAAAAAAATTGATTTAGATTTTTTAATGGCATATTTTACATGCCCCAGTACTTCTATCTTTTGCCGGAGGGAACGTGATTTATTCCACACACACACACATATATATATTGAGCTGGTCATATCTTGTACTAGTTGCAGTTTATCTACATTTCCTTTCAGTTTATCATTGATCTCATATACTTGAACTTGTTACTTAGTTACTTTCGCATTGCATGACAATACTTGAGGCCACAAAGGAAAAATTGATGTAGGTGAAGTCCAACTAAGTAACTAAATAAATATATTAAATATTTTCTTGCATTTCATTATGGGTTTGAGAGTTCAGAGAATATCACCCTGGTTAAAACTTTGAATAATCTGGATTGATCAGTTTAAATGCAATAGATTTCATTATTATATCAAACAATCGAAGTATGATATGATATTTTACGATATAAAAATGATTGTATGTCATATAGTTGAATGTATAATATCGCACAATGAAACCATTTTTGATAACCTAAATGTGAAGATATATTCTCGTAAATGAATTTATGATATCGTAAATTAATTTATGATATCATAAATTGAATACAGATCATATTTTGAATACATGGTGATTTAAATTCATCAACAATTTTTTAAATATAAAATATTTTCGCTAATTTTCCATCGAAGCTAGGTGGAGATTGCAGTTCCTAAAATATATTCATCTCTTATCTTTATCCTCAGGATATTAAGCATGGACTGGGAAGGAATACGCATGGACTGGGGAGTAATAGGTACAAAATTTACAGAGTGTGCCGGTTTAAGATGTTTAAATAATACTGCATCTTTGTCATAAGTTTTAAATCGTAGGTAAATTTGAAATGCATCGAAAATAGTCTATATATTCTCTACCCAAAATACGCCAATTCCTCAGACACAAATGTAAAAGAAAAGACTCGAGCTCCTAGTTTACTTTAAAAAAGTCTTTAAAAAGTTGCTTAACTTCTTCATTCCCTGCAAGGGCATTTCCGAATCGTAATTTTAATTAAAAAAGATAAATCCATAACGTGCCCCAACTTATAACATTATTTCAAATATTGACCCGTGATTGTTTTAGAAAAAGTTACATTGCAGTTCCTAGACCCAATTAATAATCTTCTCTTTGCATGTAGAAGAACGAAAAATAATGCATATTATAATATTGACTCATTACAATATTGTGAAAATTCAAATATTTTTTTCGTGGGAGCTGATGAAAATATTTCACGAGTTTAACATAAAACAACAATGTGAGATTTTCAGTGATAATGCGTATTTGTTTACAAGTTTGAATGGGATAAGAGTTTGGTCAAAGATAGATGTAGTGCAATATATCATTAAGGATAATAAAATGTTGATTTGTCAATTTTGAACCAAATATATAATAAAAAAAATGTTCTATATTTATATAGCACAGTAAATGATGATAGCAAGATTGTTAACATTGAAATAAGCAGCGTCAACCCTGATAATAAGATTCATAGAAGCTTTCGGTATAAAAAGGAATAAATTACGTTCATGAGCAGATTAATATACATAACTGACATTACACTGGTGAAATTTAAAGGATACATCTATATGCTACTTTTCTCTGTCTAACGATTAGGGTAGATCATGCTATCTGTGTCTAAGTTGTTATATTCAATTTATCTATCACATACCTTCCGTTTCTAGTATCAAAGTCCTATCTACGACCAACCTGCAAGCAGCATATTGTGATGTTGGTGTGGCCATCGTGTCGTTTAAATTTACTGTGGCTCTAGGTGAAGTGAATTGTCAACCTAACACAGTGCTAATGTAAGGACATGGCTGCAAAAGATAGAGAACAAATTACAGCCAAAATATATTATATAACTATTATTTAATTTAGAAATACTTACTGACATATCAGTTTGTGTGTAAAAGAATAATGTCTTAGGAATCAAATAAATATGTAGCATTAAGCACTCTAACACTATGTCTAGATCATAAGTATGTGTAAAATGACACGCCATGTATGATTGCTTTGCAAACAAAGTGGGGAAAAGTATTTCACCAGCAAACATAATGTAATAATATTGTTAATCTCCTTTATAATGAATTTTCGTTCAGAGTCAGCTACTGAGAAAAAAGTTAATGATGGAGAAATAACTAGCATATTAAACATGTGTGTATTACACACTTATTCTTGTTCACCTGGTCGAAGTAAATCATTTTAATAAATAATCCCCGAAAACAAATCAGTAAATAATTCTTACAAATAATCCCTTGAACATCAAAGTAAATCATTTTAGTAAATGATCCTTGTAAACAGAACAATAAATCAATTTAATAAAAATTCTTGTAAACATAATAGTATATCATTTTTATAAATATTCTCCGGAAACAGAAAAGCAAATCAATTTATTAAATAATTCCTTACACATAAAAGTAAATCATTTTAGTAAATAACCCCAGTAAACATAAAAGTAAACCATTCTAATAAATAATCCCCTAAACATAAATGTAAATCATTTTTATAAATAATCCTGGGTCGACTGGCCGATTGGTCTAAAATGCTCGCCTTTACCAATCATTGCCATTTCACCTCATTATCGTGCAGATCACGCTTCTGACCACACATATAACGGACTCATGCATACCTCTTAAAGAGCTAACCTTGACCAGACTTGGCGCCCTGCTGAAGGACACTAGCAATGAAACATTATTTTTGAGTCTACACAATTCCACCCTATAGGCAGAATCATTTTTTGTCAACGCGACGAAAAACTGTATTATGATACAGCATCCGATGCAATCTTGGACATTTTAAACAGGTTAACAGCAGCTGAGTTCAATTTATCATAGTTTGAGTACCTTTGACATCTTGGGTCCCCTGTTGGAGTTTCCTCTGACATCTCCTATCCCGTGTGTGAGTTCCTCTGGCATCTCCTATATCTTATTTCGTGTTGGATACAGCTAGTTTTTACTGTTATTATGGGGTGAGTCTACCATAGTAATTTTGCAACTGTTAGATCTAACATGGGATGAGAGCTACTTCGTAAGTCAAGGTTCAGATATGTTAGCCTATCTACACCTGGGCGGATCAATCAGATATTTCAGTGCTTCGAGTCTGTGAATTTCATTGGATACGATAACAACACGCCGCATCGAATTAAAATCAAGTTCTTCAAATTTGAATACTGTCCTCCATGATCAAGACCAGGGGTGCACAAAACTGGAATGGATTCATAAATAAACGATTTTCCACTGCAGTCCGTGTTTGTACAAATACATCCTTTTCCTCAAATACGACTTAATGGCTTCTTTCTGGTATGTAATCAGACGTTCGATATTAAAACCTACAACGTATCCATTTTAAGTCATTTGCCTACACCATCTGCGGCCGCCACTTTTACACGCTATTGGTTAATTTACATTGCATACTAAGGGAAGACACTCGTGAAGTAAATATGTCATCATCATGTCTACTGCAATGCACTCAAATATTTGATCTATCCGTCTAGGTGTAGATCGGCTAACATATCTTAACTTTGGCTTCTGAATATAGGGGTGAGAGCGGTCAGAGGAAACTAAATTTATAAAATAACGACAAGCATATCAAGAAATTACGCTGTACATGCATTTTCATACACAACCTTCTCATATATCCGGGGCATTTTTATGAATAATGAAAGCAAGCCATCGTATATCTTCAGCTGCTTCTAGTCGCCAATAGTCGTACATATCACTCTAATTTGTACCTTTTTACAGCCGATGAAATATGTCGTACATGATAGACACTAGAAATTGTACACATTACCATTAACGAAATGTGTCGTACACGATAGTCGCTAAAAACTGTACCACATTGCGTCTAATTAAATCTGTCGTACAACGATATTCACTAGAAACTCTGCTATAAGGCAGCCAATGAAATTTGTCGTAGGTCAGTATTTAAATTCAATTCGTATATTTGAAAACAATAACCATCTTAATTTAAGAAATAAACTTCTATTTACCCGCATCATGAATGTGATGGATCATAGGTTTTTTATTGTTTATTTATTTGTGTATTTATATTATCTATTACAATACCAATTTATAGAATATAGCGATTTGAAACAAGAAGAAACGTACAAAACTACCTATCCGTACTCAGCAGAGGTAGGATGGCAGCGATCTGGAACAATAAGTGCTTGAGAGCACTTGGCCACTCAATGCCCCCGACTGAAATTTGCAAAATGCATTGACTAGACAGAAGTTACCGTAACTGTGAATACGGGTAATTGCTGTTGTTGTTTTAGGGTTTAACGCCATTTTTCAGCACACGATAGGCTATACATGGCGGCCAGTATTAATGGTGGAGGTAGAACCCGGGAAAACCCCAGAAAGAACCACCGACCCACGAGAAGCTACTGGCAAGTTTTCTCACATACCTACATTAGCCGAATCCGAGACTCGAACCCACGCAGACAGAGGTGAGATGGCAGTGATCCGTAACGGAGAACGCTTTAGACCACTCGGCCACTCGGGGCCCCCGTGAATACGGGTAATAAGACTGAGTTTTTATGTAGTTAGACTGATACTGGCAGGTAAATGCCCCACAACCATTGTGAAAACAGGTAATAAGAATGTGCATTTGTGTAGTTTAGTAATCAGACAGAGAAGACTGATACTTAAAAAATGTATACAGATCCCTTAAAATGTAAGGTTCCTGAAATAGCTGGCATATCACATTCGGCAACATGTCTTTATCTACCTTTCCAGACAAGGCTTTAAACGAACCCGCCAATCACTGCAATGCATTTCTGAAGCATGTATGAACAAACTAGGTAACCAACAGATTACACAATACCTAGCTGATTGTGTTGCAAACTATTAATTCAAGGATATTTCAGTCTCCAAAATATTTGTCTCCAAAATATTAAACCTTACAAAATTATGCCATTAAACTAATGTATACAACAGAGAGCTTCTTAGAATCACTACCGACCTCCATTCAAGTCATTACCGAAACGATTGGAAGTTGATAGATCTGTTAAAAGTCTGAACTCAACCATGATATGTATATATGTCAATAGTGGATAATAAATATTCTCGTTAGTAATATCATTCCAATAGCAGTTTATACATTGACTAGATATGAGTTTCCGTAATGGTGAACACTGGTGGTAGGAATGCGTAGTTATGTAGTCAGAATATTTGTAAAATACACTGACTATCTAGAAGTTACCGTAATTGTGAATACAGGTAAGATGGCTACGTTTGTATGTACTTAGACTTACGCTGGCTGTTATAACTGCTCAATACTCATTATGATCACGTGTAATACGAATCTTCATTTGTGTAGTATAATAATCATATAAAGAAAAATGATACTTACAAAATTTGTATAAAATACTCAAAATGTAAGCTTCCTGAGTTATCTGGAATGCTACATTTCGACATGTATTTATTTTACCTTCCCAGGCAAAGTTGTGACGCTATAAACAAACCCACCAGTCAATGCAGAGAATTTCTGAAGCATGCAGCAAAAAGATAGCTAGGTACTGAATAGATAACACCTTACCTGGCTGAGTTATGCCGTTGGGAAATATTAGTTCAAGGACATGATTAAAATTCATTGTATAATGATATGGATCCCTCGGTCACGTGATTTGTTCAAACTAAGAAAGACAGTTAAAATGAATTAACATGAAATAATGAGCAAGGATCAAATTATGAGAACAAAACTTCGACCGTTGCAAAAAAAGTATTTCTGTTCATTTATTTGAATTTAGTGACTCGAATCTATCTCATTAAACTCTGTAATAGCACATAATAGTGTTTGTAAAATATGGACAGGAAATGTAACAGCCAATGGATTATATGGCCTATTGTCATATAAGGATCCTGTGACAAACACATGGATGAAAAAAACGTGTTCACAGACTGGCATTGATGGTGAAGTTGAGAAGTCTGACTATACATAAGGAGCTAGATGGATCCCTTGTATTCCATAATAGTTTGTGTGTGAATGTGGCTCACCTGATTCTAGAGCGTTATTCCGTTAACAACAATAGGCAGTATTGCAAAGGTTAAGGTAATTGCATTGGCCATGGTGACTATCCAGACTGCATGTTAAAGTAGAAATTGTAATATGGAATAAATTCAGGTATCATGATATATCCTTTACACCCACCCACATCCATATCAATTTATGTCTGGCATGGAAGGAAGGATATATGGATGGATGGATAGATGTATTGAGTAACAAGGAGAAAGGAAAGAGTGTGGTCTTTATTTTAGTAGACCATGCTGGTGTGACAGTTCTTTCTTAAATACATTCCTCCCTTCCTTCCTTCCTTCCTTCCTTCCTTCCTTCCTTCCTTCATTCATTCATTCATTCAGCTAGTCTAGTAAGTCATGTCTTGTCATGTCATGTTATTTTAATTTTGAATTTTTTAATCTTTATTTATTTTGCTTTTTAATTTCTTTATTTGTGTCTTCACATTCAGATAAATCTGTTTCGACCTCTCCATAACACTCATCAGGTAAGTAACACAACTGCAAATCATTTTAGTAAATAACCCCAGTAAACATAAAAGTAAACCATTCTAATAAATAATCCCCTAAACATAAATGTAAATCATTTTTATAAATAATCCTGGGTCGACTGGCCGATTGGTCTAAAGTGCTCGCCTTTACCAATCATTGCCATCTCACCTCATTATCGTGCAGATCACGCTTCTGACCACACATATAACGGACTCATGCATACCTCTTAAAGAGCTAACCTTGACCAGACTGGGCGCCCTGCTGAAGGACACTAGCAATGAAACATTATTTTTGAGTCTACACAATTCCACCCTATAGGCAGAATCATTTTTTGTCAACGCGACGAAAAACTGTATTATGATACAGCATCCGATGCAATCTTGGACATTTTAAACAGGTTAACAGCAGCTGAGTTCAATTTATCATAGTTTGAGTACCTTTGACATCTTGGGTCCCCTGTTGGAGTTTCCTCTGACATCTCCTATCCCGTGTGTGAGTTCCTCTGGCATCTCCTATATCTTATTTCGTGTTGGATACAGCTAGTTTTTACTGTTATTATGGGGTGAGTCTACCATAGTAATTTTGCAACTGTTAGATCTAACATGGGATGAGAGCTACTTCGTAAGTCAAGGTTCAGATATGTTAGCCTATCTACACCTGGGCGGATCAATCAGATATTTCAGTGCTTCGAGTCTGTGAATTTCATTGGATACGATAACAACACGCCGCATCGAATTAAAATCAAGTTCTTCAAATTTGAACACTGTCCTCCATGATCAAGACCAGGGGTGCACAAAACTGGAATGGATTCATAAATAAACGATTTTCCACTGCAGTCCGTGTTTGTACAAATACATCCTTTTCCTCAAATACGACTTAATGGCTTCTTTCTGGTATGTAATCAGACGTTCGATATTAAAACCTACAACGTATCCATTTTAAGTCATTTGCCTACACCATCTGCGGCCGCCACTTTTACACGCTATTGGTTAATTTACATTGCATACTAAGGGAAGACACTCGTGAAGTAAATATGTCATCATCATGTCTACTGCAATGCACTCAAATATTTTATCTATCCGTCTAGGTGTAGATCGGCTAACATATCTTAACTTTGGCTTCTGAATATAGGGGTGAGAGCGGTCAGAGGAAACTAAATTTATAAAATAACGACAAGCATATCAAGAAATTACGCTGTACATGCATTTTCATACACAACCTTCTCATATATCCGGGGCATTTTTATGAATAATGAAAGCAAGCCATCGTATATCTTCAGCTGCTTCTAGTCGCCAATAGTCGTACATATCACTCTAATCTGTACCTTTTTACAGCCGATGAAATATGTCGTACATGATAGACACTAGAAATTGTACTCATTACCATTAACGAAATGTGTCGTACACGATAGTCGCTAAAAACTGTACCACATTGCGTCTAAGGTGGCGCTATACAGTTTCGCATTTTGCATAGGGTTAGGAATTTAAAGAAAAAGAATGTCCCCGGCTTTCCTCACTGGTTATACTGGCTATTTAAAAAAGACCTTGTATATCTTAGGTATAATGCAAAGAACCTTTAATTCCCTTTATTTTGGTGTATGATTGATGGGTGTACTATGGGTTATAGAGTATACAGCTTGGCCTTACTTCAAATGTGCACCTTTCAAAAAAGTGCTAGCTCTACTTGGTCATTTTCACTTCCTGAACTTCAGAGGTCAATTGTATAAAAAAGAGCCGATAACTTTTTTTACATTTTATATATTTGGTAATTCATTCATTGCACTTTCAGAAGCTGGTATTGTCTAGTCTGGCAAAATTCGTTTTCCCTATTTTAATAGCTGCTATGTACAGTGTACTTTAGACTAATTCAGACTGATTTTTTAACACAAGGGAGCAGTCATTTTAGTTAGCAGTGTGCTTAAATCATGTAAAATTTCCAAAAGTACAATATCCAAAAGAAATATCATCCACATTACATTAATGTAGCATAGAGGTATGCAAACATTCTCTCCACTGTGCATGTTTTAAATGCGAACTACTTCACCTTACATACGTCACTCTCTCAAAAGTACATATTATCTGGTGAGCGCCACCATAAAGAAGATGTAGGTATTATTTTTTTATGATTTAATTATGTTTATATGGCTGAAACATTTAAGTCGCAAGCATCAAAACAATCCTTATGAATAATTCTCCTGCCTTTTTCCCCACAGAACAGTATTTATGAGTGTCAGAGTCTCTAACAAGTCCAGCCTACCCCCCCCCCCATGATAAAAGTGAGCTATTTTAAGAATGCACATTACATTTTGTAAACATAGCAACCAATGTTATGCTGAATGATAGGAACATGAAACTAGCCAGAATTATTTCTGAGATATCAACAATGAATTTTACAATTAGAAAAGGGAGGTAACTCATCAGCTTCATAAAGGTCAAAGGTCAAAGTGTAAAATATTTGCCTATTGTTTAATATGGAAGAAGCAAATTCACTTTCTCATCATTTATTTTTTATTTCATTGCAAATAAATGAAAAGAAACATTTTCACCATATATTTCTGTCACTTATTGCAACAGTTTTAAATTTAAGTTGACTCTGTTCCTATATTCTAAGTCTTCTAATTTCCCCATAATTAAGGTCACTACTCACACAAACATACCTCATGGCAAATTATGTAAGCAAAAGAAAAACGATCATAATTAGCTTATTTTCATGCTTAAATGCAATATGAATGTACCATTTTATTCAGAACATCATACATAATTATATGAAAATAAAAAAAAATAATTGCAAACATTTTTTTATTTTCTTTAAGGTGGCGCTATACAGTTTCGCATTTTGCATAGGGTTAGGAATTTAAAGAAAAAGAATGTCCCCGGCTTTCCTCACTGGTTATACTGGCTATTTAAAAAAGACCTTGTATATCTTAGGTATAATGCAAAGAACCTTTAATTCCCTTTATTTTGGTGTATGATTGATGGGTGTACTATGGGTTATAGAGTATACAGCTTGGCCTTACTTCAAATGTGCACCTTTCAAAAAAGTGCTAGCTCTACTTGGTCATTTTCACTTCCTGAACTTCAGAGGTCAATTGTATAAAAAAGAGCCGATAACTTTTTTTACATTTTATATATTTGGTAATTCATTCATTGCACTTTCAGAAGCTGGTATTGTCTAGTCTGGCAAAATTCGTTTTCCCTATTTTAATAGCTGCTATGTACAGTGTACTTTAGACTAATTCAGACTGATTTTTTAACACAAGGGAGCAGTCATTTTAGTTAGCAGTGTGCTTAAATCATGTAAAATTTCCAAAAGTACAATATCCAAAAGAAATATCATCCACATTACATTAATGTAGCATAGAGGTATGCAAACATTCTCTCCACTGTGCATGTTTTAAATGCGAACTACTTCACCTTACATACGTCACTCTCTCAAAAGTACATATTATCTGGTGAGCGCCACCTAATTAAATCTGTCGTACAACGATATTCACTAGAAACTCTGCTATAAGGCAGCCAATGAAATTTGTCGTAGGTCAGTATTTAAATTCAATTCGTATATTTGAAAACAATAACCATCTTAATTTAAGAAATAAACTTCTATTTACCCGCATCATGAATGTGATGGATCATAGGTTTTTTATTGTTTATTTATTTATGTATTTATATTATCTATTACAATACCAATTTATAGAATATAGCGATTTGAAACAAGAAGAAACGTACAAAACTACCTATCCGTACTCAGCAGAGGTAGGATGGCAGCGATCTGGAACAATAAGTGCTTGAGAGCACTTGGCCACTCAATGCCCCCGACTGAAATTTGCAAAATGCATTGACTAGACAGAAGTTACCGTAACTGTGAATACGGGTAATTGCTGTTGTTGTTTTAGGGTTTAACGCCATTTTTCAGCACACGATAGGCTATACATGGCGGCCAGTATTAATGGTGGAGGTAGAACCCGGGAAAACCCCAGAAAGAACCACCGACCCACGAGAAGCTACTGGCAAGTTTTCTCACATACCTACATTAGCCGAATCCGAGACTCGAACCCACGCAGACAGAGGTGAGATGGCAGTGATCCGTAACGGAGAACGCTTTAGACCACTCGGCCACTCGGGGCCCCCGTGAATACGGGTAATAAGACTGAGTTTTTATGTAGTTAGACTGATACTGGCAGGTAAATGCCCCACAACCATTGTGAAAACAGGTAATAAGAATGTGCATTTGTGTAGTTTAGTAATCAGACAGAGAAGACTGATACTTAAAAAATGTATACAGATCCCTTAAAATGTAAGGTTCCTGAAATAGCTGGCATATCACATTCGGCAACATGTCTTTATCTACCTTTCCAGACAAGGCTTTAAACGAACCCGCCAATCACTGCAATGCGTTTCTGAAGCATGTATGAACAAACTAGGTAACCAACAGATTACACAATACCTAGCTGATTGTGTTGCAAACTATTAATTCAAGGATATTTCAGTCTCCAAAATATTTGTCTCCAAAATATTAAACCTTACAAAATTATGCCATTAAACTAATGTATACAACAGAGAGCTTCTTAGAATCACTACCGACCTCCATTCAAGTCATTACCGAAACGATTGGAAGTTGATAGATCTGTTAAAAGTCTGAACTCAACCATGATATGTATATATGTCAATAGTGGATAATAAATATTCTCGTTAGTAATATCATTCCAATAGCAGTTTATACATTGACTGGATATGAGTTTCCGTAATGGTGAACACTGGTGGTAGGAATGCGTAGTTATGTAGTCAGAATATTTGTAAAATACACTGACTATCTAGAAGTTACCGTAATTGTGAATACGGGTAAGATGGCTACGTTTGTATGTACTTAGACTTACGCTGGCTGTTATAACTGCCCAATACTCATTATGATCACGTGTAATACGAATCTTCATTTGTGTAGTATAATAATCATATAAAGAAAAATGATACTTACAAAATTCGTATAAATTACTCAAAATGTAAGCTTCCTGAGTTATCTGGAATGCTACATTTCGACATGTATTTATTTTACCTTCCCAGGCAAAGTTGTGACGCTATAAACAAACCCACCAGTCAATGCAGAGAATTTCTGAAGCATGCAGCAAAAAGATAGCTAGGTACGGAATAGATAACACCTTACCTGGCTGAGTTATGCCGTTGGGAAATATTAGTTCAAGGACATGATTAAAATTCATTGTATAATGATATGGATCCCTCGGTCACGTGATTTGTTCAAACTAAGAAAGACAGTTAAAATAAATTAACATGAAATAATGAGCAAGGATCAAATTATGAGAACAAAACTTCGACCGTTGCAAAAAAAGTATTTCTGTTCATTTATTTGAATTTAGTGACTCGAATCTATCTATCTACCTGTCTGTCTATCTATCTATCTATCTATCCGTCTGCCAGAGACTACTTCAGTGAATTAAAATCGTCCTCAGTTTCCTTTTTCTACTAATAATACCACCACCACCACCAAAATGACTACAACAATGACTAATACCAATGCAGCTACCACTACTACTAGTGTCGCTGTTGCTTCCACAACAATCAATACTCAGCATCTCACCGAACAGAACTACTGTCTGGAGACACAATCTGGTCCAACCACTAGCATCGCTAATGCTGCGTTTATAACTTTACTCTCACACTACAATGAGATCATCACTTATCATCTCATCAAATAATATTATCAGAACACTACTACTGTGAATGCTGTATTTATCGCTTTTACTCCTACATTAACTGTATGCTGTTTTATACAACCTCTCTGTCTGCTGTCGCTATTAACACATCGTTGTTATTCATACAAACGTCACCGTTTCTATTTTTTTCTTTTACGTTTTTGCTCTTCTTTTGTGCTGCTGACACTAGCATATCTGCTACAGATTCTTACTGATGTATGACTAAAACCTACTATAAAGAGATAAAATCCACCAATACAATCACCAGAATTGCTGCCCCTGCTTTATTTATTTCACCATCTTTCAAACTACAACCAACATCATCAGTACTATAAATAGATACGACTCATATGACTCATTGGGTCTAAGATATTACTTAGTCCACTTGAAATTGCAGCAACACAGAATGAAACAAAATTATATGATATTGCCACGTGCCTAGTACATAAGCCTCAAGTCCTGATGTCCTGGCTAACACGAGCAATCACAGCGTTGGCGACATCCACCCCACTGTGCTTATTAACGTGGGCCATCACAATGTTGTCGACATTGACCCCTCTGTGCTTACTAATGTGGGCCATCACAGCGTTGTGAACATTGACCCATCTGTGCTTGCTAACGCGAGCCATCACAGCATTGGCGACATTCACCCGCTGTGCTTACTAAAGTGGGCCATCACAGCATTGTTGACATTGACCCCTCTGTGCTTACTAATGTGGGCCATCACAGCGTTGTGAACATTGACCCAACTGTGCTAGCTAATGCGAGCCATCACAGCGTTGTGGTTCATTACTGCGCTGTACAGATTGGCCTAGTGTTTGCGCTAACGTGCGACATTGTTGTAGATATTGACCACGTTGTGTTTCATAACGAGGACTATTACAACGTTGTCAATTTCGACGTTCACTGGCTGTGGTAGTGACGGCGGCGATCTTGGTGATAATGATTGTGGTGGTGATGTAATTACAGCGATTATAAAAATATTATTATTCCAAATTCACTATTTTTAGATTTGTGTAACTATTTAGCATAATATATCTGTTCTATTCTAATATTTTGACACTTGTTGCATCTTGCTTAGTCTTCATGCAAAAAGATAATTACAATTCAATATCTCAATACTACAACAATGTCATTATCTATTGCGCGTAAATTACAATATCAAATTGCCTATTTAGCTAATGTAAATATATGATCCATAAAATAGATTGTCCCTGAACATTCAAAGACAAATTTGTGTGTTCATAATATATAACTTTACACTCCTTACGTTCTATACGTGATATATGAAGAGAGAGAGAGAGAGAGAGAGAGAGTTGGCTTTACTTACACACATTAAGTTTCCTCTCTGACAACTTGTATATTAGGATGTTTATTTGGTGGTGGAGTATGTGTGTGCGTGAGTGTGATATGGATTTTTTAACGTAGGTTTAAAACAAATCCCGTCATATCGCTACGATGTTTGCAATGTGGCAGTTTATAGTGATGTATAGCACTGAGGCACTATGCCGTAGACTAGACCAACAAGTTGTTCTCCACCTTTTTTTGTTTTGTTTGACTGGACATAGGACACAATTAATTTTACTATATGTTATCTACATTGGTTTCTCAGTACTGACCTTTCCACTGTGTGACAATCAATACAAATCATATGCTAATCTAAACTACCTTCAAAGATGACTTCACGGTGAAGTTCTCGTCAAAGGTTGACCTGCTCTTTTTTTAGATGCTGAACTGTCAACACATCACCATGTACACAGAACACACATTTCACTTCCGGAGCATCACCAAGGCCTTATTACTCACTGTGCACTGTCGCCGAAATACACACATACAACAACACCCTGAGCTCATATTATGAAGAATAAACAGTTACCTTTAAATCCCTACCAAAAATGCATAAATAAAACTCTTCTATCACCACCAAAATGAGAGAGGAAAAAATGTTCTAAAAATAGACTAGAACTACATTCGTGGGTACTGAACTGGAAGTATTAATTGTGAACTGATTCCGACTGTCAGTCCAAAACAAAAAGGTGGAGAACAACTTGTTGGTCTAGCCGCAGACATGTAGCATGATGTCCCACCCAATCACATTATCCTGACACCAGGCCGACCCGTCCTAACATTAACCTCTTAATGCTGAGCGCCTGCCAGGCAGCGGTTAGTACCATTTTTCCATAAAATCTTTTTTTTTTTTTTTTTGAACATTAATATTTTTTAATCATTTTTCTGTGGAAACTTAGAAAGAAAGGACAGGGACCTCTTGTGGGGTAAGTATGAGATGAGGAAGCCATGGGGCTAAGTGACATGGCGCTACGCGAAGTTAACAGGCCTATGGAAGAGTCCGGAAAAACACTCGCATGAAGGACATGGGAGCTCACAAACCAAAACAAAACATAACCTTTGTCTCGCAAACATAACTAACACCCGCACAGTCACTCAACTGTACAGGATAACCATAACGGGAGATAAAGTATTTGGCGATTATTTGGAAATAAAACAACAAATTAAAGGTAGCCAAGTTCGAGGGAGTGAAGTATGGGAAAATAAAGAGTATATGGAGCTCTCAAGAACACAGCTGACCCTGGCTTAATACTATAAAGTGAAGTGTGACACACTATTATAGCATTCACCAAAACAATAGGTTTTTTCTTTTTCTCTAAAATTAGCGCATCGTCACTTCGCAAAATTTCAAAATTGAAATAAAGCAATCAAATAAATTAGAAGAAAACTCATAAGATCCAGGTTATAAGGATCGTAAAACAACTGGGTACAGATCTGATATAATAGGCTATCCCTACACGAATACAATTATAGCACGAACAACATACAGCATATTCAACAATAGCACACACGGGATATAGGGACCTCCAATCAAGGTCACAAAGAAATAGGAGAGGAACTCCGAGTAAGGTGATAAAAACCTATTCGGAAGACCAAACCTATAGAAGACACTAGGAATATAAATACCCCGTCAATTTTTTTTAAAATTTTTTTACCAAATTCTTTATTAAACGTAGAAAACAAGCAACATATCGGGGGGCTTCAGAAAGACATAAAACCCGTTTTCACTTTTTTAGGGGGGCATCTGTCTGGTGCCCCCCACCCCAAACAAAACAAAAAATATACGAGAGAGAGAGAGAGAGAGTCGGCTTTACTTACACACATTAAGTTTCCTCTCTGACAACTTGTATATTAAGATGTTTATTTGGTGGGGGAGTATGTGTGTGCGTGAGTGTGATATGGATTTTTAACGTAGGTTTAAAACAAATCCTGTCATATCGCTACGATGTTTGCAATGTGGCAGTTTATAGTAATGTATAGCATTGAGGCACTATGCCGCAGACTATACCAACAAGTTGTTCTCCACCTTTTTTGATTTGTTGTTTAACTGCCAGTAAAAAAAAGATGGCGAACAACTTGTAGGTCTAGCATGATGTCCAACCCAGTCACATTATCCTGACACCAGGCCGACCCGTCCTAACATTAACTTCTTAATGATGAGCGCCCAGCGAGGCAGCGGTTATTACCATTTTTATAAGCCTTTGTTATGACTCGACCGGGGTTCGAACCCGCGACATCCCGCATTCGAGGCGTACGCTCGGACCACTAGGCCACAGGTGCGGTTGGGGGAGTATGTGGATTAGTTATTGCAGCCACAACCTTGTGCATTTAGGCGTATGTATGTATGTATCCCATGACCCTGCATCAGATCACCTCTGCATTATGTGTCATCTTGACGTATCAGTTCCTAACCCTCCACCTTTATCTGCTACTAAGAGAAATCTCCGTATGATAAATAGAACAAAACTAATGCACGACATCCAAGCTAACATAATAACTTGCTTACCTCCAACAGCAGAACAATTCGATAACTGCCTGCGTTCATTGCTTGACAAACATGCCCCAGCTACCAAGTGCGGAGTATCAATTCAAAAGCGCTCTCCATGGTATAGCACTGCATCAGACTCACTATTCATAAGCAAATATATGAAGCCGCTAAGACAAATGTCACAAATACAGCCCATGCAGTGAAATCAGCCCACGATACTACTAAGATCATGGAAAGGTCCAGCTGCAAAGAGCCCTTTAAGATTGTTAACAAGCTAATGTCAAGGAACAAATCTACACCACTTCCAACTATCTTCTCTCCAGTCGACCTTCCGGACATGTTTGCAAATTTCTTCCGTGACAAAGTACAAACCATTCGAGATAAGCCTGACACCACAATTTCAATTGACTCATCGTCACCGTACAGTTGGGATACAGAATTTGAGCGGCAACCATTAGGAGCATATGAACCTATCTATTTGGAGTTCGTACGTACAATCGTGATGAAGAGTGCACCAAAGTCATGTGAACTTGATCCAATTTCATCATCACTGCTGCTTGAGTGCTTAGATCCAGTATTGCCTTAATTATCTGATGTTATTAATACCTCTCTCTCATCTGGGAATTCCCATCATGTTTAAAAACTGCCATTGTAAAGCCTCTGCTGAAGAAACCAAACACTAGACCACAACGATTAAAAGAACTACCGCCCAGTTTCTAATCTCCCATTCATATAAAAAATCTTAGAAAAAATTGTCCTATCCCAGATTGTATCTCATCTGAATTAAAACAGTCCTTTTAGCAATGTACAATCTGCATATCGCCCTTGCCACAGTACTGAAACTACTCTTCTAAAAGTAGTTAATGACATTCTCTCTGGGTTGGATAGAGGAAAGATTACAGTCCTCACCCTCCTTGATTTGTCTGCAGCATTTGACATAATATACCATGATATATTACTTCACCGTCTCCAGCATGTATTTAACATTCATGATACAGACTTACTGTGGTTCAAGTCCTACTTGGTCAACAGGATACAAATTGTATCTGCAAATGGAATACACTCCAGTTGATCTATGTTGTGGTGTTCCACAAGGGTCTGTTCTTGGACCTGTTCTCTTCATTATGCACACTCAGTCGCTCTCAAGTGTCATCGATCATCATCCAGTGTCTCAACAATTGTACGCTGATGACACCCAAATATACCAATCTAGCCACCCAACTGAAGTTGATGCTACCATCCACGGTGTAGAGAGGTGCATTTCTGATGTGAAATCATGGATGACATGTAACAAGCTGCAGATGAATGATGATAAAACGGAGGCCATTCTGGTCACACAACAAAGAACTTTTCATTCACATCCTTTGCCTCAAACAATAAATATCAGCAACACCAACATTAAATTCACACAATCAGTACAAAACCTAAGTGTTACTCTGGACAGTACTCTCACATTGCACCAACATGTAATGAACATATGCAAGGCTGCATATCTTGAGCTGAGACCCATCAGCTCAGTTCGCAAATATCTTTCAGTTGATGCCACTAAAACACTTGTGTGTTCACTAGTACTTTCAACACTGGACTACTGTAACTCAGTTTTGTCTGGTTCATCTCAATATCTGCTCCAGAAACTTCAACAAGTTCAAACCACAGCTGCTCAGATCACACTTAGTGTACCACGATCAGAGCACACCTCCCCGCTGTTCTGTACCCTACACTGGCTATCCATTCGATCCAGAATCAAACACAAAATTTGTTCTCTGTACTACGTTTCGCTGTCGGACTCTAGTCCAACATACCTATCCGACCTCACCTATGTGTACACACCAGCAAGATATTTATGCTCCTCTTCTGACAATCGTATACTCATTATTCCCAATATGAAAACAAAGTCATATGGACAACGTTTTTTTGCATACCAGGGCCCAGCAACGTGGAATGAATTGGCCAATGAACTTAGACACAAAGATCACATTCAAGAGGGCTCTCAAAACTCACTTATTTTGATTGCAATAACAAGCTTAAAGACCTAATAATGTTTCCTACCTTAAATATTCTCAGCATCTTTTTCTAATGTTTTCTAATTTCATGGTGTTTGTTTTGTAATCATATCATTATATGTTTTTTTTTTAAATCTTATATGTGTTGTCTAATTTTGTAAAGCGCTTAGAGCTTCTAAAGATTAGACGCTATACAAAGTCCTCATTATGTATGTATGTATGTATGTATGTATGTATGTATGTATGTGTGTCTGTCTGTCTGTCTGTCTGTCTGTCTGTATGTGTGTGTGTGTGTGTGTGTATGTATGTATGTATGTATGTATGTATGTGCGTATGCATGTGTGTGTGTGAGTGTGCGTGTGTGTGTACTGTTTGACTATTTCCTACGGTTCTATCCGTTATAACATATTCTGGGTTCGCCTGGAACTGGCTTGAATTGAAATAAATGTAGAATTTTGATTGTGGTATTGGTATTGATATTTCTGTACAGTAAAAGAATAGAACGAAAGAGGAGATTATAGAGGTGATATTTATGATGTAAATTAATACAGAATAAATTATGTTTTACTTTTTATTGAGTTCTCTTATTTCTTTTTTCTAATACTCACAATATCTCAATTATATTGACATGCACAATACAAATTTTACTTCATGACCACACATTTACTATACAACATAAGCAAACAAGATTGTTTTTAAGACATAATTTTAATGTATACTTCAAGAAACAACATTTATAGCATAATTTTTTTTTGTTATGTACATTTGATTTAACTAAATCTAATTTAATACATATTTATTTCAATTTAATTGTCAGTTTTATTTTTTATATTTTTCATTATATGATTTTGTATTGTAAATTTATTCACTAGAGATGATACCATTTTCAGAAGATAGTTTGACTGTTGTTTTGTAAACACAATGTGTTGATCTAGATCCTGACCTTGATTTAAAATTAGTAGCAACCATGTAAATAAGTTCTATTTTTATTTTAAAATGATTAGTTGTTGCCGAGGTCATGATGGGACTAAGTATTTAAGATGTAAAAAAAAATTTTTATTTCTTAGAGTTAAAAAAAAACTGGTTTTCGTCAGGGTTGTACTGGGGAGTATGTGATCTTTAATAAATACATAATTTTGACGAGGTTCTGGAACATGATTACGTGACCCCGAGTTGCTTGGATTCAAAATAATTATTTATTTTTTTACTGGAAAATACGTTGTTGATGTTGTTGCTGCTGTTGTTGTTGTTGTGGGGTTTAACACCATTTTTAAGAACACGATAGGCTATACATGGCGGCCAGTATTAATGGTGGAGGAAGAACCAGGGAAAACCCCGGAAAGAACCACCGACCCACGAGAAGCTACTGGCAAGCTTTCTCATATACCCACATTGGCTGAATCCGAGACTCGAGCCCACGCAGACAGAGGTGAGATGGCAGTGATCCGTAAGGGAGAGAGCTTTAGACCACTAGGCTACTCGGGGCCCCTGGAAAATACGTGTGCTCATGTGAGATTTTTAATCAAAGACAGTTCATATAAAAAAATTATTCAGATTTCCAAAACCGGAGTGATATTTCTTGTTTCTACAAGGAATTGTAGACTGGTACACTACAGATTACAGTATACGTCATCATCTTCCATCTTGAATTCTTCGTCGGGACTCGAACTTGAAATGATTAGAATATTTTGTTATTAGGACTTTAAACATGTTATTCCTGGATTATTCTTGGATTATTTTTGGATTTGATTCTTAAAACAGTAAGTTCATATTTTTTCAGTTCTACAGAATGTTTCCAAGGAAATAAATTATATTTTTTTAAGCTTATTGTTTTCACTGCTTCATGTGTTGCTGTTTATTCGAGCCCGAACACGTAACGTAAGAGTTTTATGAACTAATTTTGATAAAATGAAGATTATGTTTTTATAACATCAAACGATAGGCCCATTTGAGGAGACTTGAACTAATCATATATAGAAACTCTTTATAAATAAAACATTCAATTGAAAATCGGAGCGATTCCGAAATTTAGACAAACCCAATATTTGTATAAATCAAATACTGTCAATTCCTAGTTTTGTACAAAACCGAAATTCGGATAAATCAAAATTAGGGCAAATTCTCCTTTTTGCATAATAATATCATACTTTCAGACATTGTTTTTATCTGAATAAAATTAGTCATGACTGATAAAAAGTTGGAATTAGAATTTTGAAATTTTGGTCCGAAAGGACAGCGGTCCTGACTTCGATGCTGTCAGTCTCACGTCTGTAATCGGGTCACAATTAATACTTCCAGTTTAGTACCCACGAATGTAGTTCTAGTCTGGTGATAGAAGAGCTTTGTTTATGCTTTTTTGGTAGGGAATTAAAGGTAATTGTTTATTCTTGAGAATATGAGCTCAGGGTGTTGTTGTCTGTGTGTATTTCGGCGACAGTGCACAGTGAGTAATAAGGCCTTGGTGATGATCCGGAAGTGAAATCTGTGTTATGTTTACATGCTGCTATATTGACAGTCCAGAATCTAGAAAAAGAGGAGGTCAACGTTTCACGAGAACTTCACCGTGAAGTCATCTTTGAAGGTATTTTAGATTAATATATGATTTGTATTGATTGTCACACAGTGGAAAGGTCAGTACTGAGAAACAAATGTAGAGAACATAAAGGAAAATTAATTGTGTTATATGTCCTGTCAGGGCAGCATTGATTCAATCGCTATAATCTTTTTAATATTAATGATAGACACGTGAGATTTTTTACACCGTGTGTATATTGCCTGTCGCAATCAGAAAATAAAATTAAAATTTAAAAAATTTAATTATTTTATTTTAAATTAATTTTAAAATTTTAAAAATGTAAAAATAAATTTTTCCTTAGAAATTCACAGAAATGGTATCTGTTGGAGATGACATTCATTATTATTAGCTGCAATGTAATCCTACACCATAAAGAAGTTGCAATGGAGGATTTTTGTCAAAGCCCGTCAGCGAAAATCTCATTAAACTCTGTAATAGCACATAATAGTGTTTGTAAAATATGGACAGGAAATGTAACAGCCAATGGATTATATGGCCTATTGTCATATAAGGATCCTGTGACAAACACATGGATGAAAAAAACGTGTTCAAAGACTGGCATTGATGGTGAAGTTGAGAAGTCTGACTATACATAAGGAGCTAGATGGATCCCTTGTATTCCATAATAATTTGTGTGTGAATGTGGCTCATCTGATTCTAGAGCGTTATTCCGTTAACAACAATAGGCAGTATTGCAAAGGTTAAGGTAATTGCATTGGCCATGGTGACTATCCAGACTGCATGTTAAAGTAGAAATTGTAATATGGAATAAATTCAGGTATCATGATATATCCTTTACACCCACCCACATCCATATCAATTTATGTCTGGCATGGAAGGAAGGATATATGGATGGATGGATAGATGTATTGAGTAACAGGGAGAAAGGAAAGAGTGTGGTCTTTATTTTAGTAGACCATGCTGGTATGACAGTTCTTTCTTAAATACATTCCTCCCTTCCTTCCTTCCTTCCTTCATTCATTCATTCATTCATTCAGCTAGTCTAGTAAGTCATGTCTTGTCATGTCATGTTATTTTAATTTTGAATTTTTTAATCTTTATTTATTTTGCTTTTTAATTTCTTTATTTGTGTCTTCACATTCAGATAAATCTGTTTCGACCTCTCCATAACACTCATCAGGTAAGTAACACAACTGCAAATCATTTTAGTAAATAACCCCAGTAAACATAAAAGTAAACCATTCTAATAAATAATCCCCTAAACATAAATGTAAATCATTTTTATAAATAATCCTGGGTCGACTGGCCGATTGGTCTAAAGTGCTCGCCTTTACCAATCATTGCCATCTCACCTCATTATCGTGCAGATCACGCTTCTGACCACACATATAACGGACTCATGCATACCTCTTAAAGAGCTAACCTTGACCAGACTGGGCGCCCTGCTGAAGGACACTAGCAATGAAACATTATTTTTGAGTCTACACACTTCCACCCTATAGGCAGAATCATTTTTTGTCAACGCGACGAAAAACTGTATTATGATACAGCATCCGATGCAATCTTGGAAACAGGTTAACAGCAGCTGAGTTCAATTTATCATAGTTTGAGTACCTTTGACATCTTGGGTCCCCTGTTGGAGTTTCCTCTGACATCTCCTATCCCGTGTGTGAGTTCCTCTGGCATCTCCTATATCTTATTTCGTGTTGGATACAGCTAGTTTTTACTGTTATTATGGGGTGAGTCTACCATAGTAATTTTGCAACTGTTAGATCTAACATGGGATGAGAGCTACTTCGTAAGTCAAGGTTCAGATATGTTAGCCTATCTACACCTGGGCGGATCAATCAGATATTTCAGTGCTTCGAGTCTGTGAATTTCATTGGATACGATAACAACCCGCCGCATCGAATTAAAATCAAGTTCTTCAAATTTGAATACTGTCCTCCATGATCAAGACCAGGGGTGCACAAAACTGGAATGGATTCATAAATAAACGATTTTCCACTGCAGTCCGTGTTTGTACAAATACATCCTTTTCCTCAAATACGACTTAATGGCTTCTTTCTGGTATGTAATCAGACGTTCGATATTAAAACCTACAACGTATCCATTTGAAGTCATTTGCCTACACCATCTGCGGCCGCCACTTTTACACGCTATTGGTTAATTTACATTGCATACTAAGGGAAGACACTCGTGAAGTAAATATATGTCATCATCATGTCTACTGCAATGCACTCAAATATTTGATCTATCCGTCTAGGTGTAGATCGGCTAACATATCGGAACTTTGGCTTCTGAATATAGGGGTGAGAGCGGTCAGAGGAAACTAAATTTATAAAATAACGACAAGCATATCAAGAAATTACGCTGTACATGCATTTTCATACACAACCTTCTCATATATCCGGGGCATTTTTATGAATAATGAAAGCAAGCCATCGTATATCTTCAGCTGCTTCTAGTCGCCAATAGTCGTACATATCACTCTAATCTGTACCTTTTTACAGCCGATGAAATATGTCGTACATGATAGACACTAGAAATTGTACACATTACCATCAACGAAATGTGTCGTACACGATAGTCGCTAAAAACTGTACCACATTGCGTCTAATTAAATCTGTCGTACAACGATATTCACTAGAAACTCTGCTATAAGGCAGCCAATGAAATGTGTCGTAGGTCAGTATTTAAATTCAATTCGTATATTTGAAAACAATAACCATCTTAATTTAAGAAATAAACTTCTATTTACCCGCATCATGAATGTGATGGATCATAGGTTTTTTATTGTTTATTTATTTATGTATTTATATTATCTATTACAATACCAATTTATAGAATATAGCGATTTGAAACAAGAAGAAACGTACAAAACTACCTATCCGTACTCAGCAGAGGTAGGATGGCAGCGATCTGGAACAATAAGTGCTTGAGAGCACTTGGCCACTCAATGCCCCCGACTGAAATTTGCAAAATGCATTGACTAGACGGAAGTTACCGTAACTGTGAATACGGGTAATTGCTGTTGTTGTTTTAGGGTTTAACGCCATTTTTCAGCACACGATAGGCTATACATGGCGGCCAGTATTAATGGTGGAGGTAAAACCCGGGAAAACCCCAGAAAGAACCACCGACCCACGAGAAGCTACTGGCAAGTTTTCTCACATACCTACATTAGCCGAATCCGAGACTCGAACCCACGCAGACACAGGTGAGATGGCAGTGATCCGTAACGGAGAACGCTTTAGACCACTCGGCCACTCGGGGCCCCCGTGAATACGGGTAATAAGAGTGAGTTTTTATGTAGTTAGACTGATACTGGCAGGTAAATGCCCCACAACCATTGTGAAAACAGGTGATAAGAATGTGCATTTGTGTAGTTTAGCAATCAGACAGAGAAGACTGATACTTAAAAAATGTATACAGATCCCTTAAAATGTAAGGTTCTTGAAATAGCTGGCATATCACATTCGGCAACATGTCTTTATCTACCTTTCCAGACAAGGCTTTAAACGAACCCGCCAATCACTGCAATGCATTTCTGAAGCATGTATGAACAAACTAGGTAACCAACAGATTACACAATACCTAGCTGATTGTGTTGCAAACTATTAATTCAAGGATATTTCAGTATCCAAAATATTTGTCTCCAAAATATTAAACCTTACAAAATTATGCCATTAAACTAATGTATACACCAGAGAGCTTCTTAGAATCACTACCGACCTCCATTCAAGTCACTACCGAAACGATTGGAAGTTGATAGATCTGTTAAAAGTCTGAACTCAACCATATGTATATATGTCAATAGTGGATAATAAATATTCTCGTTAGTAATATCATTCCAATAGCAGTTTATACATTGACTGGATATGAGTTTCCGTAATGGTGAGCACTGGTGGTAGGAATGCGTAGTTATGTAGTCAGAATATTTGTAAAATACACTGACTATCTAGAAGTTACCGTAATTGTGAATACAGGTAAGATGGCTACGTTCGTATGTATTTAGACTTACGCTGGCTGTTATAACTGCCCAATACTCATTATGATCACGTGTAATACGAATCTTCATTTGTGTAGTATAATAATCATATAAAGAAAAATGATACTTACAAAATTTGTATAAATTACTCAAAATGTAAGCTTCCTGAGTTATCTGGAATGCTACATTTCGACATGTATTTATTTTACCTTCCCAGGCAAAGTTGTGACGCTATAAACAAACCCACCAGTCAATGCAGAGAATTTCTGAAGCATGCAGCAAAAAGATAGCTAGGTACTGAATAGATAACACCTTACCTGGCTGAGTTATGCCGTTGGGAAATATTAGTTCAAGGACATGATTAAAATTCATTGTATAATGATATGGATCCCTCGGTCACGTGATTTGTTCAAACTAAGAAAGACAGTTAAAATAAATTAACATGAAATAATGAGCAAGGATCAAATTATGAGAACAAAACTTCGACCGTTGCAAAAAAAGTATTTCTGTTCATTTATTTGAATTTAGTGACTCGAATCTATCTATCTACCTGTCTGTCTATCTATCTATCTATCTATCTATCTATCTATCCGTCTGCCAGAGACTACTTCAGTGAATTAAAATCGTCCTCAGTTTCCTTTTCCTACTAATAATACCACCACCACCACCAAAATGACTACAACAATGACTAATACCAATGCAGCTACCACTACTACTAGTGTCGCTGTTGCTTCTACAACAATCAATACTCAGCATCTCACCGAACAGAACTACTGTCTGGAGACACAATCTGGTCCAACCACTAGCATCGCTAATGCTGCGTTTATAACTTTACTCTCACACTACATCACTTATCATCTCATCAAATAATATTATCAGAACACTACTACTGTGAATGCTGTATTTATCGCTTTTACTCCTACATTAACTGTATGCTGTTTTATACAACCTCTCTGTCTGCTGTCGCTATTAACACATCGTTGTTATTCATACAAACGTCACCGTTTCTATTTTTTTTCTTTTACGTTTTTGCTCTTCTTTTGTGCTGCTGACACTAGCATATCTGCTACAGATTCTTACTGATGTATGACTAAAACCTACTATAAAGAGATAAAATCCACCAATACAATCACCAGAATTGCTGCCCCTGCTTTATTTATTTCACCATCTTTCAAACTACAACCAACATCATCAGTACTATAAATATATACGACTCATATGACTCATTGGGTCTAAGATATTACTTAGTCCACTTGAAATTGCAGCAACACAGAATGAAACAAAATTATATGATATTGCCACGTGCCTAGTACATAAGCCTCAAGTCCTGATGTCCTTGCTAACACGAGCAATCACAGCGTTGGCGACATCCACCCCACTGTGCTTATTAACGTGGGCCATCACAATGTTGTCGACATTGACCCCTCTGTGCTTACTAATGTGGGCCATCACAGCGTTGTGAACATTGACCCATCTGTGCTAGCTAACGCGAGCCATCACAGCATTGGCGACATTCACCTGCTGTGCTTACTAAAGTGGGCCATCACAGCATTGTTGACATTGACCCCTCTGTGCTTACTAATGTGGGCCATCACAGCGTTGTGAACATTGACCCATCTGTGCTTGCTAACGCGAGCCATCACAGCATTGGCGACATTCACCCGCTGTGCTTACTAAAGTGGGCCATCACAGCATTGTTGACATTGACCCCTCTGTGCTTACTAATGTGGGCCATCACAGCGTTGTGAACATTGACCCAACTGTGCTAGCTAATGCGAGCCATCACAGCGTTGTGGTTCATTACTGCGCTGTACAGATTGGCCTAGTGTTTGCGCTAACGTGCGACATTGTTGTAGATATTGACCACGTTGTGATTCATAACGAGGACTATTACAACGTTGTGATTCATAACGAGGACGATTACAACGTTGTCACTTTCGACGTTCACTGGCTGTGGTAGGGACGGCGGCGATCTTGGTGATAATGATTGTGGTGGTGATGTAATTACAGCGATTATAAAAATATCATTATTCCAAATTCACTATTTTTAGATTTGTGTAACTATTTAGCATAATATATATGTTCTATTCTAATATTTTGACACTTGTTGCATCTTGCTTAGTCTTCATGCAAAACGATAATTACAATTCAATATCTCAATACTACAACAATGTCATTATCTATTGCGCGTAAATTGCAATATCAAATTGCCTATTTAGCTAATGTAAATATATGATCTATAAAATAGATTGTCCCTGAACATTCAAAGACAAATTTGTGTGTTCATAATATATAACTTTACACTCGTTACGTTCTATATGTGATATATGAAGAGAGAGAGAGAGAGAGAGTTGGCTTTACTTACACACATTAAGTTTCCTCTCTGACAACTTGTATATTAGGATGTTTATTTGGTGGTGGAGTATGTGTGTGCGTGAGTGTGATATGGATTTTTTAACGTAGGTTTAAAACAAATCCCGTCATATCGCTACGATGTTTGCAATGTGGCAGTTTATAGTGATGTATAGCACTGAGGCACTATGCCGTAGACTAGACCAACAAGTTGTTCTCCACCTTTTTTTGTTTTGTTTGACTGTCAGTCCAAAACAAAAAGGTGCAGAACAACTTGTTGGTCTAGCCGCAGACATGTAGCATGATGTCCCACCCAATCACATTATCCTGACACCAGGCCGACCCGTCCTAACATTAACCTCTTAATGCTGAGCGCCTGCCAGGCAGCGGTTAGTACCATTTTTCCATAAAATCTTTTTTTTTTTTTTGAACATTAATATTTTTTAATCATTTTTCTGTGGAAACGTAGAAAGAAAGGACAGGGACCTCTTGTGGGGTAAGTATGAGATGAGGAAGCCATGGGGCTAAGTGACATGGCGCTACGCGAAGTTAACAGGCCTATGGAAGAGTCTGGAAAAACACTCGCATGAAGGACATGGGAGCTCACAAACCAAAACAAAACATAACCTTTGTCTCGCAAACATAACTAACACCCGTACAGTCACTCAACTGTACAGGATAACCATAACGGGAGATAAAGTATTTGGCGATTATTTGGAAATAAAACAACAAATTAAAGGTAGCCAAGTTCGAGGGAGTGAAGTATGGGAAAATAAAGAGTATATGGAGCTCTCTAGAACACAGCTGACCCTGGCTTAATACTATAAAGTGAAGTGTGACACACTATTATAGCATTCACCAAAACAATAGGTTTTTTCTTTCTCTCTAAAATTAGCGCATCGTCACTTCGCAAAATTTCAAAATTGAAATAAAGCAATCAAATAAATTAGAAGAAAACTCATAAGATCCAGGTTATAAGGATCGTAAAACAACTGGGTACAGATTTGATATAACAGGCTATCGCTACACGAATACAATTATAACACGAACAACATACAGCATATTCACCAATAGCACACACGGGATATAGGGACCTCCAATCAAGGTCACAAAGAAATAGGAGAGGAACTCCGAGTAAGGTGATAAAAACCTATTCGGAAGACCAAACCTATAGAAGACACTAGGAATATAAATACCCCGTCAATTTTGTTTTTAAATTTTTTACCAAATTCTTTATTAAACGTAGAAAACAAGCAACATATCGGGGGGCTTCAGAAAGACATAAAACCCGTTTTCACTTTTTTAGGGGGGCATCTGTCTGGTGCCCCCCACCCCAAACAAAACAAAAAATATACGAGAGAGAGAGAGAGTCGGCTTTACTTACACACATTAAGTTTCCTCTCTGACAACTTGTATATTAAGATGCTTATTTGGTGGGGGAGTATGTGTGTGCGTGAGTGTGATATGGATTTTTAACGTAGGTTTAAAACAAATCCTGTCATATTGCTACGATGTTTGCAATGTGGCAGTTTATAGTAATGTATAGCATTGAGGCACTATGCCGCAGACTATACCAACAAGTTGTTCTCCACCTTTTTTGATTTGTTGTTTAACTGCCAGTAAAAAAAGATGGCGAACAACTTGTAGGTCTGGCATGATGTCCCACCCAGTCACATTATCCTGACACCAGGCCGACCCGTCCTAACATTAACTTCTTAATGATGAACGCCCAGCGAGGCAGCGGTTATTACCATTTTTATAAGCCTTTGTTATGACTCGACCGGGGTTCGAACCCGCGACATCCCGCATTCGAGGCGTACGCTCGGACCACTAGGCCACAGGTGCGGTTGGGGGAGTATGTGGATTAATTATTGCAGCCACAACCTTGTGCATTTAGGCGTATGTATGTATGTATGTATGTATGTATGTATGTATGTATGTATCCCATGACCCTGCATCAGATCACCTCTGCATTATGTGTCATCTTGACGTATCAGTTCCTAACCCTCCACCTTTATCTGCTACTAAGAGAAATCTCCGTATGATAAATAGAACAAAACTAATGCACGACATCCAAGCTAACATAATAACTTGCTTACCTCCAACAGCAGAACAATTCGATAACTGCCAGCGTTCATTGCTTGACAAACATGCCCCAGCTACCAAGTGCGGAGTATCAATTCAAAAGCGCTCTCCATGGTGTAGCACTGCATCAGACTCACTATTCATTAGCAAATATATGAAGCCGCTAAGACAAATGTCACAAATATAGCCCATGCAGTGAAATCAGCCCACGATACTACTAAGATCATGGAAAGGTCCAGCTGCAAAGAGCCCTTTAAGATTGTTAACAAGCTAATGTCAAGGAACAAATCTACACCACTTCCAACTATCTTCTCTCCAGTCGACCTTCCGGACATGTTTGCAAATTTCTTCCGTGACAAAGTACAAACCATTCGAGATAAGCCTGACACCACAATTTCAATTGACTCATCGTCACCGTACAGTTGGGATACAGAATTTGAGCGGCAACCATTAGGAGCATATGAACCTATCTATTTGGAGTTCGTACGTACAATCGTGATGAAGAGTGCACCAAAGTCATGTGAACTTGATCCAATTTCATCATCACTGCTGCTTGAGTGCTTAGATCCAGTATTGCCTTAATTATCTGATGTTATTAATACCTCTCTCTCATTTGGGAATTCCCATCATGTTTGAAAACTGCCATTGTAAAGCCTCTGCTGAAGAAACCAAACACTAGACCACAACGATTAAAAGAACTACCGCCCAGTTTCTAATCTCCCATTCATATAAAAAATCTTAGAAAAAATTGTCCTATCCCAGATTGTATCTCATCTGAATTAAAACAGTCCTTTTAGCAATGTACAATCTGCATATCGCCCTTGCCACAGTACTGAAACTACTCTTCTAAAAGTAGTTAATGACATTCTCTCTGCGTTGGATAGAGGAAAGATTACAGTCCTCACCCTCCTTGATTTGTCTGCAGCATTTGACATAATATACCATGATATATTACTTCACCGTCTCCAGCATGTATTTAACATTCATGATACAGACTTACTGTGGTTCAAGTCCTACTTGGTCAACAGGATACAAATTGTATCTGCAAATGGAATACACTCCAGTTGATCTATGTTGTGGTGTTCCACAAGGGTCTGTTCTTGAACGTGTTCTCTTCATTATGCACACTCAGTCGCTCTCAGGTGTCATCGATCATCATCCAGTGTCTCAACAATTGTACGCTGATGACACTCAAATATACCAATCTAGCCATCCAACTGAAGTTGATGCTACCATCCACGGTGTAGAGAGGTGCATTTCTGATGTGAAATCATGGATGACATGTAACAAGCTGCAGATGAATGATGATAAAACGGAGGCCATTCTGGTCACACAACAAAGAACTTTTCATTCACATCCTTTGCCTCAAACAATAAATATCAGCAACACCAACATTAAATTCACACAATCAGTACAAAACCTAAGTGTTACTCTGGACAGTACTCTCACATTGCACCAACATGTAATGAACATATGCAAGGCTGCATATCTTGAGCTGAGACCCATCAGCTCAGTTCGCAAATATCTTTCAGTTGATGCCACTAAAACACTTGTGTGTTCATTATTACTTTCAACACTGGACTACTGTAACTCAATTTTGTCTGGTTCATCTCAATATCTGCTCCAGAAACTTCAACAAGTTCAAACCACAGCTGCTCAGATCACACTTAGTGTACCACGATCAGAGCACACCTCCCCGCTGTTCTGTACCCTACACTGGCTATCCATTCGATCCAGAATCAAACACAAAATTTGTTCTCTGTGCTACGTTTCGCTGTCGGACTCTAGTCCAACATATTTGTTTTGTAATCATATCATTATATGGTTTTTTTTAAATCTTATATGTGTTGTTTAATTTTGTAAAGCGCTTAGAGCTTCCAAAGATTAGACGCTATACAATGTCCTCATTATGTATGTATGTATGTATGTATGTATGTATGTATGTATGTATGTATGTATGTATGTATGTATGTGTGTGTCTGTCTGTCTGTCTGTCTGTCTGTCTGTATGTATGTATGTGTGTGTGTGTGTGTGTGTGTGTGTGTGTATGTATGTATGTATGTATGTATGTATGTATGTATGTAAGTGCGTATGCATGTGTGTGTGTGAGTGTGCGTGTGTGTGTACTGTTTGACTATTTCCTACGGTTCTATCCGTTATAACATATTCTGGGTTCGCCTGGAACTGGCTTGAATTGAAATAAATGTAGAATTTTGATTGTGGTATTGGTATTGATATTTCTGTACAGTAAAAGAATAGAACGAAAGAGGAGATTATAGAGGTGATATTTATCATGTAAATTAATACAGAATAAAGATGTTTTACTTTTTATTGAGTTCTCTTATTTCTTTTTTCTAATACTCACAATATCTCAATTACATTGACATACACAATACAAATTTTACTTCATGACCACACATTTACTATACAACATAAGCAAACAAGATTGTTTTTAAGACATAATTTTAATGTATACTTCAAGAAACAACATTTTTAGCATAATTTTTTTTGTTATGTACATTTGATTTAACTAAATTTAATTTAATACATATTTATTTCAATTTAATTGTCAGTTTTATTTTTTATATTTTTCATTATATGTTTTTGTAATGTAAATTTATTCACTAGAGATGATACCTTTTTCAGAAAATAGTTTGACATTGACTGTTGTTTTGTAAACACAATGTGTTGATCTAGATCCTGACCTTGATTTAAAATTAGTAGCAACCATGTAAATAAGTTCTATTTTTATTTTAAAATGATTAGTTGTTGCCGAGGTCATGATGGGACTAAGTATTTAATATGTAAGAAAAATTTTTTATTTCTTAGAGTTAAAAAAAAACTGGTTTTCGTCAGGGTTGTACTGGGGAGTATGTGATCTTTAATAAATACATAATTTTGACGAGGTTCTGGAACATGATTACGTGACCCCGAGTTGCTTGGATTCAAAATAATTATTTATTTTTTTCTTGGAAAATACGTTGTTGATGTTGTTGCTGGTGTTGTTGTTGTTGTGGGGTTTAACACCATTTTTAAGAACACGATAGGCTATACATGGCGGCCAGTATTAATGGTGGAGGAAGAACCAGGGAAAACGCCGGAAAGAACCATCGACCCACGAGAAGCTACTGGCAAGCTTTCTCATATACCCACATTGGCTGAATCCGAGACTCGAGCCCACGCAGACAGAGGTGAGATGGCAGTGATCCGTAAGGGAGAGAGCTTTAGACCACTAGGCCACTCGGGGCCCCTGGAAAATACGTGTGCTCATGTGAGATTTTTAATCAAAGACAGTTCATATAAAAAAAATTATTCAGATTTCCAAAACCGGAGTGATATTTCTTGTTTCTACAAGGAATTGTAGACTGGTACACTACAGATTACAGTATACGTCATCATCTTCCATCTTGAATTCTTCGTCGGGACTCGAACTTGAAATGATTAGAATATTTTGTCATTAGGACTTTAAACATGTTATTCCTGGATTATTCCTGGATTATTTTTGGATTTGAGGAGACTTGAACTAATCATATATAGAAACTCTTTATAAATAAAACATTCAATTGAAAATCGGAGCGATTCCGAAATTTAGACAAACCCAATATTTGTATAAATCAAATACTGTCAATTCCTAGTTTTGTACAAAACCGAAATTCGGATAAATCAAAATTAGGGCAAATTCTCCTTTTTGCATAATAATATCATACTTTCAGACATTGTTTTTACCTGAATAAAATTAGTCATGACTAAAAAAAAATTGGAATTAGAATTTTGAAATTTTGGTCCGAAAGGACAGACGGTCCTGACTTCGATGCTGTCAGTCTCACGTCTGTAATCGGGTCACAATTAATACTTCCAGTTTAGTACCCACGAATGTAGTTCTAGTCTGGTGATAGAAGAGTTTTGTTTATGCTTTTTTGGTAGGGAATTAAAGGTAATTGTTTATTCTTGAGAATATGAGCTCAGGGTGTTGTTGTCTGTGTGTATTTCGGCGACAGTGCACAGTGAGTAATAAGGCCTTGGTGATGATCCGGAAGTGAAATCTGTGTTATGTTTACATGCTGCTATATTGACAGTCCAGAATCTAGAAAAAGAGCAGGTCAACGTTTCACGAGAACTTCACCGTGAAGTCATCTTTGAAGGTATTTTAGATTAATATATGATTTGTATTGATTGTCACACAGTGGAAAGGTCAGTACTGAGAAACAAATGTAGAGAACATAAAGGAAAATTAATTGTGTTATATGTCCTGTCAGGGCAGCATTGATTCAATCGCTATAATCTTTTTAATATTAATGATAGACACGTGAGATTTTTTACACCGTGTGTATATTGCCTGTCGCAATCAGAAAATAAAATTAAAATTTAAAAAATTTAATTATTTTATTTTAAATTAATTTTAAAATTTTAAAAATGTAAAAATAAATTTTTCCTTAGAAATTCACAGAAATGGTATCTGTTGGAGATGACACTCATTATTATTAGCTGCAATGTAATCCTACACCATAAAGAAGTTGCAATGGAGGATTTTTGTCAAAGCCCGTCAGCGAAAATCTCATTAAACTCTGTAATAGCACATAATAGTGTTTGTAAAATATGGACAGGAAATGTAACAGCCAATGGATTATATGGCCTATTGTCATATAAGGATCCTGTGACAAACACATGGATGAAAAAAACGTGTTCACAGACTGGCATTGATGGTGAAGTTGAGAAGTCTGACTATACATAAGGAGCTAGATGGATCCCTTGTATTCCATAATAGTTTGTGTGTGAATGTGGCTCATCTGATTCTAGAGCGTTATTCCGTTAACAACAATAGGCAGTATTGCAAAGGTTAAGGTAATTGCATTGGCCATGGTGACTATCCAGACTGCATGTTAAAGTAGAAATTGTAATATGGAATAAATTCAGGTATCATGATATATCCTTTACACCCACCCACATCCATATCAATTTATGTCTGGCATGGAAGGAAGGATATATGGATGGATGGATAGATGTATTGAGTAACAGGGAGAAAGGAAAGAGTGTGGTCTTTATTTTAGTAGACCATGCTGGTATGACAGTTCTTTCTTAAATACATTCCTCCCTTCCTTCCTTCCTTCCTTCATTCATTCATTCATTCATTCATTCAGCTAGTCTAGTAAGTCATGTCTTGTCATGTCATGTTATTTTAATTTTGAATTTTTTAATCTTTATTTATTTTGCTTTTTAATTTCTTTATTTGTGTCTTCACATTCAGATAAATCTGTTTCGACCTCTCCATAACACTCATCAGGTAAGTAACACAACTGCAAATCATTTTAGTAAATAACCCCAGTAAACATAAAAGTAAACCATTCTAATAAATAATCCCCTAAACATAAATGTAAATCATTTTTATAAATAATCCTGGGTCGACTGGCCGATTGGTCTAAAGTGCTCGCCTTTACCAATCATTGCCATCTCACCTCATTATCGTGCAGATCACGCTTCTGACCACACATATAACGGACTCATGCATACCTCTTAAAGAGCTAACCTTGACCAGACTGGGCGCCCTGCTGAAGGACACTAGCAATGAAACATTATTTTTGAGTCTACACACTTCCACCCTATAGGCAGAATCATTTTTTGTCAACGCGACGAAAAACTGTATTATGATACAGCATCCGATGCAATCTTGGAAACAGGTTAACAGCAGCTGAGTTCAATTTATCATAGTTTGAGTACCTTTGACATCTTGGGTCCCCTGTTGGAGTTTCCTCTGACATCTCCTATCCCGTGTGTGAGTTCCTCTGGCATCTCCTATATCTTATTTCGTGTTGGATACAGCTAGTTTTTACTGTTATTATGGGGTGAGTCTACCATAGTAATTTTGCAACTGTTAGATCTAACATGGGATGAGAGCTACTTCGTAAGTCAAGGTTCAGATATGTTAGCCTATCTACACCTGGGCGGATCAATCAGATATTTCAGTGCTTCGAGTCTGTGAATTTCATTGGATACGATAACAACCCGCCGCATCGAATTAAAATCAAGTTGTTCAAATTTGAATACTGTCCTCCATGATCAAGACCAGGGGTGCACAAAACTGGAATGGATTCATAAATAAACGATTTTCCACTGCAGTCCGTGTTTGTACAAATACATCCTTTTCCTCAAATACGACTTAATGGCTTCTTTCTGGTATGTAATCAGACGTTCGATATTAAAACCTACAACGTATCCATTTGAAGTCATTTGCCTACACCATCTGCGGCCGCCACTTTTACACGCTATTGGTTAATTTACATTGCATACTAAGGGAAGACACTCGTGAAGTAAATATATGTCATCATCATGTCTACTGCAATGCACTCAAATATTTGATCTATCCGTCTAGGTGTAGATCGGCTAACATATCGGAACTTTGGCTTCTGAATATAGGGGTGAGAGCGGTAAGAGGAAACTAAATTTATAAAATAACGACAAGCATATCAAGAAATTACGCTGTACATGCATTTTCATACACAACCTTCTCATATATCCGGGGCATTTTTATGAATAATGAAAGCAAGCCATCGTATATCTTCAGCTGCTTCTAGTCGCCAATAGTCGTACATATCACTCTAATCTGTACCTTTTTACAGCCGATGAAATATGTCGTACATGATAGACACTAGAAATTGTACACATTACCATCAACGAAATGTGTCGTACACGATAGTCGCTAAAAACTGTACCACATTGCGTCTAATTAAATCTGTCGTACAACGATATTCACTATAAACTCTGCTATAAGGCAGCCAATGAAATGTGTCGTAGGTCAGTATTTAAATTCAATTCGTATATTTGAAAACAATAACCATCTTAATTTAAGAAATAAACTTCTATTTACCCGCATCATGAATGTGATGGATCATAGGTTTTTTATTGTTTATTTATTTATGTATTTATATTATCTATTACAATACCAATTTATAGAATATAGCGATTTGAAACAAGAAGAAACGTACAAAACTACCTATCCGTACTCAGCAGAGGTAGGATGGCAGCGATCTGGAACAATAAGTGCTTGAGAGCACTTGGCCACTCAATGCCCCCGACTGAAATTTGCAAAATGCATTGACTAGACAGAAGTTACCGTAACTGTGAATACGGGTAATTGCTGTTGTTGTTTTAGGGTTTAACGCCATTTTTCAGCACACGATAGGCTATACATGGCGGCCAGTATTAATGGTGGAGGTAAAACCCGGGAAAACCCCAGAAAGAACCACCGACCCACGAGAAGCTACTGGCAAGTTTTCTCACATACCTACATTAGCCGAATCCGAGACTCGAACCCACGCAGACAGAGGTGAGATGGCAGTGATCCGTAACGGAGAACGCTTTAGACCACTCGGCCACTCGGGGCCCCCGTGAATACGGGTAATAAGACTGAGTTTTTATGTAGTTAGACTGATACTGGCAGGTAAATGCCCCACAACCATTGTGAAAACAGGTAATAAGAATGTGCATTTGTGTAGTTTAGCAATCAGACAGAGAAGACTGATACTTAAAAAATGTATACAGATCCCTTAAAATGTAAGGTTCCTGAAATAGCTGGCATATCACATTCGGCAACATGTCTTTATCTACCTTTCCAGACAAGGCTTTAAACGAACCCGCCAATCACTGCAATGCATTTCTGAAGCATGTATGAACAAACTAGGTAACCAACAGATTACACAATACCTAGCTGATTGTGTTGCAAACTATTAATTCAAGGATATTTCAGTCTCCAAAATATTTGTCTCCAAAATATTAAACCTTACAAAATTATGCCATTAAACTAATGTATACACCAGAGAGCTTCTTAGAATCACTACCGACCTCCATTCAAGTCACTACCGAAACGATTGGAAGTTGATAGATCTGTTAAAAGTCTGAACTCAACCATATGTATATATGTCAATAGTGGATAATAAATATTCTCGTTAGTAATATCATTCCAATAGCAGTTTATACATTGACTGGAGTTTCCGTAATGGTGAACACTGGTGGTAGGAATGCGTAGTTATGTAGTCAGAATATTTGTAAAATACACTGACTATCTAGAAGTTACCGTAATTGTGAATACAGGTAAGATGGCTACGTTTGTATGTACTTAGACTTACGCTGGCTGTTATAACTGCCCAATACTCATTATGATCACGTGTAATACGAATCTTCATTTGTGTAGTATAATAATCATATAAAGAAAAATGATACTTACAAAATTCGTATAAATTACTCAAAATGTAAGCTTCCTGAGTTATCTGGAATGCTACATTTCGACATGTATTTATTTTACCTTCCCAGGCAAAGTTGTGACGCTATAAACAAACCCACCAGTCAATGCAGAGAATTTCTGAAGCATGCAGCAAAAAGATAGCTAGGTACGGAATAGATAACACCTTACCTGGCTGAGTTATGCCGTTGGGAAATATTAGTTCAAGGACATGATTAAAATTCATTGTATAATGATATGGATCCCTCGGTCACGTGATTTGTTCAAACTAAGAAAGACAGTTAAAATAAATTAACATGAAATAATGAGCAAGGATCAAATTATGAGAACAAAACTTCGACCGTTGCAAAAAAAGTATTTCTGTTCATTTATTTGAATTTAGTGACTCGAATCTATCTATCTACCTGTCTGTCTATCTATCTATCTATCTATCTATCCGTCTGCCAGAGACTACTTCAGTGAATTAAAATCGTCCTCAGTTTCCTTTTCCTACTAATAATACCACCACCACCACCAAAATGACTACAACAATGACTAATACCAATGCAGCTACCACTACTACTAGTGTCGCTGTTGCTTCCACAACAATCAATACTCAGCATCTCACGGAACAGAACTACTGTCTGGAGACACAATCTGGTCCAACCACTAGCATCGCTAATGCTGCGTTTATAACTTTACTCTCACACTACAATGAGATCATCACTTATCATCTCATCAAATAATATTATCAGAACACTACTACTGTGAATGCTGTATTTATCGCTTTTACTCCTACATTAACTGTATGCTGTTTTATACAACCTCTCTGTCTGCTGTCGCTATTAACACATCGTTGTTATTCATACAAACGTCACCGTTTCTATTTTTTTCTTTTACGTTTTTGCTCTTCTTTTGTGCTGCTGACACTAGCATATCTGCTACAGATTCTTACTGATGTATGACTAAAACCTACTATAAAGAGATAAAATCCACCAATACAATCACCAGAATTGCTGCCCCTGCTTTATTTATTTCACCATCTTTCAAACTACAACCAACATCATCAGTACTATAAATAGATACGACTCATATGACTCATTGGGTCTAAGATATTACTTAGTCCACTTGAAATTGCAGCAACACAGAATGAAACAAAATTATATGATATTGCCACGTGCCTAGTACATAAGCCTCAAGTCCTGATGTCCTTGCTAACACGAGCAATCACAGCGTTGGCGACATCCACCCCACTGTGCTTATTAACGTGGGCCATCACAATGTTGTCGACATTGACCCCTCTGTGCTTACTAATGTGGGCCATCACAGCGTTGTGAACATTGACCCATCTGTGCTAGCTAACGCGAGCCATCACAGCATTGGCGACATTCACCCGCTGTGCTTACTAAAGTGGGCCATCACAGCATTGTTGACATTGACCCAACTGTGCTAGCTAATGCGAGCCATCACAGCGTTGTGGTTCATTACTGCGCTGTACAGATTGGCCTAGTGTTTGCGCTAACGTGCGACATTGTTGTAGATATTGACCACGTTGTGTTTCATAACGAGGACTATTACAACGTTGTCAATTTCGACGTTCACTGGCTGTGGTAGTGACGGCGGCGATCTTGGTGATAATGATTGTGGTGGTGATGTAATTACAGCGATTATAAAAATATTATTATTCCAAATTCACTATTTTTAGATTTGTGTAACTATTTAGCATAATATATCTGTTCTATTCTAATATTTTGACACTTGTTGCATCATGTTTAGTCTTCATGCAAAAAGATAATTACAATTCAATATCTCAATACTACAACAATGTCATTATCTATTGCGCGTAAATTACAATATCAAATTGCCTATTTAGCTAATGTAAATATATGATCCATAAAATAGATTGTCCCTGAACATTCAAATGACAAATTTGTGTGTTCATAATATATAACTTTACACTCATTACGTTCTATACGTGATATATGAAGAGAGAGAGAGAGAGAGAGAGAGAGTTGGCTTTACTTACACACATTAAGTTTCCTCTCTGACAACTTGTATATTAGGATGTTTATTTGGTGGTGGAGTATGTGTGTGCGTGAGTGTGATATGGATTTTTTAACGTAGGTTTAAAACAAATCCCGTCATATCGCTACGATGTTTGCAATGTGGCAGTTTATAGTGATGTATAGCACTGAGGCACTATGCCGTAGACTAGACCAACAAGTTGTTCTCCACCTTTTTTTGTTTTGTTTGACTGTCAGTCCAAAACAAAAAGGTGGAGAACAACTTGTTGGTCTAGCCGCAGACATGTAGCATGATGTCCCACCCAATCACATTATCCTGACACCAGGTCGACCCGTCCTAACATTAACCTCTTAATGCTGAGCGCCTGCCAGGCAGCGGTTAGTACCATTTTTCCATAAAATCTTTTTTTTTTTTTTTGAACATTAATATTTTTTAATCATTTTTCTGTGGAAACTTAGAAAGAAAGGACAGGGACCTCTTGTGGGGTAAGTATGAGATGAGGAAGCCATGGGGCTAAGTGACATGGCGCTACGCGAAGTTAACAGGCCTATGGAAGAGTCTGGAAAAACACTCGCATGAAGGACATGGGAGCTCACAAACCAAAACAAAACATAACCTTTGTCTCGCAAACATAACTAACACCCGTACAGTCACTCAACTGTACAGGATAACCATAACGGGAGATAAAGTATTTGGCGATTATTTGGAAATAAAACAACAAATTAAAGGTAGCCAAGTTCGAGGGAGTGAAGTATGGGAAAATAAAGAGTATATGGAGCTCTCTAGAACACAGCTGACCCTGGCTTAATACTATAAAGTGAAGTGTGACACACATTATAGCATTCACCAAAACAATAGGTTTTTTCTTTTTCTCTAAAATTAGCGCATCGTCACTTCGCAAAATTTCAAAATTGAAATAAAGCAATCAAATAAATTAGAAGAAAACTCATAAGATCCAGGTTATAAGGATCGTAAAACAACTGGGTACAGATTTGATATAATAGGCTATCGCTACACGAATACAATTATAACACGAACAACATACAGCATATTCACCAATAGCACACACGGGATATAGGGACCTCCAATCAAGGTCACAAAGAAATAGGAGAGGAACTCCGAGTAAGGTGATAAAAACCTATTCGGAAGACCAAACCTATAGAAGACACTAGGAATATAAATACCCCGTCAATTTTTTAAAATTTTTTACCAAATTCTTTATTAAACGTAGAAAACAAGCAACATATCGGGGGGCTTCAGAAAGACATAAAACCCGTTTTCACTTTTTTAGGGGGGCATCTGTCTGGTGCCCCCCACCCCAAACAAAACAAAAAATATACGAGAGAGAGAGAGTCGGCTTTACTTACACACATTAAGTTTCCTCTCTGACAACTTGTATATTAAGATGTTTATTTGGTGGGGGAGTATGTGTGTTATTGAGTTTGATATGGCTTTTTAACGTAGGTTTAAAACAAATCCTGTCATATCGCTACGATGTTTGCAATGTGGCAGTTTATAGTAATGTATAGCATTGAGGCACTATGCCGCAGACTATACCAACAAGTTGTTCTCCACCTTTTTTGATTTGTTGTTTAACTGCCAGTAAAAAAAAAGATGGCGAACAACTTGTAGGTCTAGCATGATGTTCCACCCAGTCACATTATCCTGACACCAGGCCGACCCGTCCTAACATTAACTTCTTAATGATGAGCGCCCAGCGAGGCAGCGGTTATTACCATTTTTATAAGCCTTTGTTATGACTCTACCGGGGTTCGAACCCGCGACATCCCGCATTCGAGGCGTACGCTCGGACCACTAGGCCACAGGTGCGGTTGGGGGAGTATGTGGATTAGTTATTGCAGCCACAACCTTGTGCATTTAGGCGTATGTATGTATGTATGTATGTATGTATCCCATGACCCTGCATCAGATCACCTCTGCATTATGTGTCATCTTGATGTATCAGTTCCTAACCCTCCACCTTTATCTGCTACTAAGAGAAATCTCCGTATGATAAATAGAACAAAACTAATGCACGACATCCAAGCTAACATAATAACTTGCTTACCTCCAACAGCAGAACAATTCGATAACTGCCTGCGTTCATTGCTTGACAAACATGCCCCAGCTACCAAGTGCGGAGTATCAATTCAAAAGCGCTCTCCATGGTATAGCACTGCATCAGACTCACTATTCATAAGCAAATATATGAAGCCGCTAAGACAAATGTCACAAATATAGCCCATGCAGTGAAATCAGCCCACGATACTACTAAGATCATGAAAAGGTCCAGCTGCAAAGAGCCCTTTAAGATTGTTAACAAGCTAATGTCAAGGAACAAATCTACACCACTTCCAACTATCTTCTCTCCAGTCGACCTTCCGGACATGTTTGCAAATTTCTTCCGTGACAAAGTACAAACCATTCGAGATAAGCCTGACATCACAATTTCAATTGACTCATCGTCACCGTACAGTTGGGATACAGAATTTGAGCGGCAACCATTAGGAGCATATGAACCTATCTATTTGGAGTTCGTACGTACAATCGTGATGAAGAGTGCACCAAAGTCATGTGAACTTGATCCAATTTCATCATCACTGCTGCTTGAGTGCTTAGATCCAGTATTGCCTTAATTATCTGATGTTATTAATACCTCTCTCTCATCTGGGAATTCCCATCATGTTTAAAAACTGCCATTGTAAAACCTCTGCTGAAGAAACCAAACACTAGACCACAACGATTAAAAGAACTACCGCCCAGTTTCTAATCTCCCATTCATATAAAAAATCTTAGAAAAAATTGTCCTATCCCAGATTGTATCTCATCTGAATTAAAACAGTCCTTTTAGCAATGTACAATCTGCATATCGCCCTTGCCACAGTACTGAAACTACTCTTCTAAAAGTAGTTAATAACATTCTCTCTGCGTTGGATAGAGGAAAGATTACAGTCCTCACCCTCCTTGATTTGTCTGCAGCATTTGACATAATATACCATGATATATTACTTCACCGTCTCCAGCATGTATTTAACATTCATGATACAGACTTACTGTGGTTCAAGTCCTACTTGGTCAACAGGATACAAATTGTATCTGCAAATGGAATACACTCCAGTTGATCTATGTTGTGGTGTTCCACAAGGGTCTGTTCTTGGACCTGTTCTCTTCATTATGCACACTCAGTCGCTCTCAAGTGTCATCGATCATCATCCAGTGTCTCAACAATTGTACGCTGATGACACCCAAATATACCAATCTAGCCACCCAACTGAAGTTGATGCTACCATCCACGGTGTAGAGAGGTGCATTTCTGATGTGAAATCATGGATGACATGTAACAAGCTGCAGATGAATGATGATAAAACGGAGGCCATTCTGGTCACACAACAAAGAACTTTTCATTCACATCCTTTGCCTCAAACAATAAATATCAGCAACACCAACATTAAATTCACACAATCAGTACAAAACCTAAGTGTTACTCTGGACAGTACTCTCACATTGCACCAACATGTAATGAACATATGCAAGGCTGCATATCTTGAGCTGAGACCCATCAGCTTAGTTCGCAAATATCTTTCAGCTGATGCCACTAAAACACTTGTGTGTTCATTAGTATTTTCAACACTGGACTACTGTAACTCAATTTTGTCTGGTTCATCTCAATATCTGCTCCAGAAACTTCAACAAGTTCAAACCACAGCTGCTCAGATCTCACTTAGTGTACCACGATCAGAGCACACCTCCCCGCTGTTCTGTACCCTACACTGGCTATCCATTCGATCCAGAATCAAACACAAAATTTGTTCTCTGTGCTACGTTTCGCTGTCGGACTCTAGTCCAACATACCTATCCGACCTCACCTATGTGTACACACCAGCAAGATATTTATGCTCCTCTTCTGACAATCGTATACTCATTATTCCCAATATGAAAACAAAGTCATATGGACAACGTTCTTTTGCATACCAGGGCCCAGCAACGTGGAATGAATTGGCCAATGAACTTAGACACAAAGATCACATTCAAGAGGGCTCTCAAAACTCACTTATTTTGATTGCAATAACAAGCTTAAAGACCTAATAATGTTTCCTACCTTAAATATTCTCAGCATCTTTTTCTAATGTTTTCTAATTTCATGGTGTTTGTTTTGTAATCATATCATTATATGTTTTTTTTTAAATCTTATATGTGTTGTCTAATTTTGTAAAGCGCTTAGAGCTTCTAAAGATTAGACGCTATACAATGTCCTCATTATGTATGTATCTATGTATGTATGTATGTGTGTGTGTGTGTCTGTCTGTCTGTCTGTCTGTATGTATGTATGCATGTATGTATGTATATATGTGTATGTGTGTGTGTGTGTGTCTGTATGTATGTATGTATGTATGTATGTATGTGCGTATGCATGTGTGTGTGTGTGTGTGTGTGTACTGTTTGACTGTTTCCTACGGTTCTATCCGTTATAACATATTCTGGGTTCGTCTGGAACTGGCTTGAATTGAAATAAATGTAGAATTTTGATTGTGGTATTGGTATTGATATTTCTGTACAGTAAAAGAATAGAACGAAAGAGGAGATTATAGATGTGATATTTATCATGTAAATTAATACAGAATAAATTATGTTTTACTTTTTATTGAGTTCTCTTATTTCTTTTTTCTAATACTCACAATATCTCAATTACATTGACATACACAATACAAATTTTACTTCATGACCACACATTTACTATACAACATAAGCAAACAAGATTGTTTTTAAGACATAATTTTAATGTATACTTCAAGAAACAACATTTTTAGCATAATTTTTTTTGTTATGTACATTTGATTTAACTAAATCTAATTTAATGCATATTTATTTCAATTTAATTGTCAGTTTTATTTTTTATATTTTTCATTATATGTTTTTGTAATGTAAATTTATTCACTAGAGATGATACCTTTTTCAGAAAATAGTTTGACATTGACTGTTGTTTTGTAAACACAATGTGTTGATCTAGATCCTGACCTTGATTTAAAATTAGTAGCAACCATGTAAATAAGTTCTATTTTTATTTTAAAATGATTAGTTGTTGCCGAGGTCATGATGGGACTAAGTATTTAAGATGTAAAAAAAATTTTTTATTTCTTAGAGTTAAAAAAAACACTGGTTTTCGTCAGGGTTGTACTGGGGAGTATGTGATCTTTAATAAATACATAATTTTGACGAGGTTCTGGAACATGATTACGTGACTCCGAGTTGCTTGGATTCAAAATAATTATTTATTTTTTTCCTGGAAAATACGTTGTTGATGTTGTTGCTGGTGTTGTTGTTGTTGTGGGGTTTAACACCATTTTTAAGAACACGATAGGCTATACATGGCGGCCAGTATTAATGGTGGAGGAAGAACCTGGGAAAACCCCGGAAAGAACCACCGACCCACGAGAAGCTACTGGCAAGCTTTCTCATATACCCACATTGGCTGAATCCGAGACTCGAGCCCACGCAGACAGAGGTGAGATGGCAGTGATCCGTAAGGGAGAGAGCTTTATACCACTAGGCCACTCGGGGCCCTGGAAAATACGTGTGCTCATGTGAGATTTTTAATCAAAGACAGTTCATATAAAAAAAATTATTCAGATTTCCAAAACCGGAGTGATATTTCTTGTTTCTACAAGGAATTGTAGACTGGTACACTACAGATTACAGTATACGTCATCATCTTCCATCTTGAATTCTTCGTCGGGACTCGAACTTGAAATGATTAGAATATTTTGTTATTAGGACTTTAAACATGTTATTCCTGGATTATTCTTGGATTATTTTTGGATTTGAGGAGACTTGAACTAATCATATATAGAAACTCTTTATAAATAAAACATTCAATTGAAAATCGGAGCGATTCCGAAATTTAGACAAACCCAATATTTGTATAAATTAAATACTGTCAATTCCTAGTTTTGTACAAAACCGAAATTCGGATAAATCAAAATTAGGGCAAATTCTCCTTTTTGCATAATAATATCATACTTTCAGACATTGTTTTTACCTGAATAAAATTAGTCATGACTGATAAAAAGTTGGAATTAGAATTTTGAAATTTTGGTCCGAAAGGACAGACGGTCCTGACTTCGATGCTGTCAGTCTCACGTCTGTAATCGGGTCACAATTAATACTTCCAGTTTAGTACCCACGAATGTAGTTCTAGTCTGGTGATAGAAGAGTTTTGTTTATGCTTTTTTGGTAGGGAATTAAAGGTAATTGTTTATTCTTGAGAATATGAGCTCAGGGTGTTGTTGTCTGTGTGTATTTCGGCGACAGTGCACAGTGAGTAATAAGGCCTTGGTGATGATCCGGAAGTGAAATCTGTGTTATGTTTACATGCTGCTATATTGACAGTCCAGAATCTAGAAAAAGAGCAGGTCAACGTTTCACGAGAACTTCACCGTGAAGTCATCTTTGAAGGTATTTTAGATTAATATATGATTTGTATTGATTGTCACACAGTGGAAAGGTCAGTACTGAGAAACAAATGTAGAGAACATAAAGGAAAATTAATTGTTATATGTCCTGTCAGGGCAGCATTGATTCAATCGCTATAATCTTTTTAATATTAATGATAGACACGTGAGATTTTTTACACCGTGTGTATATTGCCTGTCGCAATCAGAAAATAAAATTAAAATTTAAAAAAATTAATTATTTTATTTTAAATTAATTTTAAAATTTAAAAAATGTAAAAATAAATTTTTCCCTAGAAATTCACAGAAATGGTATCTGTTGGAGATGACACTCATTATTATTAGTTGCAATGTAATCCTACACCATAAAGAAGTTGCAATGGAGGATTTTTGTCAAAGCCTGTCAGCGAAAATCTCATTAAACTCTGTAATAGCACATAATAGTGTTTGTAAAATATGGACAGGAAATGTAACAGCCAATGGATTATATGGCCTATTGTCATATAAGGATCCTGTGACAAACACATGGATGAAAAAAACGTGTTCACAGACTGGCATTGATGGTGAAGTTGAGAAGTCTGACTATACATAAGGAGCTAGATGGATCCCTTGTATTCCATAATAGTTTGTGTGTGAATGTGGCTCATCTGATTCTAGAGCGTTATTCCGTTAACAACAATAGGCAGTATTGCAAAGGTTAAGGTAATTGCATTGGCCATGGTGACTATCCAGACTGCATGTTAAAGTAGAAATTGTAATATGGAATAAATTCAGGTATCATGATATATCCTTTACACCCACCCACATCCATATCAATTTATGTCTGGCATGGAAGGAAGGATATATGGATGGATGGATAGATGTATTGAGTAACAAGGAGAAAGGAAAGAGTGTGGTCTTTATTTTAGTAGACCATGCTGGTATGACAGTTCTTTCTTAAATACATTCCTTCCTTCCTTCCTTCCTTCCATCCTTCCTTCATTCATTCATTCAGCTAGTCTAGTAAGTCATGTCTTGTCATGTCATGTTATTTTAATTTTGAATTTTTTAATCTTTATTTATTTTGCTTTTTAATTTCTTTATTTGTGTCTTCACATTCAGATAAATCTGTTTCGACCTCTCCATAACACTCATCAGGTAAGTAACACAACTGCAAATCATTTTAGTAAATAACCCCAGTAAACATAAAAGTAAACCATTCTAATAAATAATCCCCTAAACATAAATGTAAATCATTTTTATAAATAATCCTGGGTCGACTGGCCGATTGGTCTAAAGTGCTCGCCTTTACCAATCATTGCCATCTCACCTCATTATCGTGCAGATCACGCTTCTGACCACACATATAACGGACTCATGCATACCTCTTAAAGAGCTAACCTTGACCAGACTGGGCGCCCTGCTGAAGGACACTAGCAATGAAACATTATTTTTGAGTCTACACACTTCCACCCTATAGGCAGAATCATTTTTTGTCAACGCGACGAAAAACTGTATTATGATACAGCATCCGATGCAATCTTGGACATTTTAAACAGGTTAACAGCAGCTGAGTTCAATTTATCATAGTTTGAGTACCTTTGACATCTTGGGTCCCCTGTTGGAGTTTCCTCTGACATCTCCTATCCCGTGTGTGAGTTCCTCTGGCATCTCCTATATCTTATTTCGTGTTGGATACAGCTAGTTTTTACTGTTATTATGGGGTGAGTCTACCATAGTAATTTTGCAACTGTTAGATCTAACATGGGATGAGAGCTACTTCGTAAGTCAAGGTTCAGATATGTTAGCCTATCTACACCTGGGCGGATCAATCAGATATTTCAGTGCTTCGAGTCTGTGAATTTCATTGGATACGATAACAACCCGCCGCATCGAATTAAAATCAAGTTCTTCAAATTTGAATACTGTCCTCCATGATCAAGACCAGGGGTGCACAAAACTGGAATGGATTCATAAATAAACGATTTTCCACTGCAGTCCGTGTTTGTACAAATACATCCTTTTCCTCAAATACGACTTAATGGCTTCTTTCTGGTATGTAATCAGACGTTCGATATTAAAACCTACAACGTATCCATTTGAAGTCATTTGCCTACACCATCTGCGGCCGCCACTTTTACACGCTATTGGTTAATTTACATTGCATACTAAGGGAAGACACTCGTGAAGTAAATATGTCATCATCATGTCTACTGCAATGCACTCAGATATTTGATCTATCCGTCTAGGTGTAGATCGGCTAACATATCTTAACTTTGGCTTCTGAATATAGGGGTGAGAGCGGTCAGAGGAAACTAAATTTATAAAATAACGACAAGCATATCAAGAAATTACGCTGTACATGCATTTTCATACACAACCTTCTCATATATCCGGGGCATTTTTATGAATAATGAAAGCAAGCCATCGTATATCTTCAGCTGCTTCTAGTCGCCAATAGTCGTACATATCACTCTAATCTGTACCTTTTTACAGCCGATGAAATATGTCGTACATGATAGACACTAGAAATTGTACACATTACCAACAACGAAATGTGTCGTACACGATAGTCGCTAAAAACTGTACCACATTGCGTCTAATTAAATCTGTCGTACAACGATATTCACTAGAAACTCTGCTATAAGGCAGCCAATGAAATGTGTCGTAGGTCAGTATTTAAATTCAATTCGTATATTTGAGAACAATAACCATCTTAATTTAAGAAATAAACTTCTATTTACCCGCATCATGAATGTGATGGATCATAGGTTTTTTATTGTTTATTTATTTATGTATTTATATTATCTATTACAATACCAATTTATAGAATATAGCGATTTGAAACAAGAAGAAACGTACAAAACTACCTATCCGTACTCAGCAGAGGTAGGATGGCAGCGATCTGGAACAATAAGTGCTTGAGAGCACTTGGCCACTCAATGCCCCCGACTGAAATTTGCAAAATGCATTGACTAGACAGAAGTTACCGTAACTGTGAATACGGGTAATTGCTGTTGTTGTTTTAGGGTTTAACGCCATTTTTCAGCACACGATAGGCTATACATGGCGGCCAGTATTAATGGTGGAGGTAGAACCCGGGAAAACCCCAGAAAGAACCACCGACCCACGAGAAGCTACTGGCAAGTTTTCTCACATACCTACATTAGCCGAATCCGAGACTCGAACCCACGCAGACACAGGTGAGATGGCAGTGATCCGTAACGGAGAACGCTTTAGACCACTCGGCCACTCGGGGCCCCCGTGAATACGAGTAATAAGACTGAGTTTTTATGTAGTTAGACTGATACTGGCAGGTAAATGCCCCACAACCATTGTGAAAACAGGTAATAAGAATGTGCATTTGTGTAGTTTAGTAATCAGACAGAGAAGACTGATACTTAAAAAATGTATACAGATCCCTTAAAATGTAAGGTTCCTGAAATAGCTGGCATATCACATTCGGCAACATGTCTTTATCTACCTTTCCAGACAAGGCTTTAAACGAACCCGCCAATCACTGCAATGCATTTCTGAAGCATGTATGAACAAACTAGGTAACCAACAGATTACACAATACCTAGCTGATTGTGTTGCAAACTATTAATTCAAGGATATTTCAGTCTCCAAAATATTTGTCTCCAAAATATTAAACCTTACAAAATTATGCCATTAAACTAATGTATACACCAGAGAGCTTCTTAGAATCACTACCGACCTCCATTCAAGTCACTACCGAAACGATTGGAAGTTGATAGATCTGTTAAAAGTCTGAACTCAACCATATGTATATATGTCAATAGTGGATAATAAATATTCTCGTTAGTAATATCATTCCAATAGCAGTTTATACATTGACTGGAGTTTCCGTAATGGTGAACACTGGTGGTAGGAATGCGTAGTTATGTAGTCAGAATATTTGTAAAATACACTGACTATCTAGAAGTTACCGTAATTGTGAATACAGGTAAGATGGCTACGTTTGTATGTACTTAGACTTACGCTGGCTGTTATAACTGCCCAATACTCATTATGATCACGTGTAATACGAATCTTCATTTGTGTAGTATAATAATCATATAAAGAAAAATGATACTTACAAAATTCGTATAAATTACTCAAAATGTAAGCTTCCTGAGTTATCTGGAATGCTACATTTCGACATGTATTTATTTTACCTTCCCAGGCAAAGTTGTGACGCTATAAACAAACCCACCAGTCAATGCAGAGAATTTCTGAAGCATGCAGCAAAAAGATAGCTAGGTACGGAATAGATAACACCTTACCTGGCTGAGTTATGCCGTTGGGAAATATTAGTTCAAGGACATGATTAAAATTCATTGTATAATGATATGGATCCCTCGGTCACGTGATTTGTTCAAACTAAGAAAGACAGTTAAAATAAATTAACATGAAATAATGAGCAAGGATCAAATTATGAGAACAAAACTTCGACCGTTGCAAAAAAAGTATTTCTGTTCATTTATTTGAATTTAGTGACTCGAATCTATCTATCTACCTGTCTGTCTATCTATCTATCTATCTATCTATCCGTCTGCCAGAGACTACTTCAGTGAATTAAAATCGTCCTCAGTTTCCTTTTCCTACTAATAATACCACCACCACCACCAAAATGACTACAACAATGACTAATACCAATGCAGCTACCACTACTACTAGTGTCGCTGTTGCTTCCACAACAATCAATACTCAGCATCTCACGGAACAGAACTACTGTCTGGAGACACAATCTGGTCCAACCACTAGCATCGCTAATGCTGCGTTTATAACTTTACTCTCACACTACAATGAGATCATCACTTATCATCTCATCAAATAATATTATCAGAACACTACTACTGTGAATGCTGTATTTATCGCTTTTACTCCTACATTAACTGTATGCTGTTTTATACAACCTCTCTGTCTGCTGTCGCTATTAACACATCGTTGTTATTCATACAAACGTCACCGTTTCTATTTTTTTCTTTTACGTTTTTGCTCTTCTTTTGTGCTGCTGACACTAGCATATCTGCTACAGATTCTTACTGATGTATGACTAAAACCTACTATAAAGAGATAAAATCCACCAATACAATCACCAGAATTGCTGCCCCTGCTTTATTTATTTCACCATCTTTCAAACTACAACCAACATCATCAGTACTATAAATAGATACGACTCATATGACTCATTGGGTCTAAGATATTACTTAGTCCACTTGAAATTGCAGCAACACAGAATGAAACAAAATTATATGATATTGCCACGTGCCTAGTACATAAGCCTCAAGTCCTGATGTCCTTGCTAACACGAGCAATCACAGCGTTGGCGACATCCACCCCACTGTGCTTATTAACGTGGGCCATCACAATGTTGTCGACATTGACCCCTCTGTGCTTACTAATGTGGGCCATCACAGCGTTGTGAACATTGACCCATCTGTGCTAGCTAACGCGAGCCATCACAGCATTGGCGACATTCACCCGCTGTGCTTACTAAAGTGGGCCATCACAGCATTGTTGACATTGACCCAACTGTGCTAGCTAATGCGAGCCATCACAGCGTTGTGGTTCATTACTGCGCTGTACAGATTGGCCTAGTGTTTGCGCTAACGTGCGACATTGTTGTAGATATTGACCACGTTGTGTTTCATAACGAGGACTATTACAACGTTGTCAATTTCGACGTTCACTGGCTGTGGTAGTGACGGCGGCGATCTTGGTGATAATGATTGTGGTGGTGATGTAATTACAGCGATTATAAAAATATTATTATTCCAAATTCACTATTTTTAGATTTGTGTAACTATTTAGCATAATATATCTGTTCTATTCTAATATTTTGACACTTGTTGCATCATGTTTAGTCTTCATGCAAAAAGATAATTACAATTCAATATCTCAATACTACAACAATGTCATTATCTATTGCGCGTAAATTACAATATCAAATTGCCTATTTAGCTAATGTAAATATATGATCCATAAAATAGATTGTCCCTGAACATTCAAATGACAAATTTGTGTGTTCATAATATATAACTTTACACTCATTACGTTCTATACGTGATATATGAAGAGAGAGAGAGAGAGAGAGAGAGAGAGAGAGAGTTGGCTTTACTTACACACATTAAGTTTCCTCTCTGACAACTTGTATATTAGGATGTTTATTTGGTGGTGGAGTATGTGTGTGCGTGAGTGTGATATGGATTTTTTAACGTAGGTTTAAAACAAATCCCGTCATATCGCTACGATGTTTGCAATGTGGCAGTTTATAGTGATGTATAGCACTGAGGCACTATGCCGTAGACTAGACCAACAAGTTGTTCTCCACCTTTTTTTGTTTTGTTTGACTGTCAGTCCAAAACAAAAAGGTGGAGAACAACTTGTTGGTCTAGCCGCAGACATGTAGCATGATGTCCCACCCAATCACATTATCCTGACACCAGGTCGACCCGTCCTAACATTAACCTCTTAATGCTGAGCGCCTGCCAGGCAGCGGTTAGTACCATTTTTCCATAAAATCTTTTTTTTTTTTTTTGAACATTAATATTTTTTAATCATTTTTCTGTGGAAACTTAGAAAGAAAGGACAGGGACCTCTTGTGGGGTAAGTATGAGATGAGGAAGCCATGGGGCTAAGTGACATGGCGCTACGCGAAGTTAACAGGCCTATGGAAGAGTCCGGAAAAACACTCGCATGAAGGACATGGGAGCTCACAAACCAAAACAAAACATAACCTTTGTCTCGCAAACATAACTAACACCCGTACAGTCACTCAACTGTACAGGATAACCATAACGGGAGATAAAGTATTTGGCGATTATTTGGAAATAAAACAACAAATTAAAGGTAGCCAAGTTCGAGGGAGTGAAGTATGGGAAAATAAAGAGTATATGGAGCTCTCTAGAAAACAGCTGACCCTGGCTTAATACTATAAAGTGAAGTGTGACACACTATTATAGCATTCACCAAAACAATAGGTTTTTTCTTTTTCTCTAAAATTAGCGCATCGTCACTTCGCAAAATTTCAAAATTGAAATAAAGCAATCAAATAAATTAGAAGAAAACTCATAAGATCCAGGTTATAAGGATCGTAAAACAACTGGGTACAGATTTGATATAATAGGCTATCGCTACACGAATACAATTATAACACGAACAACATACAGCATATTCACCAATAGCACACACGGGATATAGGGACCTCCAATCAAGGTCACAAAGAAATAGGAGAGGAACTCCGAGTAAGGTGATAAAAACCTATTCGGAAGACCAAACCTATAGAAGACACTAGGAATATAAATACCCCGTCAATTTTTTAAAATTTTTTACCAAATTCTTTATTAAACGTAGAAAACAAGCAACATATCGGGGGGCTTCAGAAAGACATAAAACCCGTTTTCACTTTTTTAGGGGGGCATCTGTCTGGTGCCCCCCACCCCAAACAAAACAAAAAATATACGAGAGAGAGAGAGTCGGCTTTACTTACACACATTAAGTTTCCTCTCTGACAACTTGTATATTAAGATGTTTATTTGGTGGGGGAGTATGTGTGTTATTGAGTTTGATATGGCTTTTTAACGTAGGTTTAAAACAAATCCTGTCATATCGCTACGATGTTTGCAATGTGGCAGTTTATAGTAATGTATAGCATTGAGGCACTATGCCGCAGACTATACCAACAAGTTGTTCTCCACCTTTTTTGATTTGTTGTTTAACTGCCAGTAAAAAAAAAGATGGCGAACAACTTGTAGGTCTAGCATGATGTTCCACCCAGTCACATTATCCTGACACCAGGCCGACCCGTCCTAACATTAACTTCTTAATGATGAGCGCCCAGCGAGGCAGCGGTTATTACCATTTTTATAAGCCTTTGTTATGACTCTACCGGGGTTCGAACCCGCGACATCCCGCATTCGAGGCGTACGCTCGGACCACTAGGCCACAGGTGCGGTTGGGGGAGTATGTGGATTAGTTATTGCAGCCACAACCTTGTGCATTTAGGCGTATGTATGTATGTATGTATGTATGTATCCCATGACCCTGCATCAGATCACCTCTGCATTATGTGTCATCTTGATGTATCAGTTCCTAACCCTCCACCTTTATCTGCTACTAAGAGAAATCTCCGTATGATAAATAGAACAAAACTAATGCACGACATCCAAGCTAACATAATAACTTGCTTACCTCCAACAGCAGAACAATTCGATAACTGCCTGCGTTCATTGCTTGACAAACATGCCCCAGCTACCAAGTGCGGAGTATCAATTCAAAAGCGCTCTCCATGGTATAGCACTGCATCAGACTCACTATTCATAAGCAAATATATGAAGCCGCTAAGACAAATGTCACAAATATAGCCCATGCAGTGAAATCAGCCCACGATACTACTAAGATCATGAAAAGGTCCAGCTGCAAAGAGCCCTTTAAGATTGTTAACAAGCTAATGTCAAGGAACAAATCTACACCACTTCCAACTATCTTCTCTCCAGTCGACCTTCCGGACATGTTTGCAAATTTCTTCCGTGACAAAGTACAAACCATTCGAGATAAGCCTGACATCACAATTTCAATTGACTCATCGTCACCGTACAGTTGGGATACAGAATTTGAGCGGCAACCATTAGGAGCATATGAACCTATCTATTTGGAGTTCGTACGTACAATCGTGATGAAGAGTGCACCAAAGTCATGTGAACTTGATCCAATTTCATCATCACTGCTGCTTGAGTGCTTAGATCCAGTATTGCCTTAATTATCTGATGTTATTAATACCTCTCTCTCATCTGGGAATTCCCATCATGTTTAAAAACTGCCATTGTAAAACCTCTGCTGAAGAAACCAAACACTAGACCACAACGATTAAAAGAACTACCGCCCAGTTTCTAATCTCCCATTCATATAAAAAATCTTAGAAAAAATTGTCCTATCCCAGATTGTATCTCATCTGAATTAAAACAGTCCTTTTAGCAATGTACAATCTGCATATCGCCCTTGCCACAGTACTGAAACTACTCTTCTAAAAGTAGTTAATAACATTCTCTCTGCGTTGGATAGAGGAAAGATTACAGTCCTCACCCTCCTTGATTTGTCTGCAGCATTTGACATAATATACCATGATATATTACTTCACCGTCTCCAGCATGTATTTAACATTCATGATACAGACTTACTGTGGTTCAAGTCCTACTTGGTCAACAGGATACAAATTGTATCTGCAAATGGAATACACTCCAGTTGATCTATGTTGTGGTGTTCCACAAGGGTCTGTTCTTGGACCTGTTCTCTTCATTATGCACACTCAGTCGCTCTCAAGTGTCATCGATCATCATCCAGTGTCTCAACAATTGTACGCTGATGACACCCAAATATACCAATCTAGCCACCCAACTGAAGTTGATGCTACCATCCACGGTGTAGAGAGGTGCATTTCTGATGTGAAATCATGGATGACATGTAACAAGCTGCAGATGAATGATGATAAAACGGAGGCCATTCTGGTCACACAACAAAGAACTTTTCATTCACATCCTTTGCCTCAAACAATAAATATCAGCAACACCAACATTAAATTCACACAATCAGTACAAAACCTAAGTGTTACTCTGGACAGTACTCTCACATTGCACCAACATGTAATGAACATATGCAAGGCTGCATATCTTGAGCTGAGACCCATCAGCTTAGTTCGCAAATATCTTTCAGCTGATGCCACTAAAACACTTGTGTGTTCATTAGTATTTTCAACACTGGACTACTGTAACTCAATTTTGTCTGGTTCATCTCAATATCTGCTCCAGAAACTTCAACAAGTTCAAACCACAGCTGCTCAGATCTCACTTAGTGTACCACGATCAGAGCACACCTCCCCGCTGTTCTGTACCCTACACTGGCTATCCATTCGATCCAGAATCAAACACAAAATTTGTTCTCTGTGCTACGTTTCGCTGTCGGACTCTAGTCCAACATACCTATCCGACCTCACCTATGTGTACACACCAGCAAGATATTTATGCTCCTCTTCTGACAATCGTATACTCATTATTCCCAATATGAAAACAAAGTCATATGGACAACGTTCTTTTGCATACCAGGGCCCAGCAACGTGGAATGAATTGGCCAATGAACTTAGACACAAAGATCACATTCAAGAGGGCTCTCAAAACTCACTTATTTTGATTGCAATAACAAGCTTAAAGACCTAATAATGTTTCCTACCTTAAATATTCTCAGCATCTTTTTCTAATGTTTTCTAATTTCATGGTGTTTGTTTTGTAATCATATCATTATATGTTTTTTTTTAAATCTTATATGTGTTGTCTAATTTTGTAAAGCGCTTAGAGCTTCTAAAGATTAGACGCTATACAATGTCCTCATTATGTATGTATCTATGTATGTATGTATGTGTGTGTGTGTGTCTGTCTGTCTGTCTGTCTGTATGTATGTATGCATGTATGTATGTATATATGTGTATGTGTGTGTGTGTGTGTCTGTATGTATGTATGTATGTATGTATGTATGTGCGTATGCATGTGTGTGTGTGTGTGTGTGTGTACTGTTTGACTGTTTCCTACGGTTCTATCCGTTATAACATATTCTGGGTTCGTCTGGAACTGGCTTGAATTGAAATAAATGTAGAATTTTGATTGTGGTATTGGTATTGATATTTCTGTACAGTAAAAGAATAGAACGAAAGAGGAGATTATAGATGTGATATTTATCATGTAAATTAATACAGAATAAATTATGTTTTACTTTTTATTGAGTTCTCTTATTTCTTTTTTCTAATACTCACAATATCTCAATTACATTGACATACACAATACAAATTTTACTTCATGACCACACATTTACTATACAACATAAGCAAACAAGATTGTTTTTAAGACATAATTTTAATGTATACTTCAAGAAACAACATTTTTAGCATAATTTTTTTTGTTATGTACATTTGATTTAACTAAATCTAATTTAATGCATATTTATTTCAATTTAATTGTCAGTTTTATTTTTTATATTTTTCATTATATGTTTTTGTAATGTAAATTTATTCACTAGAGATGATACCTTTTTCAGAAAATAGTTTGACATTGACTGTTGTTTTGTAAACACAATGTGTTGATCTAGATCCTGACCTTGATTTAAAATTAGTAGCAACCATGTAAATAAGTTCTATTTTTATTTTAAAATGATTAGTTGTTGCCGAGGTCATGATGGGACTAAGTATTTAAGATGTAAAAAAAATTTTTTATTTCTTAGAGTTAAAAAAAACACTGGTTTTCGTCAGGGTTGTACTGGGGAGTATGTGATCTTTAATAAATACATAATTTTGACGAGGTTCTGGAACATGATTACGTGACTCCGAGTTGCTTGGATTCAAAATAATTATTTATTTTTTTCCTGGAAAATACGTTGTTGATGTTGTTGCTGGTGTTGTTGTTGTTGTGGGGTTTAACACCATTTTTAAGAACACGATAGGCTATACATGGCGGCCAGTATTAATGGTGGAGGAAGAACCTGGGAAAACCCCGGAAAGAACCACCGACCCACGAGAAGCTACTGGCAAGCTTTCTCATATACCCACATTGGCTGAATCCGAGACTCGAGCCCACGCAGACAGAGGTGAGATGGCAGTGATCCGTAAGGGAGAGAGCTTTATACCACTAGGCCACTCGGGGCCCTGGAAAATACGTGTGCTCATGTGAGATTTTTAATCAAAGACAGTTCATATAAAAAAAATTATTCAGATTTCCAAAACCGGAGTGATATTTCTTGTTTCTACAAGGAATTGTAGACTGGTACACTACAGATTACAGTATACGTCATCATCTTCCATCTTGAATTCTTCGTCGGGACTCGAACTTGAAATGATTAGAATATTTTGTTATTAGGACTTTAAACATGTTATTCCTGGATTATTCTTGGATTATTTTTGGATTTGAGGAGACTTGAACTAATCATATATAGAAACTCTTTATAAATAAAACATTCAATTGAAAATCGGAGCGATTCCGAAATTTAGACAAACCCAATATTTGTATAAATTAAATACTGTCAATTCCTAGTTTTGTACAAAACCGAAATTCGGATAAATCAAAATTAGGGCAAATTCTCCTTTTTGCATAATAATATCATACTTTCAGACATTGTTTTTACCTGAATAAAATTAGTCATGACTGATAAAAAGTTGGAATTAGAATTTTGAAATTTTGGTCCGAAAGGACAGACGGTCCTGACTTCGATGCTGTCAGTCTCACGTCTGTAATCGGGTCACAATTAATACTTCCAGTTTAGTACCCACGAATGTAGTTCTAGTCTGGTGATAGAAGAGTTTTGTTTATGCTTTTTTGGTAGGGAATTAAAGGTAATTGTTTATTCTTGAGAATATGAGCTCAGGGTGTTGTTGTCTGTGTGTATTTCGGCGACAGTGCACAGTGAGTAATAAGGCCTTGGTGATGATCCGGAAGTGAAATCTGTGTTATGTTTACATGCTGCTATATTGACAGTCCAGAATCTAGAAAAAGAGCAGGTCAACGTTTCACGAGAACTTCACCGTGAAGTCATCTTTGAAGGTATTTTAGATTAATATATGATTTGTATTGATTGTCACACAGTGGAAAGGTCAGTACTGAGAAACAAATGTAGAGAACATAAAGGAAAATTAATTGTTATATGTCCTGTCAGGGCAGCATTGATTCAATCGCTATAATCTTTTTAATATTAATGATAGACACGTGAGATTTTTTACACCGTGTGTATATTGCCTGTCGCAATCAGAAAATAAAATTAAAATTTAAAAAAATTAATTATTTTATTTTAAATTAATTTTAAAATTTAAAAAATGTAAAAATAAATTTTTCCCTAGAAATTCACAGAAATGGTATCTGTTGGAGATGACACTCATTATTATTAGTTGCAATGTAATCCTACACCATAAAGAAGTTGCAATGGAGGATTTTTGTCAAAGCCTGTCAGCGAAAATCTCATTAAACTCTGTAATAGCACATAATAGTGTTTGTAAAATATGGACAGGAAATGTAACAGCCAATGGATTATATGGCCTATTGTCATATAAGGATCCTGTGACAAACACATGGATGAAAAAAACGTGTTCACAGACTGGCATTGATGGTGAAGTTGAGAAGTCTGACTATACATAAGGAGCTAGATGGATCCCTTGTATTCCATAATAGTTTGTGTGTGAATGTGGCTCATCTGATTCTAGAGCGTTATTCCGTTAACAACAATAGGCAGTATTGCAAAGGTTAAGGTAATTGCATTGGCCATGGTGACTATCCAGACTGCATGTTAAAGTAGAAATTGTAATATGGAATAAATTCAGGTATCATGATATATCCTTTACACCCACCCACATCCATATCAATTTATGTCTGGCATGGAAGGAAGGATATATGGATGGATGGATAGATGTATTGAGTAACAAGGAGAAAGGAAAGAGTGTGGTCTTTATTTTAGTAGACCATGCTGGTATGACAGTTCTTTCTTAAATACATTCCTTCCTTCCTTCCTTCCTTCCATCCTTCCTTCATTCATTCATTCAGCTAGTCTAGTAAGTCATGTCTTGTCATGTCATGTTATTTTAATTTTGAATTTTTTAATCTTTATTTATTTTGCTTTTTAATTTCTTTATTTGTGTCTTCACATTCAGATAAATCTGTTTCGACCTCTCCATAACACTCATCAGGTAAGTAACACAACTGCAAATCATTTTAGTAAATAACCCCAGTAAACATAAAAGTAAACCATTCTAATAAATAATCCCCTAAACATAAATGTAAATCATTTTTATAAATAATCCTGGGTCGACTGGCCGATTGGTCTAAAGTGCTCGCCTTTACCAATCATTGCCATCTCACCTCATTATCGTGCAGATCACGCTTCTGACCACACATATAACGGACTCATGCATACCTCTTAAAGAGCTAACCTTGACCAGACTGGGCGCCCTGCTGAAGGACACTAGCAATGAAACATTATTTTTGAGTCTACACACTTCCACCCTATAGGCAGAATCATTTTTTGTCAACGCGACGAAAAACTGTATTATGATACAGCATCCGATGCAATCTTGGACATTTTAAACAGGTTAACAGCAGCTGAGTTCAATTTATCATAGTTTGAGTACCTTTGACATCTTGGGTCCCCTGTTGGAGTTTCCTCTGACATCTCCTATCCCGTGTGTGAGTTCCTCTGGCATCTCCTATATCTTATTTCGTGTTGGATACAGCTAGTTTTTACTGTTATTATGGGGTGAGTCTACCATAGTAATTTTGCAACTGTTAGATCTAACATGGGATGAGAGCTACTTCGTAAGTCAAGGTTCAGATATGTTAGCCTATCTACACCTGGGCGGATCAATCAGATATTTCAGTGCTTCGAGTCTGTGAATTTCATTGGATACGATAACAACCCGCCGCATCGAATTAAAATCAAGTTCTTCAAATTTGAATACTGTCCTCCATGATCAAGACCAGGGGTGCACAAAACTGGAATGGATTCATAAATAAACGATTTTCCACTGCAGTCCGTGTTTGTACAAATACATCCTTTTCCTCAAATACGACTTAATGGCTTCTTTCTGGTATGTAATCAGACGTTCGATATTAAAACCTACAACGTATCCATTTGAAGTCATTTGCCTACACCATCTGCGGCCGCCACTTTTACACGCTATTGGTTAATTTACATTGCATACTAAGGGAAGACACTCGTGAAGTAAATATGTCATCATCATGTCTACTGCAATGCACTCAGATATTTGATCTATCCGTCTAGGTGTAGATCGGCTAACATATCTTAACTTTGGCTTCTGAATATAGGGGTGAGAGCGGTCAGAGGAAACTAAATTTATAAAATAACGACAAGCATATCAAGAAATTACGCTGTACATGCATTTTCATACACAACCTTCTCATATATCCGGGGCATTTTTATGAATAATGAAAGCAAGCCATCGTATATCTTCAGCTGCTTCTAGTCGCCAATAGTCGTACATATCACTCTAATCTGTACCTTTTTACAGCCGATGAAATATGTCGTACATGATAGACACTAGAAATTGTACACATTACCAACAACGAAATGTGTCGTACACGATAGTCGCTAAAAACTGTACCACATTGCGTCTAATTAAATCTGTCGTACAACGATATTCACTAGAAACTCTGCTATAAGGCAGCCAATGAAATGTGTCGTAGGTCAGTATTTAAATTCAATTCGTATATTTGAGAACAATAACCATCTTAATTTAAGAAATAAACTTCTATTTACCCGCATCATGAATGTGATGGATCATAGGTTTTTTATTGTTTATTTATTTATGTATTTATATTATCTATTACAATACCAATTTATAGAATATAGCGATTTGAAACAAGAAGAAACGTACAAAACTACCTATCCGTACTCAGCAGAGGTAGGATGGCAGCGATCTGGAACAATAAGTGCTTGAGAGCACTTGGCCACTCAATGCCCCCGACTGAAATTTGCAAAATGCATTGACTAGACAGAAGTTACCGTAACTGTGAATACGGGTAATTGCTGTTGTTGTTTTAGGGTTTAACGCCATTTTTCAGCACACGATAGGCTATACATGGCGGCCAGTATTAATGGTGGAGGTAGAACCCGGGAAAACCCCAGAAAGAACCACCGACCCACGAGAAGCTACTGGCAAGTTTTCTCACATACCTACATTAGCCGAATCCGAGACTCGAACCCACGCAGACACAGGTGAGATGGCAGTGATCCGTAACGGAGAACGCTTTAGACCACTCGGCCACTCGGGGCCCCCGTGAATACGAGTAATAAGACTGAGTTTTTATGTAGTTAGACTGATACTGGCAGGTAAATGCCCCACAACCATTGTGAAAACAGGTAATAAGAATGTGCATTTGTGTAGTTTAGTAATCAGACAGAGAAGACTGATACTTAAAAAATGTATACAGATCCCTTAAAATGTAAGGTTCCTGAAATAGCTGGCATATCACATTCGGCAACATGTCTTTATCTACCTTTCCAGACAAGGCTTTAAACGAACCCGCCAATCACTGCAATGCATTTCTGAAGCATGTATGAACAAACTAGGTAACCAACAGATTACACAATACCTAGCTGATTGTGTTGCAAACTATTAATTCAAGGATATTTCAGTCTCCAAAATATTTGTCTCCAAAATATTAAACCTTACAAAATTATGCCATTAAACTAATGTATACAACAGAGAGCTTCTTAGAATCACTACCGACCTCCATTCAAGTCACTACCGAAACGATTGGAAGTTGATAGATCTGTTAAAAGTCTGAACTCAACCATGATATGTATATATGTCAATAGTGGATAATAAATATTCTCGTTAGTAATATCATTCCAATAGCAGTTTATACATTGACTGGATATGAGTTTCCGTAATGGTGAACACTGGTGGTAGGAATGCGTAGTTATGTAGTCAGAATATTTGTAAAATACACTGACTATCTAGAAGTTACCGTAATTGTGAATACGGGTAAGATGGCTACGTTTGTATATACTTAGACTTACGCTGGCTGTTATAACTGCCCAATACTCATTATGATCACGTGTAATACGAATCTTCATTTGTGTAGTATAATAATCATATAAAGAAAAATGATACTTACAAAATTCGTATAAATTACTCAAAATGTAAGCTTCCTGAGTTATCTGGAATGCTACATTTCGACATGTATTTATTTTACCTTCCCAGGCAAAGTTGTGACGCTATAAACAAACCCACCAGTCAATGCAGAGAATTTCTGAAGCATGCAGCAAAAAGATAGCTAGGTACGGAATAGATAACACCTTACCTGGCTGAGTTATGCCGTTGGGAAATATTAGTTCAAGGACATGATTAAAATTCATTGTATAATGATATGGATCCCTCGGTCACGTGATTTGTTCAAACTAAGAAAGACAGTTAAAATAAATTAACATGAAATAATGAGCAAGGATCAAATTATGAGAACAAAACTTCGACCGTTGCAAAAAAAGTATTTCTGTTCATTTATTTGAATTTAGTGACTCGAATCTATCTATCTACCTGTCTGTCTATCTATCTATCTATCTATCTATCTATCTATCTATCTATCCGTCTGCCAGAGACTACTTCAGTGAATTAAAATCGTCCTCAGTTTCCTTTTCCTACTAATAATACCACCACCACCACCAAAATGACTACAACAATGACTAATACCAATGCAGCTACCACTACTACTAGTGTCGCTGTTGCTTCCACAACAATCAATACTCAGCATCTCACGGAACAGAACTACTGTCTGGAGACACAATCTGGTCCAACCACTAGCATCGCTAATGCTGCGTTTATAACTTTACTCTCACACTACAATGAGATCATCACTTATCATCTCATCAAATAATATTATCAGAACACTACTACTGTGAATGCTGTATTTATCGCTTTTACTCCTACATTAACTGTATGCTGTTTTATACAACCTCTCTGTCTGCTGTCGCTATTAACACATCGTTGTTATTCATACAAACGTCACCGTTTCTATTTTTTTCTTTTACGTTTTTGCTCTTCTTTTGTGCTGCTGACACTAGCATATCTGCTACAGATTCTTACTGATGTATGACTAAAACCTACTATAAAGAGATAAAATCCACCAATACAATCACCAGAATTGCTGCCCCTGCTTTATTTATTTCACCATCTTTCAAACTACAACCAACATCATCAGTACTATAAATAGATACGACTCATATGACTCATTGGGTCTAAGATATTACTTAGTCCACTTGAAATTGCAGCAACACAGAATGAAACAAAATTATATGATATTGCCACGTGCCTAGTACATAAGCCTCAAGTCCTGATGTCCTTGCTAACACGAGCAATCACAGCGTTGGCGACATCCACCCCACTGTGCTTATTAACGTGGGCCATCACAATGTTGTCGACATTGACCCCTCTGTGCTTACTAATGTGGGCCATCACAGCGTTGTGAACATTGACCCATCTGTGCTTGCTAACGCGAGCCATCACAGCATTGGCGACATTCACCCGCTGTGCTTACTAAAGTGGGCCACCACAGCATTGTTGACATTGACCCCTCTGTGCTTACTAATGTGGGCCATCACAGCGTTGTGAACATTGACCCAACTGTGCTAGCTAATGCGAGCCATCACAGCGTTGTGGTTCATTACTGCGCTGTACAGATTGGCCTAGTGTTTGCGCTAACGTGCGACATTGTTGTGGATATTGACCACGTTGTGTTTCATAACGAGGACTATTACAACGTTGTCAATTTCGACGTTCACTGGCTGTGGTAGTGACGGCGGCGATCTTGGTGATAATGATTGTGGTGGTGATGTAATTACAGCGATTATAAAAATATTATTATTCCAAATTCACTATTTTTAGATTTGTGTAACTATTTAGCATAATATATATGTTCTATTCTAATATTTTGACACTTGTTGCATCATGCTTAGTCTTCATGCAAAAAGATAATTACAATTCAATATCTCAATACTACAACAATGTCATTATCTATTGCGCGTAAATTACAATATCAAATTGCCTATTTAGCTAATGTAAATATATGATCCATAAAATAGATTGTCCCTGAACATTCAAAGACAAATTTGTGTGTTCATAATATATAACTTTACACTCGTTACGTTCTATACGTGATATATGAAGAGAGAGAGAGAGAGAGAGTTGGCTTTACTTACACACATTAAGTTTCCTCTCTGACAACTTGTATATTAGGATGTTTATCTGGTGGTGGAGTATGTGTGTGCGTGAGTGTGATATGGATTTTTAACGTAGGTTTAAAACAAATCCCGTCATATCGCTACGATGTTTGCAATGTGGCAGTTTATAGTGATGTATAGTACTGAGGCACTATGCCGTAGACTAGACCAATAAGTTGTTCTCCACCTTTTTTTTGTTTTGTTTGACTGCCAGTCCAAAACAAAAAGGTTAAGAAAAACTTGTTGGTCTAGCCGCAGACATGTAGCATGATGTCCCACCCAGTCACATTATCCTGACACCAGGCCGACCCGTCCTAACATTAACCTCTTAATGCTGAGCGCCTGACAGGCGGCGGTTAGTACCATTTTTCCATAAAATCTTTTTTTTTTTTGAAAATTAATATTTTTTAATCATTTTTCTTGGAAACTTAGAAAGAAAGGACAGGGACCTCTTGTGGGGTAAGTATGAGATGAGGAAGCCATGGGGCTAAGTGACATGGCGCTACGCGAAGTTAACAGGCCTATGGAAGAGTCTGGAAAAACACTCGCATGGAGGACATGGGAACTCACAAACCAAAACAAAACATAACCTTTGTCTCGCAAACATAACTAACACCCGTACAGTCACTCAACTGTACAGGATAACCATAACGGGAGATAAAGTATTTGGCGATTATTTGGAAACAAAACAACAAATTAAAGATAGCCAAGTTCGAGGGAGTGAAGTATGGGAAAATAAAGAGTATATGGAGCTCTCTAGAACACAGCTGACCCTGGCTTAATACTATAAAGTGAAGTGTGACACACTATTATAGCATTCACCAAAACAATAGGTTTTTTCTTTTTCTCTAAAATTAGCGCATCGTCACTTCGCAAAATTTCAAAATTGAAATAAAGCAATCAAATAAATTAGAAGAAAACTCATAAGATCCAGGTTATAAGGATCGTAAAACAACTGGGTACAGATTTGATATAATAGGCTATCCCTACACGAATACAATTATAGCACGAACAACATACAGCATATTCACCAATAGCACACACGTTATATAGGGACCTCCAACCAAGGTCACAAAGAAATAGGAGAGGAACTCCGAGTAAGGTGATAAAAACCTATTCGGAAGACCAAACCTATAGAAGACACTAGGAATATAAATACCCCGTCAATTTTGTTTTTAAATTTTTTACCAAATTCTTTATTAAACGTAGAAAACAAGCAACATATCGGGGGGCTTGAGAAAGACATAAAACCCTTTTTCACTTTTTTAGGGGGCATCTGTCTGGTGCCCCCCCCCCCCCCAACAAAACAAAAAATATAAGAGAGAGAGAGAGTCGGATTTACTTACACACATTAAGTTTCCTCTTTGACAACTTGTATATTAGGATGTTTATTTGGTGGGGGAGTATGTGTGTGCATGAGTGTGATATGGATTTTTAACGTAGGTTTAAAACAAATCCTGTCATATCGCTACGATGTTTGCAATGTGGCAGTTTATAGTGATGTATAGCATTGAGGAACTATGCCGCAGACTATACCAACAAGTTGTTCTCCACCTTTTTTGATTTGTTGTTTAACTGCCAGTAAAAAAAAAAGATGGCGAACAGCTTGTAGGTCTAGCATGATGTCCCACCCAGTCACATTATCCTGACACCAGGCCGACCCGTCCTAACATTAACTTCTTAATGATGAGCGCCCAGCGAGGCAGCGGTTATTACCATTTTTATAAGCCTTTCTTATGACTCGACTGGGGTTCGAACCCGCGACATCCCGCATCCGAGGCGTACGCTCGGACCACTAGGCCACAGGTGCGGTTGGGGGAGTATGTGGATTAGTTATTGCAGCCACAACCTTGTACATTTAGGCGTATGTATGTATGTATGTATGTATGTATGTATGTATGTATGTATCCCATGACCCTGCATCAGATCACCTCTGCATTAGGTGTCATCTTGACGTATCAGTTCCTAACATTCCACCTTCATCTGCTACTAAGAGAAATCTCCGTATGATAAATAGAACAAAACTAATGCACGACATCCAAGCTAACATAATAACTTGCTTACCTCCTACAGCAGAACAATTCGATAACTGCCTGCGTTCATTGCTTGACAAACATGCCCCAGCTACCAAGTGCGGAGTATCAATTCAAAAGCGCTCTCCATGGTATAGCAGTGCATCAGACTCACTATTCATAAGCAAATATATGAAGCCGCTAAGACAAATGTCACAGATATAGCCCATGCAGTGAAATCAGCCCACGATACTACTAAGATCATGGAAAGGTCCAGCTGCAAAGAGCTCTTCAAGATTGTTAACAAGCTAATGTCAAGGAACAAATCTACACCACTTCCAACTATCTTCTCTCCAGTCGACCTTCCGGACATGTTTGCAAATTTCTTCCGTGACAAAGTACAAACCATTCGAGATAAGCCTGACACCACAATTTCAATTGACTCATCGTCACCATATTGTTGGGATACAGAATTTGAGCGGCAACCATTAGCAGCATATGAACCTATCTATATGGAGTTCGTACGTACAATCGTGATGAAGAGTGCACCAAAGTCATGTGAACTTGATCCAATTTCATCATCACTGCTGCTTGATTGCTTAGATCCAGTATTGCCTTAATTATCTAATGTTATTAATACCTCTCTCTCATCTAGGAATTCCCATCATGTTTAAAAACTGCCATTGTAAAGCCTCTGCTGAAGAAACCAAACACTAGACCACAACAATTAAAAGAACTACCGCCCAGATTCTAATCTCCCATTCATATAAAAAATCTTAGAAAAAATTGTCCTATCCCAGCTTGTATCTCATATGAATTAAAACAGTCATTTTAGCAATGTATAATCTACATATCGCCCTTGCCGCAGTACTGAAACTACTCTTCTAAAAGTAGTTAATGACATTCTCTCTGGGTTGGATAGAGGAAAGATTACAGTCCTCACCCTCCTTGATTTGTCTGCAGCATTTGACACAATATACCATGATATATTACTTCACCGTCTCCAGCATGTATTTAACATTCATGATACAGACTTACTGTGGTTCAAGTCCTACTTGGTCAACAGGACACAAATTGTATCTGCCCAGTTGATCTATGTTGTGGTGTTCCACAGGGGTCTGTTCTTGGACCTGTTCTCTTCATTATGCACTCAGTCGCTCTCAGGTGTCATCGATCATCATCCAGTGTCTCAACAATTGTACGCTGATGACACCCAAATATACCAATCTAGCCACCCAACTGAAGTTGATGTTACCATCCAAGGTGTAGAGAGGTGCATTTCTGATGTGAAATCATGGATGACATGTAACAAGCTGCAGATGAATGATGATAAAACGGAGGCCATTCTGGTCACACAACAAAGAACTTTTCATTCACATCTTTTGCCTCAAACAATAAATATCAGCAACACCAACATTAAATTCACACAATCAGTACAAAACCTAAGTGTTACTCTGGACAGTACTCTCACATTGCACCAACATGTAATGAACATATGCAAGGCTGCATATCTTGAGCTGAGACCCATCAGCTCAGTTCGCAAATATCTTTCAGGTGATGCCACTAAAACACTTGTGTGTTCATTAGTACTTTCAACACTGGACTACTGTAACTCAATTTTGTCTGGTTCATCTCAATATCTGCTCCAGAAACTTCAACAAGTTCAAACCACAGCTGCTCAGATCATACTTAGTGTACCACGATCAGAGCACACCTCCCCGCTGCTCTGTACCCTACACTGGCTATCCATTCGATCCAGAATCAATCACAAATTTGTTCTCTGTGCTACGTTTCGCTGTCGGACTCTAGTCCAACATACCTATCCGATCTCACCCATGTGTACACACCAGCAAGATACTTACGCTCCTCTTCTGACAATCGTATACTCATTATTCCCAATATGAAAACAAAGTCATATGGACAACGTTCTTTTGCATACCAGGGCCCAGCAACGTGGAATGAATTGGCCACTGAACTTAGACACAAAGATCACATTCAAGAGGGCTCTCAAAACTCATTTATTTTGACTGCAAGAACAAGCTTAAAGACCTAATAATGTTTCCTACCTTAAATATTCTCAGCATGTTTTTCTAATGTTTTCTAATTTCATGGTGTTTGTTTTTGTAATCATATCATTATGTTTTTGTTTTTTATTTTTATTTTATATGTGTTGTCTAATTTTGTAAAGCGCTTAGAGCTTCTAAAGATTAGACGCTATACAAAGTCCTCATTATTATGTATGTATGTATGTATGTATGTATGTATGTATGTATGTATGTATGTATGTATGCATGTATGTATGTATGTATGTATGTATGTATGTATGTATGCATGTATGTATGTATATATGTGTATGTGTGTGTGTGTGTCTGTGTGTGTGTGTCTGTATGTATGTATGTATGTATGTATGTATGTGCGTATGCATGTGTGTGTGTGTGTGTGTGTGTGTACTGTTTGACTGTTTCCTACGGTTCTATCAGTTATAACATATTCTGGGTTCGCCTGGAACTGGCTTGAATTGAAATAAATGTAGAATTTTGATTGTGGTATTGGTATTGATATTTCTGTACAGTAAAAGAATAGAACGAAAGAGGAGATTATAGAGGTGATATTTATGATGTAAATTAATACAGAATAAATTATGTTTTACTTTTTATTGAGTTCTCTTATTTCTTTTTTCTAATACTCACAATATCTCAATTACATTGACATACACAATACAAATTTTACTTCATGACCACACATTTACTATACAACATAAGCAAACAAGATTGTTTTTAAGACATAATTTTAAAGTATACTTCAAGAAACAACATTTTTAGCATAATTTTTTTTTGTTATGTACATTTGATTTAACTAAATCTAATTTAATACATATTTATTTCAATTTAATTGTCAGTTTTATTTTTTATATTTTTCATTATATGTTTTTGTAATGTAAATTTATTCACTAGAGATGATACCTTTTTCAGAAAATAGTTTGACATTGACTGTTGTTTTGTAAACACAATGTGTTGATCTAGATCCTGACCTTGATTTAAAATTAGTAGCAACCATGTAAATAAGTTCTATTTTTATTTTAAAATGATTAGTTGTTGCCGAGGTCATGATGGGACTAAGTATTTAATATGTAAGAAAAATTTTTTATTTCTTAGAGTTAAAAAAAAACTGGTTTTCGTCAGGGTTGTACTGGGGAGTATGTGATCTTTAATAAATACATAATTTTGACGAGGTTCTGGAACATGATTACGTGACCCCGAGTTGCTTGGATTCAAAATAATTATTTATTTTTTTACTGGAAAATACGTTGTTGATGTTGTTGCTGCTGTTGTTGTTGTTGTGGGGTTTAACACCATTTTTAAGAACACGATAGGCTATACATGGCGGCCAGTATTAATGGTGGAGGAAGAACAAGGGAAAATCCCGGAAAGAACCACCGACCCACGAGAAGCTACTGGCAAGCTTTCTCATATACCCACATTGGCTGAATCCGAGACTCGAGCCCACGCAGACAGAGGTGAGATGGCAGTGATCCGTAAGGGAGAGAGCTTTAGACCACTCGGCCACTCGGGCCCCTGGAAAATACGTGTGCTCATGTGAGATTTTTAATCAAAAACAGTTTATATAAAAAAAAATTTATTCAGATTCCAAAACCGGAGTGATATTTCTTGTTTCTACAAGGAACTGTAGACTGGTACACTACAGATTACAGCATACGTCATCATCCTCCATCTTGAATTCTTCGTCGGGACTCGAACTTGAAATCATTAGAATATTTTGTTATTAGGACTTTAAACATGTTATTCCTGGATTATTCTTGGATTATTTTTGGATTTGATTCTTAAAACAGTAACTTCATATTTTTTCAGTACTGCAGAATGTTTCCAAGGAAATAAATTATATTTTTTTAAGCTTATTGTTTTCACTTTTCCTGTGTTACTGTTTATTCGAGCCCAAACACGTAACGTAAGAGTTTAATGAACTAATTTTGATAAAATGAAGATTATGTTTTTATAACATCAAACGATAAGCCCATTTCAGGAGACTTGTACTAATCCTATTTATAGAAACTCTTTATAAATAAAACATTCAATTGAAAATCTGAGCGATTCCGAAATTTAGACAAACCCAATATTTGTATAAATCAAATACTGGGCAATTCCTAGTTTTGTACAAAACCGAAATTCGGATAAATCAAAATCTGGGCAAATTCTACTTTTTGCATAATAATATAATACATTCAGACATTGTTTTTACCTGAATAAAATTAGTCATGACTGATAAAAAGTTGGAATTAGAATTTTGAAATTTTGGTCCGAAAGGACAGACGGTCCTGACTTCGATGCTGTCAGTCTCACGTCTACAATCGGGTCACAATTAATACTTCCAGTTTAGTACCCACGAATGTTGTTCTAGTCTGGTGATAGAAGAGTTTTATTTATGCTTTTTTGGTAGGGAATTAAAGGTAATTGTTTATTGTTGAGAATATGAGCTCAGGGTGTTGTTGTCTGTGTGTATTTCGGCGACAGTGCACGGTGAGTAATAAGGCCTTGGTGATGGGCTCATTTTTGAAATCTGCACACCCTAATTAAGTATAAAATATTCCATTTTAAAAGCAACATATAATTTCAACTTGTGTATGACTCAAAAATGTAGTATTTCATGCAAATATGTTGGGGGTGATAAAAAGGCACAGGGGGGTTGTTGAATTACCTGGAACATATAAAAAGTCAATTCATTCTTAAAGCTGAATGTTCACAAAACATTTCTATAATAAATTATATGTAACAAATATGCAAATTTCAGCTTGAAATAACATGAGGTCAAGAATTTTTAAAAATTGCCAAAGACCAATATTAAAAGTGGTGGATGGTACATGTGTTTGAATGCTTGCTGTGAATTTATTTGAAAAGATATCACAAAGATGGTTCATTTTTGAAATCTGCACACTCAAATTAAGCAGAAAACATACCATTTTAAAAGCAACATATAATTTCAACTTGTGTATGACTCAAAAATATAGTATTTCATGCAAAAATGTTTGGAGGGTTGATAAAAAGCACAGCGGGGCTTCTGAATTACCTGGACCATATAAAAAGTCAATTTATTCGTAAAGCTGAATGTTCACAAAACATTTCTATATAAAATATATGTAAGAAATATGCAAATTTCAGCTTGAAATAATATGAGGACAAGAATTTTCAAAAATTTCCAAAGACCAATATTAAAAATGGTGGACGGTACATGTGTTTGAATGCTTCCTGTGAATTTATTTGAAAATATATCATAAAGATGAGTTCATTTTGGAAATCTGCACACTCAAATTATGCAAAAAACATCCCATTTTTATATATTCTATAATGATGAAAAAATTATCCCCTGTTGCTATATCATAAAGACCACCTTACATCATAGGTGCTCAACGCGAACTTGATGTTGAGAAAAAAAAAAAACAAGACAATAATCTAAAGGGAAAAAAAACATCCAGAGTGACAAAAATACCTTAGATTACGCCCATGGCCCGTTCTGACATAGGACCCGCTCTATCATAATATATGATAGAAGGTACGTAACTTCCAAATAATTCGTTCCACCTATGACCCTCGATTTCCATCTGCTATTTCCGTCTTTAAAGGCACACGACCATACTATATGGCTTGTTTTACTCCCGAGATATTTTTCTATCCATCAAGCCATCATTGACTTTTCTGCGCTGTACCAAACTAAAGTTACGGGCTCCAAAACGTGTGATTTTCGCGAATTTGTTACATGTGGACAAGTGCATGCACATGTGAAAACAGGTGAAAAAACGTACATGTACCGTCTTTTCAACTCTATGGTGCATCCCTTCTTGAATTACAGAACAGTGGTATACGCAAAAGTAAGTTTTTACTTACCATTAACTCGATTCAACTTTAGGAATCCTGTTCCATGCAAGAATTAGACATTGTCTTCTTCACTGCACATACATTGTATACATGCAACTCTATTTTCAAAACAGGTAAACTATGCGGCACACACGTCAATGCCGAAATTTTATTGTCTCAAAAGGTTACACTTTAATGTACACTGTCATTAATTTAACACATTCAAATGATTCCTAACATGATCTGATCATATTATTACCTTTTTTGCCGGGATACAAATAGTCTTTATAGTGAAACGATTCTCTGAGCCATGGATGTTATTTAAGTATAAACTTTTGAGCCATTATTGTCTACCATACCCCCAGCTTATTGGTCCCATGAGATTATTTGGCCCAGCACTATGCATGCAATAAATCTAGAGTCTTCTGTGTCTACCATACCCCCAGCTAATTGGCCCCATGAGATTATTTGGCCCATCACTATGCATGAAATAAATCTAGAGACTTCTGTGTCTACCATACCCCCAGCTAATTGGCCCCATGAGATTATTTGGCCCATCACTATGCATGCAATAAATCTAGAGACTTCTGTGTCTACCATACCCCCAGCTAATTAGCCCCATGAGATTATTTGGGCCATCACTATGCATGTAATAAATATAGAGTCTTCTGTGTCTACCATACCCCCAGCTTATTGGTCTCATGAGATTATTTGGCCCATCACTATGCATGCAATAAATATAGTGTTTTCTGTGTTTATCATACACCAAGCTTATTGGCCCCATGAGGCTATTTGGGCCATCACTATGCATGCAATACATATAGTGTCTTCTGTGTCTACCATACGCCCAGCTTATTGGACCCATGAGATTATTTGGGCCATCACTATGCATGTAATAAATATAGTCTTCTGTGTCTACCATATCCCCAGCTTCTTGGTCCCATGAGATTATTTGGGCCATCACTGTACATGCAATAACTCTAGGGTATTCTTTGTCTATGATAACCCCAGCTTATAGGCCCCATGAGATTTGTTTGGACCATCACTATACATATGCATGCAATAAATCTAAGGTCTTCTGTGGAGCTTCAGTCAATTGTTATTTTAATGTTTAAAGGAATAATACAATTTTCAAGGTATACGTGATCATCTTGATCTAGCTGGAAAGTTACATCTCAGTATAAAGAATGAATTAAATCACTGCAACAAATACACCAGGAATATCAAATATTTTTACCTAAGGGCTTCTTTAGTTTTCAGGCTGGTTTGACGCTGTAAAATTTAAGAAAAATAAGTTTACACGAATAGCAATCAAAATGATGGCAGTTAATATTAGCTGAAAAGATGGAAGTTACAAATATCATGTACTGGAACTTGAGGGGAGAGGAGTTGAGTTGTGAATATTTGTATCAGAGACGTTATGTAGGTCATTTTCTCAGAATATAACCATTCTTTGTGAGTTTGTTCATCTAACATTAAATAGGTCATGAAAAAGCAGGAACTTTTTGGCCCAACATTTGTTACGCTATTATCTGTGCTTTTAAGGTTCCGTTCATTTAAAAATAATGATGAGTTAGATGATGCTATTGTATGAATCTGCATTTTTTTTTTTACAAACCAGTGATGTCAATCCACTTCTATTGCTATTGATGACTTGCAAAGCTGATCAACACCTATTAGCCAATAAAGATGCATCTGTGGCATTTCATTTCAAGGCAGCTAAGGAAATATGTTTGTTCACAATTTATTTCTCTTCTCTCATATTGACATCAAACTTGTTTAGTGCATGTAAAAATCACCGTTAATTGGTTTCCAGCACTTGTTAAACATTTTTTGACTATTGTGCTAATGCTCTGTTTCGAATTTTAATCCACTGATTTGTCGCTAAACTGGCATGGGATTTCCTCTTCATTTTGAAAAACGAAGTGCATTGTGACCGACATTTAATCTTTGATTGACATTATTAATGTTTGTATTCAGTTTCTAGCATTCTGTTCTCACTGTCATGATGAATTTTGGAGAGTGCATGCAGCCTGACAAGTGCTATGGCCTTAGTTTAAACTACTGTTTGCATGGCCTACATTGTTTTAATTACTTTCAATTGCTGATAGTTGGTTTAAGTTTATGTATTGGGTACTGTTTGTTTTAAATGGAAAACATGATAATTGGATGCACATCTGTTTGTAATGCACCATTACAAAAAGCAATTTGTTTTTTCCTTTCAAGTTTGCTGGTGCAGTTATTTTTATTTTGTTCAATGATGACATCAATTTTTCCAGTATTTACATGTAGTCTACGTAGAAGACCCTTTCTGACAAGTACTGTTGAAAGTGGGAATAAATGTTGAGGGCTGGAAATCTTTTCAAAAATAATCATAGATGAGTGGACTGCATACTTTACATGTGAGGCATCAGTTGTAGCTTCTATCAGAGGTTATTGCTGATTTATTGGCTATGCTCATAACAATGCTATTAGAGGTTATGGCTGATTTATTGGCTATGCTTATAATAATGCTATTAAAGGTTATTGCTGATTTATTGGCTATGCTTATAACAATGATATTAGAGGTTATTGCTGCTTTATTGGCTATGCCAGTGTTTTTCAACCTTTTTATTGGAACGGAACCTTCGGAGTGTTTAGATTGCACGCGGAACCACACGCAGTGACACAAGAAAACACCGATTGATATATACGTATGAGTGTAACACTGTAATTGTAGCCCAAATCAAAAATAAACTCGTGTGGCCAGAATAGCCGATATCACTAGTTACTAAGTTACTTTACTGTTACCCGTTAGCATCAGTTTGCAGTAGCGAACATTTCAGTGCGAAACTTGTGCTTGGTGATTTCTACAAAGCAGTTGAATTCGTGGCCGAATGTTCGAGAGAGACACCAGAAGTTCATCTTCGACAGACAAAAGTCGTTCTCATTTCTTGTGTTTGATGGTGGTCATAGCAGAAAATCCGAACTCGCACATGTAAGAAGTTGAAAACTGCAACATAAGTCGCAAAGCTTTCTCAGCGATAGCCGGGTACTCGTTTTCAACTAGTAACCAAACCGCATCCAGGTTCAACTCTGCATGTTTTAACTTCAGCGTTCTGTCACTCGCAACGCTAACGAGCTCCTCCTCTTCCTTAAAAGTAAATTGTCCTTGGCACGGTTCAAATTCCACAAACGGGTTTCTAACTCAGTTGTACTGGTCAACAGATACCGACTGAAAATATTTGCTGAAAGGATTCAACAGAGCATCCAAATAGGTCACAATCAATGGAAGAATTTCTTGGTAATTTTTTTTGAACAACACTGGGAAACATTTCCAAATTTCCAGCAGATGCATGCTTCTTCCAAATTACCAATTTCTTCAGAAATACGTTTATTCTGTCAGTTGAAGTCAATACGTTTTATGTCTGCTTTGCATTCCACTGTTCAAAATGTTCAATTCATAAAATATATATGCTAGATAATCTAGTTTGGAACACCAACACTCGCTGCTCAGTACTTCTTCAAAATCCTTCAAGTTTTCACGAGAACAGAACATCAGCATCTCCTCTCTCAGCTCGTAGAAACGAGATAAAACTTTTCCGCGAGACAGCCACCGTACTTAAGGGTGTTGGATGAGTGTGACATGGTCCGCTTCCATGCTTTCACAAAGTTTGGTGAACTGACGACATTTCAGAGGCCTCATCTTCATATAATTAACGATTTTCACCACCATGTCCAGCACAGACTTTAACTCGACTCCAACTGTTTTAGCAACTATTGCTTCTCTGTGGATGAAACAGTGCGTGACCATGATAGCTGGATTCATCTGTCGCACCAGCGAGACAAAACCTTTGACATTTCCCGTCATGGCAGGGGCGCCATCCGTACAAATGCCAACGCAGTTTTTCCAGTTCAAGTCACATGACTGCAAATATGAATTGACAACGTCAAATATGTCATGTCCTTTTGTTGTTTCTGGTAACTCAAGTCAGCAGAAAAAATCTTCAACAATAGCTCCATTGTCAATAAAACGTACAAACCCCATAAGCTGTGATTTACCGCTGACATCGGTGCTTTCACCCACCTGCAGTACAAAGAATCCACGTGTCTTTATCTTCGCTAAAACGTGACTTTCAATGTCGCTGGACATGTCTGAAATAGGTCTGCTTATCGTATTGTCTGACAGTGGAATCTTACTGATGTCAGATACGGCACTCTCGCCAAACATAATTCTCACAATTTCTCGGCATACAGGTAAGATTACGGTTTCGGCGAGGGTATGCGATGATTTCATTTTCTTTGCAACGATCTCCGCGACAGCATCACTTGCTTCTTGAGCTTTGTCATTTATCTTGAACTTTTTCTCGAATGTAGCGTTGTTTTTTTTTATTCAAGCTTAGCGCCCTCTCGAAGTACGCCACATTCTTGTGCGCTACATCCGGATGTTTAGTTGTTAAGTGTCGCTTCAATTTAGCTGGTGCCATGGTACTATTGGCAAGCTTTTCCCCGTAGACAACAAAGAGCGGTAAGGGGCAGTCTGGGTCTCCTGCCCAAGTGAATCCCATAGCTAAGTAATTGTCACTGTACTGACGAACTTTAAGATTCCGATCGACAACGTCAATTTTTGGCATCTTCGGCTCACATGACGCGGTATTAGCTTCAGTCGACTGCTCCTGAGTTTTAGTTTGGTCGTCAGCTGTGGCATCGTCTAATTTTCTCTTCTTAATAAATCGGTCCATGGTCGCGCAAAAACAACAGTGTTATAAAATTAATTCAAACGCTAAACGCTCATTAGGACAAGAACGGAAACAGAAATTAAGTGGATAAACAACGACTAATTACCGCACAGTTCCGGTACTACCAGACTTGGTCCCTGGCGATTTCGGCCGTTATTTTTATATTTTTACTGGCCACCGGTTGAACCCCTGGCTGGCGCTCACGCAACCCCGGTTGAAAAACACTGGGCTACGCTTATAACAATGCTATTAGAGGTTATTGCTGATTTATTGACTACGTTTATAATAATGCTATTAGAGGTTATTGCTGATATATTAGCTATGCTTATAATAATGCTATTAGAGGTTATTGCTGATTTATTGGATATGCTTATAATAATGCTATTAGAGGTTATTGCTGATTTATTAGCTATGCTTATAATAATGCTATTAGAGGTTATTGCTGATTTATTGGATATGCTTATAATAATGCTATTAGAGGTTATTGTTGATTTATTGGCTATGCTTATAATAATGCTATTAGAGGTTATTTCTGAATTATTAGCAATGCTTATAATAATGCTATTAGAGGTTATTGCTGATTTATTGGCTATGCTTATAATAATGCTATTAGAGGTTATTGCTGATTTATTGGCTATGCTTATAATAATGCTATTAGAGGTTATTTCTGAATTATTAGTAATGCTTATATAATGCTATTAGAGGTTATTGCTGATTTATTGGCTATGCTTATAATAATGCTGTTAGAGGTTATTGTTGATTTATTGGCTATGCTTATAATAATGCTGTCACCCCAAGGTTACTAGAAGTCTATGATTTTCACCCATTAAAATGTGGATTATACAGGTAGAAAATGATGGATATCAAGATTTTAAGCAGATTCTAAAATACTTACTTTGTGAAAATACATCAGGTTTTAAGCTCTAAAGGTCAAAGACCAGTGGAGCTTATGGTATCACTTGTATTTCCATGTCATCCTGCTTCAGTCTGTCTGTTAGCGCAAGTTTGGCACCACTGCTTGTAATCTACACGGAGGATTGCCATAAAACTGTGCACACACATTCTATCCAATGGTCTAGTTCATAGTAATCTGCACAGAGGATTGCCATAAAACTGTACACACACTTCTATCCAATGGTCTAGTTCATAGTAATCTACACGGAGGATTGCCATAAAACTGTACACACACTTCTATCCAATGGTCTAGTTCATAGCAATCTACACAGAGGTATGCCATAAAACTGTACACACACTTCTATCCAATGGTCTAGTTCACAGTAATCTACACGGAGGATTGCCATAAAACTGTACACATACTTATATCTAATGGTCTAGTTCATAGTAATTAAAACCACTGCTTGTAATCTACATGGATGATTGCCATAAAACTGTACACACACTTCTATCCAATGGTCTAGTTTATAGTAATTAAAACCACTGCTTGTTATCTACATAGACGATTGCCATAAAACTGTACACACACTTCTATCCAATGATCTAGTTCATAGTAATTATAAACAGTGCTGGTTAGACAAAGTATGGTTGTCACAGCAACTATCAGGAAATTGTATCGCTACTCAGGATTGGATGATATCAATATGGAATTTGAATGAGAATACTGTTTATGTTGTTCAGTTGGTTGAAAGTTTGAATGATATAATGTCCAATATGGCCAACACGGCAGCCACTTTGAAAATCTTATTGCTAACTTTCCTGAAGGAAAGTTGTCTTGACATGAGTTTTTAAATTAAAAATCATATTATCACTTTTCCATCTGAACAGAGTCATGTCAACATGGCATTTCACTTTCATCAGACAACTTCTTACCATTGCTGACTTGTCCAAAATAAAAATGGTTACACTGATATCCAATATGGCTGCCACAATGGCCATCTTGACAGTCTTGTTATTGCTTGCTCCTTGTTGGATGGTCATATCATCATGAAGTTTTCATTAAAGGTTGTACGTGTGTGTGTGATTTGGATTTTTAACATAGCCTTAACAATTTTTGAATCATATCGCTACGATGTCAGCAGTGTAACAGTTTATAGAGATGTGTAGCACTGGGGCATTATGCCACAGACATGTAGCATGATGTCCCACCCAGTCACGTTATCCTGACACCAGGCCGACCAGTCCTAACACTAATCTCTTAATGCTGAGCGCCATGCAAGTTAGCCGTTAGTACCATGTTTATAAGTCTTTGGTATGACTCGGCCAGGGATCATTAAAGGTTGTATTAGGTTAAGTTGGACCCAAATGAAAGAGTGCCAGTTTGACATCAAATATGGCCACCACATCAGCCTTTTTGAAAATATTTATATTATGCCCACTGCAGACACCATATTCAAAATCTTGTGATGTCTAGTTGGTACTAAATTAAAATGGCAGCAGTCTTTAAAATTAGTTATTGCCACCCTACCCCACCCCATGGTAAGTCAAATGGCATTGTTTTCACCAGAAGACTAGTTATGATGTTTAGTTGGTCATGAATGAAAATGGTGTCAATCCCAAATATGACTGCCACAATGAGCATATTGAAAATGTTTTAATTAATTCCTGATTGAATGGTCATATCAAAATGTGGTTTCCACCAAAAGTCTTCTAATGATGCCTAATGTGTAGTAAATGAAAATGGTGCCAACACTGCAACACAAATGGCTGTCACAGTGCCTAATTGACAGTAGAGTAGTGACTTATTGTAATGCCTTTGGAAATGGTCCTTTTGATATTTTAACATGTTGTATACCCCATCAAAGTATATATTTATATGAATGGTTTTTAACATGTCTGCACATCACTGTACAGTGCTGACTAAAATATGAATATGACATGAGAAAAATCTTTGCTTTTGATCAACTTTCAGATATACATATCTATATTAATTAAATACATTGCATTTGATTGGCAGAGCTTATTACTGCTCTGGTAGCAATTTGATCAGAATGGGATTATAGGTTTGTGTCATCAAACTCTTGGACAATATCTAAAGTGAATCAGATGCATACATATGAGAGAATGTGATCGGCTGATTTTGTTGCCACTCTTAAAGCCATATCTTCTGGTGATTTTGGCCGAACTTCAAATATAGTCTATATTAATGAGACACATTGCACCTGTCTGGCTTGGCATGTTACTCGTCTTGATCTGGAGGTTATAATTATCATGTAATTTCTATGCAACATGGTACATCAGTTTGTAATGTTTGGAAAATAAAAACAAAAGAGAAACAAAAAAACAGTCTGGCGATATAATGAAGTGTTAAGTTAATTTAGGTGAGCATAACAGGCCCACTTGGGACTCATGTTTATTGATTGTTGTTAAAATAAAATATGTACATTTTGACAAATCTGTGTATTTCCTTTATTTTGCACAAGTTGCTGCTGTTTTTTTTTTACTTGCAGCTGTAGGAATGGATTTGTGAAAGCATCTTGGTACAAGTATATATTATGATGATAAAAATATTCATACCAATTTCACAAGAGTTGTAAATTGTGCTTGTCTCTATCTAGTAGTGGTGGGGATGTACATTTATATGAAATTGAGCACCTTCAACTGTATGAGTAAATGTGTATATTTATTTTTGGCGTGTCCAACCCATGTGCTGCATGTGGCCCAGTCCTTCACATTGTTAGGCCTGTGGCCATATAGGCAGTCATTTTGAAGATACTGTAGTATCATCAACTTTCATGGGGGACCAGTTTAAGTGGTTTTCGTTGCACCAAGCCACGAATTTAAATTCCCAACGAAAAATGAGCCACGTAGGATGATGACCCCCTGTTTTCTTACACTCTTTCTTTCCTAGAGATTAACACAGTTACTAGTATTTGATAAACCAAGGTAAATGCTGTAATATGGTTATTTAATATTAGCTTTGGCATGTGTTTGTTTTATTTTTTATTTCAACCTTTTGAAACAAGAATTATAAATCAGTTTATATTGTTTCAATGCACATGTTCTATAAAGTATCCGATATCTTTAATTTTACACTCACTGCCTTAATCGATTTTTGAGGTAAGTATAGAGAGAAAACAGAGAAAAAGCATAAAGTATTCAAAAAACAGTAATACTGAAAATGAAAGAAAAGTATTACAAAATAACACTATATGAAAATTAAGTTTTATTTTTATTCCAATCGATCCTTCATTCGAGTACAACTATTGTTGAAACTTTTAAATCCTTCTGAAAGCGCTTTTCATTTTATCCATGCATTTTTAATACAAAAGAACAACAATCCTGTAAAATACTATAACTATTTCTTGAAACACTATTAATACTGAAACACTATGTATATACACTAATTATAGCACAGTATTAAAGCTCACACTTCACAGATTTTTGACAAAACCACTGTATCAACATCGTGACAATCAAGTTTCATGGTACTCACAAATGCTTCTCATGTACATAATCCCAAAATTGCTGAATTAAACACGTCCAGCTTTCTCATAACCACTGATAATTAGGTCAGATCTTTCACTCATTGTTGCATGAGCTGCAATTATCCAATCAGTGTGAATTGGCTTGATTAATGAGGTTGCAAGGTTTACTAATAATACTGTGCACTGATCCTCACCAGTAACATCTTTTCCGTTACGGCGTCCATGACCTGATTAGCATATCACTCGTGGAAGTGTGACTTTAATTCTTCTTTGCACTCTTTACTTACTGTCAAATCTAGTGATTTAAGTCGGTCTGTACAAGAGGCAGACAGAAACATTAGCTGCCTGGTAAGTAAGCACCTGCACAGCTTCTGACGGGTTAGGAAATCCAGGAACCGAGGGGGGGGGGTCTACCCTGAATTTTACCACACTTAAGCTACTGTGTTAACACCATGATCGTCAGAAAGTATTGATGGTGCAACTTGATGGACTGTGGTTTAAGTAAGAGATCAATACATATGTACTTTAATAACCAATGTACTAATGTTGTTGGCTGTGTTGACTTCCTTTGATATTGAGCACTCAAACGAAAACACGGAAACAGTGATTAATCTTGACAGTTGTTTTATTTGCCCTCAAAGAGATGGAAGTATTGTTTTAGTGTTGTTGGCCACTGTCGGCTTTGCCTGATGTTTTCACCTGGTCAAAAGCATGGTATAAGTATTGAACTTGTCATGACTTTGATTTGTACTCATACAGGTGGTAGTATTGCTTTAAATGTGTACTCTTTATTTTGAGTATTTCTAGCGGTTAAACCATGAAATTAAATACCTACTAATATGCAAACTTTGACAGGCGAAACCACAAATTTAAGTACCCACGAAAATGCCTTTTTTTCACAAAACCACAAAAATTGAGCCCAAAGAAAATAAATGATACTATAGTATGCATTTTAATTAATTTTTATTCCATTTTTCTGTGATGCTTTCTTATGTTTTGTGTACATAGGGGCCCCGAGTGGCCCAGTGGTCTAAAGTGCTCACTGTTATGAATCACTGCCATCTGATTTTTGTGTGGGTTCGAATCTCGGGTTAGGTCAATGTGGGTATATGAGAAAGCTTGCCGATAGCTTCTCATGGATCGGTGTTTCTTTCTGGGGTTTTCCAGGGTTCTTCCTCCACCATTTATACTGGCTGCCATGTATTGTAACGTGCCAAGTGTCAAGATCAAATAAAATGGAATAGATTGACAGCTCACGCCTTTTTCACTTACTAGACCTGTCCAGTGTATTGTACAGTCAAGAAATGTGTGTTCACTACAAAAGATTCTATATGGATCATACAAGCACAAAACGAAACAAATATAAATATTCAACACAGTTTATTATATGTCTTCCAGGGTTGAATGTGTTTTCTCACAAAAACTAGTGCTCAGAATAGTGAATTATAATATTTGCCAATTTTCAGAACAGATGTTTCACAAAGCATGTTGAAATGACAACAATAATTTCCGTTTTAAATTGCATGTGAAAATCAGCATAAATGTTCCATTTGTTCTAATTCACATGATCTCTAACTGAGATAATCCCAATTCCCAAATTAATCTTATACAGAAAAAGAAGTTAATAGTTCTCAAAATTTGTTCATTTAACGTACCGAAGTGGTAATGGTTTTGTGAACCCAATCAAGGTTCGGAACCAGGCCCGGGTTTGTGTTTTAGAGTCCAGTGGTAAATATGTTAGAGGCACAGTCTGGAACCAGATGTTAATAGTATGTCGCATTTGGGGGGGGGGGGTGGGGGCGCTCGCCAGTTAATTTGAACTTTTGAGAGAGTGACGTGGGCTAGGTGAAGTTGTTTGCATTTGTAAGATGCACAATAGAGATAACGTTGGCATACCTCTATGTTACTTTTATGTAATATGGCTGACATTTCTTTGGATACTGTACTTGTGGAAATTGTACATGATCTAAGCACATGGTACAACAAAATGGATGCTCCCCCGTGCTTGACAAATTGACCAGAATTAATCAAAAGTACACTAACTTTAGCAATTATTAAAATAGGGAAAACGAATTTTGCTGAAGTAGACAATAGCATTTACTGAAACTGCAATGAACCAAGTACAAAATATCTGAGAAGTAAAAAAAAGTTATCGGCTCTTTTTTCTACAATTTACCTCTGAAGTTCAGGAAGTGAAAATGACCATGCGGAGCTAGCAGTTTTTTTAAACAAGCACATCTTAAGTGAGCCCAAGCTGTATGCTCTAGAACCTAAATTACACCCATCAATCATATTTCAAAATAAAGGGAATTAAAAGTTCTTTTAACATCACCTAAGATATACAAAGTCTTTATTATATAGCCAGTATAACCAGTGAAGAAATCATGGGAAATTCTTTTTCATTAAAATTCTAACCCTATGCAAAATACGAAATTGTAGAGCGCCATCTTAAAGAATCAATGAAAATGTGTTGTCAACTTACAGAAAAATTTGTCATGTTCTGTATTCAGTTTCAAAGATTTTGATATATTATACATGGCATTTACTTCCAAAATGACAACCACATAATTAATTTACTATACCCCTCTGAAGTAGCTTGAATGTAGTTTCATGACGTCAAAACTGTATTCTAACGTAACTAGGAAATGCTGTAATTTGTACATGAAAGAAAGATATTCAAGAGTAAAATACATATGAATTATTTGTTTTATTTTTCAATTCCAACATTAAATGATGTATTCTGATCATTTCCCAAGTTGCATACCATACTTTAGTCATGTTTACATTGAAATCAAGAGAGAAAAGTGGGGAAAAGTCCATATAGTTTGAGACAATAGTGCAAAAATTGTCCAGCATTAAAAATAAGTCCTTGATGCTATAACTTCATAACAGTAGACAAAAAATGTATATTTTTGGTAAATAATTACTTTTTCTTTGTTACTAGTAACCTAATTTAAATCCCTACAAATGCTTTGTATGCCAAAGAATTGAAATGAAAAGTCGGGGGAATTAACTCCATGGACAATGAATGTGATTGCTGATTGCATACACAATTGATTACAATGAAAATGAAATAAGTCTACTGCATTATATGGTCAAACAAATCAAAAACCTCCAAACATGCAGACTTTTATACATTGGGGGGGGGGTTTGCTTCCTAACAATTTCAAGCCCCAGCCTGACAATGATGTCACATCCTAAGATCCAACACAACCAAGAACAATTGGTAACCATGACGTCACTGATACTGCATCAACCTACATTAGCTACTTCCTAAGAAAACATGGCTGCAGGAAGACCTATGAAAAGAGCAAAGCGTCCACAACAGTTCACACAACAGAGTCAACCATGGAACTATGGTGTACAGATAGCCAAGAATGACCAACCAGGATCTAGGTTGCAATCTGGCTCTGCATCTCCATTAATAACGCGGCCAAGATTAGATGTTTATGAAGAGTCACTATCATCTTGTGGCCCAAATCAAGTGCCATCCAAGCTTCGCCCTAAAAAGGAGAGAAAAAATGAAGAAAACTTCATTGTTGGGTCACATGAGGAGGAAACCGGTGTGGACAACATCAATGGAAATATAATAATTAACATACAAAAACTTAATATTATATTGGAAAAGTTGCACATAATGCATGATAGAGTTGGAAGTTGCAAGCGATACAGTCCACATATGTATGCAAGCAAAACTCAAGGACTATGTGCTTTTTTGACCATTAAGTGTACAAACTGCAATCTTCAGGAAGCAGGACAGGCTGCCTTTCCAGAAAAGTGCCCAGGACAGAGAAAGAGAGGCCCAGTCACGGGAAATTTAAATGAGATGTTGGCACTTTCTTGCTACAAGACCAAAGTTGGAGTGACTGACCTAAGATTTATCATATCATGTCTGAATATTCAGCCTCCTTCTTGTGGCTACTTATACAAGAAACTTAATGAACTGTCTAGTACTGTAATAACTGTCAATGAATATGCTTTAGTGGCAAATCAAAAATTTGTTCATGAGGTTAATCAGTTAACATACAAAGGCATTCATGTACAGACAGACACTGCATACAACCACAGACCACAGAGTGGGGGGAGTCTGCCACACAGTCTGTGGCTATAGTCATGGAACATTCCACAAGCAGAAAACTTCCCCTCTGTTTCTCCATTGCAAACAAATTATGTGGGAAAAAAACATGCATACACTTAAACTGCAAAAAAAATCATCGCACAGAAGACTCGATGTCCTCCACAGAAACCAAATTAGCAAAGGAAAATTTAAATAAGCTTGAACTGTTAAACATACTAAAGATTGATTCTTTAACTTGTGATGCAAGCGTTCAGCTTGAAAAGACTGTCTGGGAACATTCAGATAAGGTTCAGAGACCCATACGACAATTTACATGCTATGTGCATGCAATGCGCACTTCAAAAACATGTTAAAAATGTACATTTAATTGGTCCCTTCCCTGGTAAGGACAAACAACTCTTTCAACAAAAATTGGCAACTGCTATCAGGAGAAGAGTACGTTTTGAGCTTGTATGCATACAACAACATTTCAGTTCTGAAGAAACATTATGGCAAAGTCAAAGGCAGCCGTCCAAAATATTATCCAATGTTTCAGTAATAAGCATGGAAATTGTCAATAAAACATACTTAGTCTGCCGTGCCCATTTAGCATCCTATTCATCAAAATTTCTGCCATATGGTAAACATTTAACTCTTTCTTCTGATGATATTGAAAGCTTGAATCGGTACTAAGACATTTTGTCTCAGATGTCAAGCTAAGTAAAATTTCATGCTTTCGAAACACAAATAAATGTGAAAGCTTGCACAATAGGATTTTTACATATGCACCTAAGACATCAGTATGGAGCAGAACTTTTGATGCATTATATCATTCAGCCCTTCATAGCTCTGTGTATGGTACAGGAAAGTCTACACTCATACTGGCCAAGTCTCGTGGAATTGTTTCTAATAAATCTGATCCAGTATTTCAGCACATGGTAGAACGAGATCAAAGAACAGTAAAAGATAGGGAGAGGAAATCGAGTCATCAATATAAGCATAGACGCTACATCAAACGCAAACAAAAATGCAATAGAAAACTTATACAGAATTCAATGTTTGCCAATTCAATAAATAATTTTGTAACCAATGAACATTCATACACATTAAATCCGTTAAATTAACACCATTTAACCAATATTAAATTTACCTATCACAGTACACACCTCCCATAGCCTCTATGGCCTTGGCATTCACCATTGGCTTTACATGATTTTCTAGCCATGTTTACTCTTTTTGGTTCAAGTGATAAATGATCAGGATTTATACATGTTTTTGTATGGCATCTGTGCGATACCTCACACTGATATGGTAGTGAGTTTACCATAGTTTCTACATACAACTTTAGTCGGTGAGACAAAAGAGTCTTTCTTTTCCCACAAAAGGTTACATAAATTATTCCATAACCATGTCAGTCATGTGAGCCTGTCCAAATGTGACACTTGCTGGTGACTTGTGTATGTCGAGCTAAAGCACTTTTAAATGTAACTAATTCTTGATCTGTTAATTTACTGTGAAATATTTGTGATATATCAAGACCATATGATACTATAGAATTTTTTATCTGAAAATAAAAAAAAATATTAAACACCATGACAATGAATTTTGCTGTGTTTTATTTTACATCTTTGTCCATATAGTTTTATTTGACAATTAAAAAAAAGAAAAAATACCCATATTATTAGCAGTTCAAAGAATAACTGATATCGTCTTCCTTGAGAAAGGTGAAATTAATGCAATATTTTTTAAAAACAAGTACACACAGAGGTTTCTAATTGCCATTAGTCAATGCCAAATTGTGTACAATGACAAGGGACCTAACTCTTCTCAAGCCTACCTGCAACCTCTTAATCAAAGCATATTTTGGAATGAAAGACACATTTAAGTTCTAAAATTTAGTGAATATAAACTAAATGAGCCAATATTAATACAAACAGCAATAAACATAACTCCATGGGTATACACCCTAATGCTCTTTATGGGGGTGCTCACCAGTTAATTTGAACTTTTGAGAGAGTGACGTAGGTAAGATGAAGTTGTTTGCATTTGTACGATGCACAATGGAGGTAATATTGGCATACCTCTATGTTACTTTTATGTAATGTTGCTGACATTTCTTTGGATACTGTACTTGTGGAAATTGTACATGATCTAAGCACACGGTACAACAAAATGGATGCTCCCCCGTGCTTGACAAATTAAGCAGAATTAATCAAACGTACACTAACTTTAGCAATTATTAAAATAGGGAAAACGAATTTTGCTGAAGTAGACAATAGCATTTACTGAAAGTGTAATGAACCAAGTACAAAATATCTGAAAAGTAAAAAAAGTTATCGGCTCTTTTTTCTACAATTTACCTCTGAAGTCCAGGAAGTGAAAATGACCATGCGGAGCTAGCAGTTTTTTTAAACGAGCACATCTTAAGTGAGCCTAAGTTGTATACTCTAGAACCTAAATTACACCCATCAATCATATATCAACATAAAGGGAATTAAAAGTTCTTTTAACAGCACCTAAGATATACAAGGTCTTTATTATATAGCCAGTATAACCAGTGAAGAAATCATGGGAAATTCTTTTTCCTTAAAATTCTAACCCTATGCAAAATACGAAACTGTAGAGCGCCACCTTGTTGGCTGTGACACAGTGTGTCGTTTTGAGTGACACAGTCTGAAACCAGATGTGGATAGTGTGTCGCTTGAGTTGAATGCGACAATGTGTGTCACTTTTTGACAACAAAGTGTGTTGTTGTGTCGGGTATATTATTTTGACAGCTAAATGACACAACCACTACATAATGGATAGCAGACGGCTGTGTTGATGATGACACAGTGACAGTGTCGTCAATCCTCTATGGGAGTTTTTATCTGATATAGCCTGGAAATAAACATTGAAACAATTTCAGAGAAACATTATAGTAGTCATTATAAGTATTAAATTTAATGTGTCGGTAGTAACTAGTCCACCTTGCTATTACGGCTTGAAATTATCAGTTGAGTCTTTTTGCTTGGTATTGAGACCTTTACTTGAATCCAGTAGAACCACAACTGCCAAAACGGCGGATCTTACCCCTATTTATAGGTATTGGGAATGCACTTGGGAAATTCATGACAAAGTTTTCACGAATATGACTAAATAAGGAAGAATTCGGAAATATTAAAATGAGCGCCTCCTAGTGAAAAGCCGAGCGCCCAATACAGCTGTTTATATATTGCATATATTTGAAGGAATATACGGTCGGTTCGTGTAGTCCTAAAATTGTATGTGTTACATGATAGTGCACTTAGGATTGATGTTTTTATCAACCGTATTTATTATGTCGTCACTAAAAGATCTCGTATGAGGGGGAGGCCCTTAGATTATTCATTCAGGAGGAGCAGTCGATGCTGTCTGTCTTTGTGTCTGAACTTTATTGTCTGTGATGTGATGTGATGGAGCTGATGAGAAAGCCAGTGACTGTCCATGTTTGTTGGGCTACTGTAGAGCTGTTGGTGTTTGTGTTGTCAGCTGTGAAACTGTTGTTAGAGGGGAGGTTTTAGCCATGGTGCTGGGTTGGATGTCATGTGGTGGTTCTTTGAGACTTGATATGTACCTAGTGTGCTTCTGTCAGTGGTGACGTTAGGTTCATAGGGAGATTGGGGTTATCTCGTACTGAGGAACCAGGGCTCCGAAACCAACAGGCTTGCAGGGTCCAAGGGATCCATGGGTAGGCTGGGAGTGGTGGGCCATGCGTGGTGGCTCCTTCACCATTCGACAGTGGTGGGACTGAAGATACCCTGTGAGTGTCATTTTGGACACCAGGTTATCTCCCACCATTTGGGTTACATATCATGATCACTACTCAAGCATAAAAAACCACCATCAGTGCAATAAAACCAGAAATACCATCATTACAGTTATCTGAGCTAACATCACTATTGCTATTTGAGCAAACGTTTTTTGTTGTTGTTATTATTAAACGTCATTATCGCTATTTGAGCGAATGTTTTTTCTTTGTTATTGTTAACGTCATTATCGATGTTTGAGCGAAAGTCTGTTACCTGTGTATGGAAATTTTTGAAAGGCATGAATAACGTAGATAGTTTTGTCGACGATACTTTTGTATATACGCATGCCTGGAAAGAGCATGTTAGTTTATAACATCTGTTCGACAGACTCCACAAGGCAAATCTCACAGCAAGACCCTCCAAGTGTAGTATAGCATATTCTAACTTGGAATGCTTGGGCCATGTAATAAGTGGGTCAGGGCAAGTACAAACATACCCTGGCAAAATTTAAGCGATCAAAGACGTTCCTAGGCCAGAAACCAAGAAACAGATATGATCGTTTCATGGGTTGATAGGATTTTATAGGAAGTTCGTTCCAAATTTCGCCGCTATAGCTATAGCTAGTCCATTGACGGAATTAACTAGGAAGGGGCAGCCCAATAAAGATTCTTGGGGTTCATGTCAGGAAAAAGCTTTTAATGCTCTTAAGGGAAGACTGATCAGTGCACCGATCCTAAAGTTGCCAGAATTAAATAAATCGTTCATATTGAGAACTGATGCTTCCGACACGGATTGGGAGCAATATTGCCACAAGAGCAAGAGGGGGTAACATTACCCATAGCTTATGTTAGTAGGAAATTGCTGCCTATGGAGCAAAATTACCCCGTGATCGAAAAGGAGTGTTTGGCACTGGTGTGGGGTATAGGGAAATTCCACACGTACCTTTTCGGAAGGGAATTTGTATTTGAAACGGACCATCAACCTCTCGTATATTTGAACAAGGCAAAAGTTGCCAACACAAGATTGATTCATTGGGTATTGACTCTGCAGCCATATCGTTTCCGTATCGAAGCAATCAGAGGGTCGGAAAACGATGGGGCTGATTACTTAAGCTGAGTCTAATTTGCATTTTTTTTTCAAATGTAAGTAACGTTTCAGTTCATATTTTTGACACAATTCTGTGTTTTTCTAAAAGTGTTTACACTTATTTGAAGGGGGGGGAGGTATTGTCACGAAATTGTGTATATGAGTTATATCAATATGTATATGTTGTCAAAAATGTACTCGGGTTTCGTTAACGTGTACAGCCTCACCCGAGGGTGGTACATTTTTTCGGCTCTAGTTATTTCGAAATCCTGAGCGAAACTCAGATCCCTGCACGTGCAAATTGCCTTCAGCGGGAAACCCAAGTACCTAGCTGCGCATATCTGACACAGCTAGTGTACATATAGAGCAAATTCTCTATAACCAAATTACATTACACCGAGTCTTGTCAGGAAGCTTACCCCTTTACGGAAGCAAATCTCCAGCTGTAGAGCTGCCTTATGCCATGCCTTGTATATGGTTTGATGTGGAGTCACCAGCTGTAGAGCTGCTTTATACATGCCTGCCATACCTTATACATCGTTTGATATGGAGTCACAGAACTCTGTGGGGTTTCATGTGACGTATATGCTGTGTTACGATGACGTTGGATCAGAAGAGTGGTCTGGTTTTCTCCATGCGAGGGACCAGGGCTTCGCAACCATCGGGTCTGTGATGTGAAAGCTCTCGAGGGATCCTTCTGCAGACTGAGAGGAGCAGAGCATGCGTGGGTGCTTCTCTGGCCATTGACTAGAGCGCGTGGAACTGGAGTTAACATCTTGGTCGTCAAATGGGCGCCACAATAGTCATAGTGTTCCATGTTATTTCCACTACTGCATTTCATATTTTCAATCATTCCTATTGCTATATCGTTATGTGAACGATCGATAGGTTCCTAATTTCATTCATTCCTATTGCTAAATCGTTATGTGAACGATCGATAGGTTCATAATTTCATTCATTCCTATCGTTATGTGGACGATCGCTAGGTTCGTAATTTCATTCATTCCTATTGCTATATCGTTATGTGAATGGTTGCTAGGTTCATAATTTCATTCATTCCTATTGCTATATCGTTATGTGAACGATCGATAGGTTCTTAATTTCCACTGCTTTTCAATATCGTTTTATGAACGATACATTCAAATTTACATTCTTTTCAAAATCGTTATTTGAACCATACGTTCAAATTTACCTGCTTTTTAATATCGTTTTATGAATGATACATCTAAATTTACATTCTTTTCTAAATCGTTATTTGAATGATACATTCAAATTTACCTGCATTTCAATATCGTTGTATGAACGATACATTCACTTTGTTTATATTGGGGTGTAGATCATATACTTTTATTTTGTTGATCGGTGATAGGACTTAATTCACATTTGTTTGAGATTCCATTTGTTAAATTCATGTTTTGAGTTTCTTCTCGTTAAGTTAATTGTTGTTGATAGTTCCATGTTTGGAACTTTATAATTTTCCTTATCTTTTTGTTTATAATAGTGTCAGATTTGTTAATATTTAAATTGCGTTTATAAATAAACATCTTGTAAACACAGTTGCTTTTGGTGTCTTCCCTCATCCAGTCCCAACCCGGCTTCATCCTGTGACAATTTACATATTGTATCAAATTACTTTTCCTTTGTGCAAGTGTCATATATCAAAAACTGTTACTACAGTTACTATCATTTGCATTGGAAACAGGTGTGACTTTCTAACATGAAGGGAGTGTAAAACATAAATGGAGATTATAAATTATCTCCAACATTAATGATATGTGCAAATGCACTTTATAAAAATACAAGTTGACAGGTAGTCAGGATTGTTTCAGCATAGCCTGTTTTGTGCTTAAAAATGGAATTAAACACTATAACAAGAACAAAAGTGTATCTACTTCAAAATGTGACTATATTATTTAACAATATTATTAGTGTCATGTAATAAATGTTTTAGATTTTTATATTTAATTATTAAACAGTTCTCACTCATGCAGACTGCAACCTTAATAATTTTTACTGTTTTGGTCTCTCCCCCATCCCCCGCCCAAAAAGATTGGTTTATTTGAAAGCATATATGTTCCTACTTTTGCTTTTTGTTAGTGTTGCAATTGTTATCTTTATATTTTAGTGAAATGACTTAAAAATTGTTACAACTACAGTAAATATCCAAATCATACACACACTTTCTACTTTTATTACTTCTGGCTGAAGAACAAAAGAGCTGGTGGGATGATATGTTGTCCACCACAAGTTTGTATTGCTACTCCTCCTAAACTACTTGGAGGACTGCCATGAAATTTTATACACATATTTATTCCATGGTCTAATAGGTCTTAAAATGAAAATGGTGCATCAGCCATCTTAAAAAACATTCTGAATGAATGATAGTACATGTATCAGCATTAGTTTTCAAAAAAAGACTTCTTATGATGTGTACATGAAATTGGTCTTAAATAAAAATGTTGTCCTGCTAATGTCCAATACGGCCTACATGGCCAGTTGATGTCCAATATGGCCTACATGACCAGCTGATGTCCAATATTGTCTACATGACCAGCTGATGTTCAATATGGTCTACATAGCCAGCTGATGTCCAATAAGGCCTACATGGCCAGCTGATGTCCAATAAGGCCTACATGGCCAGCTGATGTCCAATATGGCCTACATGGCCAGCTGATGTCCGATATGGCATACATGGCAGCCATCAGGAAAATCTGGTTATTGCTGAATGGTCATATCAACATGGTTTTCATTTAAAAACTTCTAGTCATGTTTAGATGCTCTTAAATATAAATGATGTCGACCTGACATCCAATATGGTCATCATGGCAACCATCTTAAAAATCTTGTTATCCAAATTATACAGGAAGTCATATTGATGTGGGACTTAAACCAGAAGTCAGACTTTTTAAGATATCTAGTTGGTCCTACATGTGTAAATGAAAATGGTGTCGACCTGATATCCAGTATGGTCACCATGGCAGCCATCTTAAACATCTTGCTATCCAAATTATGCTCAAACAGGAAGTCACGTTGATGTGGGACTTTAACCAGAAGTCAGAGTTCTTAATACGTCCAGTTGGTCCTACATGTGTAAATTAAAATGTTATCAATCTGATATCCCTTTCACAGCAGCCATCTTGAAAATCTTATTCCTACTCCACTCCAAATGGATGTCTATATCAGCATGGGGTTTTCACAAATAGACTTCCTAGGATACCTGGATAGTCCTAAATGAAAATGGTGCCAGTTTTGCATCCAATATGGCTGCCACCAATGACTATCTTAAAAATCTCATTACTGCACCCCCAGTATGCATGATCATTATGACACAAGATTTTAATTAAATGAATTTAATAATGTGTACTTTGTCCTAAATGAAAACAGTACTATTCTGACATCAATATGCGTACCACAGCAGCCATATGTAAATTTGAAAGTCTTGTTATAGATGAAGAATAATGGAGATGGCTCAACATTCGACCATCAAAAAAAGACATAGTCTTGTTTTGGATTCCTGGAAATTCTTTTCGCAAACTAGTACATATGATGTCAGTGAAGACCCCTATGATTTTATTTATGTTTAAATAACTTTTAATCTATACCATATAGTCAATATTTTGCTGACTCTCTGGTAAACTCTACACATGCATACTTGAAAGAACTACATGGATGGTGAAGAAACTTGGTATGGCTATTTACCTTTATGAGTACTTGCACCCTGATACAAAATCAGGTTAGTGATCCAAGGCCAAGACAGGGGCCCCAAGTGGCTGAGTGGTCTAAAGCACTCTCCGTTATGGATCACAGCCATCTCACCTCTGTCTGCGTGGGTTCGAGTCTAGGATTCGGCCAATTTGGGTATGTGAGAAAGCTTGCCACTCGCTTCTCGTGGGTCGGTGGTTCTTTCCGGGGTTTTCCTGGGTTCTTCCTCCACCATTAATACTGGCCGCCATGTATAGCCTATAGTGTGCTGCAAAATGGCATTAAACCCTACAACAACAACAAGGACAAGACAGATTGTTTGACAACTCCATTTCAACACCACCATTGCGTGTACATTCCTGAAACGGTCACTTTCAACTTGAGGAATAATATACACTGAAACAATGCTAGCAAAACATTGATCACAGTGGCCTACTTTTCACATCCCAGTCGGGAGCCAATCCAGAAATGTTGCAGGGTGGGGTGGGGGCATGCATGTCACCTACAAGTAAGCAAGAGCAAGTAGGATGAAACCCTAGCTAAGCAACGCCTCCAAAAGCTTTTATATTTTAAGCTTTTTGGGAGTATAATTTGAAAAATCTAGCTAGATATAAAACTTGCCTTTGGGAAATGTTCAGGGTATCATTTCACAAAACAATATATGCCCCATTATTTTCTTGTGTTTAAATGTACAATATTTGAACAAGATTATGGGTGTTTTACTAATCAGAATTATGAATCTTTTCTCAATACATCTTTATATAGCTCATGGCAAGTTCCAGGCTGGCATAAGTACAAAGTTTTTAAAATAAGTATATTTGTGGATAGCAAGGATTAGATGGACAGAGAGAGTTATATTGATATGCGACATCAACTTCGAATATATACCATATAGTGTGTCTTCTCTAACAAAGATAATCTGAAACGTATTTATTAATGGTATCTGTAAAAATAATTTTGTAAATATTAATGTGTACAATATGTGCACTTTTACATAGAGCAAAAAAGAATAAAAATAAAAGATGGCTGTGGCGACCTGAAAATCTAATTGGGTCATCTACATATGTGTACAAAAATTCATTCCATCCATTAAATGGTTCTTGCCCACTGTTGCTAAATATCTTCTCAAGACAGACTTACAGAAGTAAGAACATACATATCAGTAGGACCGAATCAAAATCGCCCCAACAGACTGACGTATAGAAGTAAGAACATATGTATCAGTTGAACCAAATCAAAATTGCCCCAACAGACTGACGTAAGGAAGTGACATTTGGCTGATTTGTTTATATGGTATGTCCCTGGTTCAATCAACAGACTGACGTAAGAAAGTGACGTTTGGCTGATTTGTTTATATGGTATGTCCCTGGTTCAATCAACAGACTGACGTAAGAAAGTGACATTTGGCTGATTTGTTTATATGGTATGTCCCTGGTTCAATCAACAGACTGACGTAAGAAAGTGACATTTGGCTGATTTGTTTAGATGTGTATGTCCCTGGTTCAATCAACAGACTGACGTAAGAAAGTGGCATTTGGCTGATTTGTTTATATGTGTATGTCCCTGGTTCAATCAACAGACTGACGTAAGACAGTGATGTTTGGCTGATTTGTTTATATGGTATGTCCCTGGTTCACTCAACAGACTGATGTAAGAAAGTGACAATTGGCTGATTTGTTTATATGTGAATGTCCCTGGTTCAATCAACAGACTGACGTAAGAAAGTGACATTTGGCTGATTTGTTTATATGGTATGTCCCTGGTTCAATCAACAGACTGACGTAAGAAAGTGACATTTGGCTGATTTGTTTATATGTGTATGTCCCTGGTTCAATCAACAGACTGACGTAAGACAGTGACGTTTGGCTGATTTGTTTATATGTGTATGTCCCTGCTTCAATCAACAGACCGATGTAAGAAAGTGACATTTGGCTGATTTGTTTATATGTGTATGTCCCTGGTTCAATCAACAGACTGATGTAAGAAAGTGACATTTGGCTGATTTGTTTATATGTGTATGTCCCTGGTTCAATCAACAGACTGATGTAAGAAAGTGACATTTGGCTGATTTGTTTATATGGTATGTCCCTGGTTCAATCAACAGACTGACGTAAGAAAGTGACATTTGGCTGATTTGTTTATATGTGTATGTCCCTGGTTCAATCAACAGACTGACGTAAGACAGTGACGTTTGGCTGATTTGTTTATATGGTATGTCCCTGGTTCAATCAACAGACTGATGTAAGAAAGTGACATTTGGCTGATTTGTTTATATGGTATGTCCCTGGTTCAATCAACAGACTGACGTAAGAAAGTGACATTTGGCTGATTTGTTTATATGGTATGTCCCTGGTTCAATCAACAGACTGACATAAGAAAGTGACATTTGGCTGATTTGTTTATATGTGTATGTCCCTGGTTCAATCAACAGACTGACGTAAGACAGTGACGTTTGGCTGATTTGTTTATATGGTATGTCCCTGGTTCAATCAACAGACTGATGTAAGAAAGTGGCATTTGGCTGATTTGTTTATATGTGTATGTCCCTGGTTCAATCAACAGACTGACGTAAGAAAGTGACATTTGGCTGATTTGTTTATATGTGTATGTCCCTGCTTCAATCAACAGACTGATGTAAGAAAGTGGCATTTGTCTGATTTGTTTATATGTGTATGTCCCTGGTTCAATCAACAGACTGACGTAAGAAAGTGACATTTGGCTGATTTGTTTATATGGTATGTCCCTGGTCCAATCAACAGACTGACGTAAGAAAGTGACATTTGGCTGATTTGTTTATATGTGTATGTCCCTGCTTCAATCAACAGACTGACATAAACAAGTGACATTTGGCTGATTTGTTTATATGTGTATGTCCCTGCTTCAATCTAACTTCAATACTTTTTAGTAATTTTATTAACATTGATTAGTGGAGAGCATACATGTTTTGCAAACAAATAATTTTTAAAGCCATAATGTAAATGTTTCAGAATCTGTAGACCATAATAGATACAATGGATAGAAAGATCAGAACTTGTAGACCATAACAGATACAATGGATAGGAAGATCAGAACTTGTAGACCATAATATATACAATGGATGGCAAGATCAGAACTTGTAGACCATAATAGATACAATTGATAGGAAGATCAGAACTTGTAGACCATAATAGATACAATGGATAGGAAGATCAGAATTTGTAGACCATACTATATACAATGGATGGCAAGATCAGACTACTCATTGTCTATATGGATCTGAATCTAATAATTAGATAATTATATAAACATATTAGTTAATCAAATTTAAGTTCTTTGCATAAATGTATTATTATGTAAATGGAATTTTTTAAAACTATTTTTTGGCATTTACTTAAAAACATTAGTAAGATACAGTGATTACTTGAACTTAATCATGTGTTGAGAGAACTTATTAAGTGTTTATGAGACATATCATTTTTTGATGATCAGCAATCTAAAGAAATTAATCTACATTAGGCCGCACCATACACAATGTAATTTTATTATAAGCTTGTATGAGCCTATAAACATAGAGTTGGTGTTGAAGCACGAATGAACGGTGCATTTTTGTCCACATTTTAGTCTTACAATGCAAGTGATTGAATCAAAAGTGAAATTAAAACCCAGCTGAAGCTCTGACTGATGATACTCTACCAAGTTCCAGTGCTGCGTCTCTTCCAGTGACCAGAAGAATGGATGCAGACATGTTCTCTCTCATAGCAGCGACAAGGCTGACACATGGGGGTCTCCAGTCAGTTAAGGCACCAGGATGTAATGGCACACATGGGTCTGCAAAATTCTTACGACCATCTACCAAAGCAAAACTGGACTTGAATGAGGCAGAATTGAATGAGCATGATGGGACATGTATGATTTGTATGAAAAAAATGTAGAAATGTGGAATGATATCATTCATCGCCATGGTAATCAAGTCAACATATGTGGTAGACCAGAATTCCAAATTGCTAATGAAAGAAAATGGGGACTTGCTTGGAAGTATACTATGATGCGTAAACACTGCAGCTTTAAGTTACAAGATTATAAGTTGCATGAGGAGATAAAAACAAATAAACCTGGCCCAAATCCTGCTACTATAAATATGATGTTTCAAGATGGATTAAAAGATACACCATTGGGCAACATCAGGGATAGATACTTGCTTGCAGCCACTGACATTCCACCACCTAGCAGAACATCGATGCAAAGGGCCTCCAACCTTGTAGGCAAAGCAACAGTGGAGCTCAATGAAATGTATATGACAGACAAGCTGAAACCAGTCAGACAGGTTAATGTCATTCGTGGTGTTCAGCATCCTGAGCCAATAAATGTTGCTTTTGATGCAAGATATAATGCCATTAGCTTTGGACATGAAAAGAAACCTGGTCAAAGTTCATCGCAAGCTGTTGGAATTGCCTGTGAAACTGTTACAGAGAAGCAATACATTGTGTGGACTACTGTAGAAACAAGCTGTGTCAGACTGGAGCATTGCTGATGGGGAAAGGTTTGGATGTGCAATGTTCAGGAGGCCATGTTGACTGCACAACAAATATGTCACCAGTTGCAACACATTCAGAGTATGAAATCGCAAGAGAAATGGGAAACAAGTTGGTGCTGCAAGAGATTCTCATTAGACATGCAACAACAGCTGAAGATGCGCAGGCTGCTGCTGCCTTTCAAGCTGCTTACAACATTCTACAGCCAATGTGGGAAGTAGAATGACTGTCAGACTCCATTCATTTGGGTCATTTACAGTTCAAACGGTGTAATTCTGCAATATTTAGTGAAAACATGTTTCCATGAATAAAAACAACAGAAGGAAAAAGGCCCGAACAGAAAATTGTCAGCCAAGATATTAAACCATGCTGCAGTTTGATCTTCAAGGAACTGATGGAGGACAATGGTGGTGATATTACAAATATCAACTTCCCCAAGTATTGGATGCCACTCTGCGCTGTTATTCAGGGGATTGCTAAAAATGTTGATAGTATTGAAAAGTCTGTAGGGGAGGAAGTACTAACAGTTGGTGGATATGATCCGCATACCTGGGCCTTCATCAAGTGACTCCTCTAAACATGACAGAAAATGATAAGAATATCCGCTAGACGTTCTGGCAATTAAACTCTCCTGTAATGTAGAAAGACTGCAACTGAACAAAAACACACAGAAATGTGAGGTTGTGAACAGATCAATCAGTGTTTCATTACCTAAAAATATTAACTATTCCAGAAACTTTGAGGCAAGAGTGCATTCAACAATATAGAGACTCGAAAACAGACTAGGATCATCACTGATAACAAAGGTGAAACACTTGGGAGGTAAACTTTCAACAAGGACTCTGAGATCACTGGAGACAATTGATAAAGACTGCACTTGCCATCAATTGTATCAAAGTATCCCCAAACCAGGAAACATATTCTAACAAGATGAAGAAATATGATACAGACCCATCTGAGGTACAGGACACAGCAAGGCAATAGGAAGTCTGATACTGCAAAGGACTGGCAGACTCCAAGGGTGATCACTCCAATGCACAGGTTTAGCAGCAACCACTGGACACTACAGACAAAAAGATTATCTTAATTCCATGTGCAAAATGACAGTCCTCAAAGACACCAGGAAGAATACACTGTACAGAAGGGAAAACTGCAGTGGGTAAATCTGTAGGTGGTACAAAGCATGTTATGTGCAGATTTGTTACTTACTACCACCTGAGGAAACCTATGAAGAGGTCAAAACAGTTTTCTCTGACTATGAAGACACAAATAAAGAAATTAAAAAGCAAAATACATATATGCAAATAAATTCTAAAATAAAATAGCATAAAATGACTTACTAGCTAACAGAATGAATGAATGAAGGAAGGAAGGAAGGAAGGAATCAAAGGAAGGAAGGAATGTACTTAAGACATCACTGTCATGTCAGCTTTGTCTAGTAAAATAAAGACCACACTCTTAGTTTTCTCCTTCTTACCCAACACAATCATCCATCCATGCATGCATGCACGACACGGTTTTAAAAAAATCATCCATTGCAACTTCTATATGGTGTAGGAATACATTGCTGCTAATAATAATGAGTGTCATCTCCAACAGATAACATTTCTGTGAATTTATTTTTAAATTTAACACAACAAAATTATTTTTTTTCTAATGTTCATAGTCCATATACAAAAGATGTGAACATTTCATGTGACTATCATTAATAAATAAATATTTCATACCAAAAGTTTAATCAATACTGCCCTGACAGGGTTAGACTCTTTCACCTGAATGGACAAAACCTCCATCCGTGTTCAAATCAATGATTCTTAAATACTGCTGCAAAGTTTCAAGGAATTTCGTCCATGAATAGAACAAGGACAGGCTTTTATCTGACACCACTGTAACAGAAGCACAAGCCAATTCCAAATGGCCAACTGTCAAAAATGCACAAAACTTAAAGTTTAATTATGATTTTGCTAACCAAGGCAAAGACTTTAAATAAAATGTAATTAGTTTTTAGTCCTAACACCAATCTGGAAAGTACTAGAAAATAAAATTGTTAAACTTTCCTAGAAAATTCAATTTTAAAAAATGATACATATTTTTATGTGAAAATTTAAATTTAATTTTAAATTACATTTTAATGAAAATTATAAGAAAATGAAGCTGACAAATTTTGTTCTGTGGTAAAGTCTCTCCATTCCTTTATCAAGAACATCATTGGTTTTCCTTATCAGGTGTGAAGCAATTAAGCCAGGACCTGTCAATAAAAGGTAACACCTAAAATCTGGTAGCATTTAAATACACTAGCTAGGGGTACTAACCAAGGACATTATATCATTATTTCCACCCATGAAGGGGAGCAGCCCTCAGATGATAGGCTTCCAATAGTATTGAGGAATTAGTGGAGTTCTTTGACACCAAGGTAGCTAGTTATAAAGGTGAGAGAGAGGATACTTCATGTATTTTACATGCAGTTATTGTAACTGAAACCATGAAAGGGTACAAGAAAAAGAAAACTTTTATAAAACCTGGAAATATTCCACATAACAAAGGAGTCAGATATGTCTACCAAGTTCCAGTGCTGCATCTGTTCCAGTGACCAGAAGAATGTATGCAGACAATTCAGTGCAAGACCATACAGGTAAAGTGCTTTTCTCATAGACTCATAGCAGCCAACCTGGTTAATCTGAGTAGTAATCAAACCAGCAACCCAAGTATCACTAGTCTGGCACTCTAACCTCTCAGCCACTACCAAAGTAACAGGGTGCATGTTAAAACCTGTCTATATTAAGTGCAAAATGAGGTTATACTGGAATTTGTTATGTTCTTTTTGAAAACCATAATGCGAGTTTGGAAACAAAAAGTACAAACCTTAAATTTTAATAGATTCCAATAAAATGACAACAATAAGACACCACATCTACAATGTGAATATGTTCATTCTGCAAAATGATTACAGTATATGACAATGTTCAATGAAATCTGGCACAAAAATGGTATCCAGTTCACATAGTGATTTCCTGTTGCTGGGTTCTGTTCCTGTAGGTGGCAAGATCATAGTTTAATGAAACTGGAACACCCCCTGCTGTCCAACCTGGATGACATCCTTAATTTTTCCCCATTGTGTAGTCCTACCAAAACTAGGATTTGTAATTAATGACTTTTGCAATTTGATTGGTTCTGGAATGTCCTGATTATTACCAATTGCAAATGTACATAACATGTGTGGAACAGTTCTGGTATTAAATTACTGACCATGAACAGTAATTGTTTTCCAATTAACCTTTTACACAGATGTCCATCCTCCTCCACCTGTGAGCATTGGAATCATTCACTGTATCTGCCATGCACTACAAAAACTCTCGACTAGGTATGATGTATCATTCCACTTCCTATTTTGACACTACCCAATTCATAGGTAGTGTCATAAACACCCATTTCTCAAGAGGACACATATCACAATGATGTCACAGGCTCAACAGCTGCTTACACATATCAACAATGAGTCACACAGACAAAAAGATTTGTCAAAAGTCATGTCATTATTATTTGTGAAACAAGGATACATACCATGAAAAAATAATCCATTTCTCCAATTCTCTTTTTAACAATCAGTAAGTCCTCTTAAAACTCTTTACTAACTATTCTGACATGGCAAATCAAATTCCTGCCATAACAAGCATCCAGTATGCTACTCAACATGTGTTAGCTGTATCACTCATGGCTGATAACTGCATCTGCAACACTATTTAGATTTGTGCATGTGTTTTACATGGATCTGTCATTATTGTTGTTCTGGGGTGGTTCTTGGGTATTTTAATTTGGGTTAAGGAACATGAAACACACACTTTTATGAAATATTTCATAAATAAATCAGCATCCAATACATTTCTGCTTATTTAAATAAAAGTATTAGGATTTTTTCTCACAAATAGGCAATTTTACTTTAATAGTAAATTTTCAAACATCCTTTCTAATAATCTTGATATTTAACTTATCTTCACAATTTATTCTTTCTAAATGTCTTCTGTCTATCATTATTTGCACTTATATAGAAATAAGTTATGAAGGATGCAAAATAGTTTTAAAGTTACAAAAAATGTACATTAAAGAACTGGGGTTCTGCATACTCACAATGCCAATTACCTATTGAAAAATGTTGTACTCTAAATCTAATATTCTTTAATTATAAGTAAACAATTTTATTAAAATACCTTCATGATTTTTCCCTAATTTATTTCTTTCTGCTTTTCTGACAAAATCTGTTCCAAAATCAAAATTATGATAAGGAAAAGCATTAGGAACACCAAGTTAGATTTCTTTATGTGTATTTACCTATAAATGACTTCCATGTTATGTCGATGTTGCTCTAATATATATATATATATATATATATATATATATATATATATATATATATATATATACGAACTTGTCACAGGAAGAAATAGACTGCAGTGAACTACATGAAAATGGGTGACATAAAACAAAGTTTACACAAAAGGGTCATTTGGTTCAAAGCATGTCAAGATGAGGATAGGAAAATTCATCACCGTCCTTGGTTATCAGTATTGTGCTAATTTTAAATACTTGTGTCTGGGATACAATCAATAGCATTCTGAGTAAACAAGGTTTTGCTTTTGTTATTTTTTTATATTACTGGTAGAGTGAGAGAAGAAATACACTCATGTAATAAGTATACAGATTTACCTAAAACAAGGAACTAGCAGCAGAGGGGGTGAACAGACCACTTAAGGGAACGGTCACCTTGTGTTTGGACCAAAAAAATTAATGACCCTTCATAGAGGTCAATACCACGTCTACGATTATTGTTTGTCCCCAAAATAATTGTAGACGAGCCCCCTCTGCTGCTATAATTAAATCATTATGTTATAATAAAATGGTACATCCAGAATCTCATACTGCAAGAATAGCTCGAGAACGATTAGAAGCAATCAAAAAATTTCTTCCTGTTAGAGATTCATTTAGAAAAAATCTACAAGCGCAGCAAGAAGCACAAATTGAGTACGAAGAAGACACTAAAAAACTGTTTAAGCCCGTTACTGCAGCTACTGAGAAAGTTACAACAGTCATCAAGGAAGATCTTCTTCCGGTATGAAAACAAACAGCAGAACAAACCGAAAAAATAGCAGCGAGAACTAAAAAAACAAAGAAGATTTTACGAGATCTTCCACCTGACATAGCCAGGGAAATAGCTGCAGCTCAACCTCCACATGTCGGTGAAGAAATACTTGAAGGCATTGGAAAACTTCGTCCTGAAGTCGCCGGCGTGCAAAAAGAGCGTACACGTAAACCCGAAGTAGAAGTAAACGTGGAATTGATTGCAAAATTTAGGGAAGGAGTTATTGAAGAAATTAGAAATACTAAAGAAGAACAATTACCCGAGGCAATATTAAATATCATATTTAATAAATCTAGTATTTTAAAACCCCGTCATAAAAAAATAAATGATGATAATCTTATTAAATATATATATCGCTTATATTACAACAAAAAACAAGCTAGAGGTCAAAAATATGAAATTATTAAAGAAGTAGAAAAACTTAGAGAGGTACTGAAACAACAAGAACAACTCTCCCAGTATCAGCTTCCTCCACCTTTACAACGTAAAAAAATTTCTGCGCCGACAATGACATATTCACCGGTAGAATCACCACGTGGATTTCAAAAAAGTGACCCCCGGGTCACCACTGAAGTACTTTCTCCGGTAATGCAACCACCAGTATTTAAAACACCTCAAGATGAACCTAAAACAGGATCTGGTTTATGTCCTGATAATATCATTAATGATGTGTCACGGTTAGAGGTTCTCATAGGAGGAAAACGTGCCGGAAATAATTCACCAGATATAATTAATGAAGCATCTGATATTTGTCGGCAATTATTTCAAGGTTGTATCATGGATATTGGCGTTTACCGAGAGCTTATTGATGAGCTCGTTGATGATTAGTCACCGCGATTAGATAAATGGTAAATAAAATAAGATGATCATACACAATAATCATCGTAAATCCGTATCGGTCAGAGCGGTAAACTCACGATTACCAATCTATAGGGTTATTTACGGAGATGGACTTGGTGATGTTAGTCAGGGATTATTTGCAAGGTTAGCCCCAAAAGCAGCGCCTATTGCAAAACAATTATCGATGAAAGCTATTGATATTGTTCGTGAAAAAGCTCCTGGTGCAATTATCAATGTTGCTGGGAAGGCGTTCTCGGCGATCAAAGATAGACTAGCACGATTAATAAGACGAAAACAACAACCACCAGTAAAACTGGCAAGTACTGAAATTATGCCCGCAGACGTAAGTAAAATAATAAATCAAGCTGCAAATCAAAAACTAGCAGCGTTAGCAGATCGGGGACTCGGTGAATCGGGAAATAATATTTCAAGTTTAATATCAGGAAGTGGAACTTCCCGAGGTGGAATTTTCCGAACGCGGTAATCAACGTGTTAGACGAAAATAATTATAATAAAATGTTCAAGCGCGTATCCGACACAGCATTTGACATGGAAGCACCTGTCCTTAAAGATGAATCGGTACGTGATTATCAGTTTTATTCTTATGACGCACGAACACCACATCAACGTGGAAGAATTGAACTACAAGTTCATGACACAAGTAGATATTTTCTACCCGCTGAGGCTTTTATTGAGGTAGAAGGTACAATCATAAAAACGGATAATACTAATTACTTAGATCCAGTAAAAGTTGATTTCGTCAACAACGGGATCATGGCATTATTTGATAGCGCCACGTATATGATTGATGGAAAAAATATTGAATCGAATGAGAAGGATGTAGAAGTTGCTACAACAATAATAGGGCTGGCAAGATATTCTGATGATTATACAAGATCAGCAAGTCCCACAATGATGTTTGTGAAAGATAATTCTAATAACCCTGAAAGCAATCCGTATAATATAAGACGACCAAGAAATTTTGCCAATAACGCGGATGCCGATGTGTGGCCGGTGGTTCATGGTTCTAGTGAAAATTTCAACTTGGGATTTGCAGCGCGTAGAAATATGTTGCTAGGAGACAATAGAAAATTTTCATGTACAATTCCACTATCGCATATTTTTGGATTTTGTAGGAATGTTAAAAAGGTTATTTTTGGAGCTAGACACACGGTTGTTCTTGTAAGAAAGGGTGATGATAATGATGCTCTGTGGAGACCCGCTGGTGATGCTGGTAAAGTAGTATTTTCGAAACTTTCACTGTGGATGCCGGTAATGACTCCAACGATCGCAGAAGAACAGAAATTAATTTCTTTCATGGACACAGGTGGTAAATCCTTGTTGTCATGGTTAACAACAAACACAGATAGTATGCAAACTAACGTTAACGGTCAGTTTACATGGCATATAGCATCACAACAAGGTGTTTCTGCACCACGGCATATTTTTATTGCGTTTCAAAACCATAATCGTTTAGGTAATCAAGTTCACTCTCATATGATATTTAACCAACTAGGTCTTACAAATATTTCCTTGCGGATAAACGGACAACAAGAACCAACAGAGAATATACAACTAAATTATGCACTAAATCACATAGGACGTGCATATCATCGTTTGATGTCATTCATGGGACATGATCAAAATGTAGATACTGGGTTGCAAATATCACAACATGATTTCAGGACGTTGTATCCGATTTATTATTTTTCACTGGAGCATCTTGATCTATCAAAACAATCTGTCGTTGATATACATCTTAAAGCAACATTAAATACAGGTGGTGTTGATTACAGAGCAATCGCGGTTATACTTAGCGATAAAGCTATGTTACTTGAAGGTGGTAGTGGTCGAATGAGGGTCGTTGATGCACCAGTGGAAAATCTTTAATTATTATTTGGAGCGTGGTAAGTATTTATCATAAAATGCCATATCATCACGTTAGTGTCAGTCTGACTCCTGGTCAGATTAAAAACCTTCAATCAAATTCAGCAAAAAACTGTGGAATGAAAATATCACTAAAGCGAGATCAGATCACGGGTGGTCAAAATAAACTATCATTATCAGAACGCCAGCTTAAACATTTCAATGGCGCTAAACAATCAAAAACAGGCGTCAAACTCAATCTCTCTGCGGGTGCGATTAAGGACTCAGTTAAAACCGGTGGTATTTTTCCACTTCTCGCGGCTATACCAGCATTAATAGCTGCTGCCGCGCCAGCCGTAGCAAAAGCAGCCGCGTTAGGTGCTGTTGGAACAGCTGCTGGAATGGCTCTAAAGAAAGCAACAGGAAATGGATACAAAAAAAAGGGACGCGGCTTAAGATTGCCAGGATCTCGTTGGGGAAAAGGTCTGAGGCTTCCACGTTAGACGCTCCAGCATCAAATTTTGATTTACTTGATGCTGCTAAACGATTAAAAATAAAAAACTTTCGAGGTGTTTTCATGCGAGATCAATGAGATCAATTACCAAAACAACCAAACAAACTCGAAACAGGTATTATTAATCTCGATGAACGTTCTGGACCTGGTACTCATTGGGTATCATACGCGGTTGATCCACGTGGAATCGTTTATTTTGATTCATACGGGTTAGCTCCACCTGTTGAATTTATCAAGTATGTTGCACCACTTCACGCAAGAACCTCTGGTTCAAGAGTTTGGTATTCAACGCTACCCACACAAACAATGACAGATCCGCCAATATGCGGCCGTGAAGTAATTAATGTACTTAACGCTATATCAAAATCATCCAAACCACCACATAAAGTCGTGCATGATTATACAAGCAACCGCTTCGTTGCGCGTAAAGCGTTTTAAACAGCAGATCTTATATAATGGTTGATATTTATGGAAGACCTTCTTCACGCGTTAAGAGAAAATCCGGCGATGTTGATTTGTCAAAGTACGCGACTAAGGATGACCTCGCTGATATTATGAACCTGGCTGGAGTTGACCCAGATGAGGTCGTTATTTTTCAGGATCGACATGGTAAACTAAAAACGAGCAACATCAGATGGCATGATATAGTTCGACGAGTACTTGGTGCAGTTACAGATAATATTCCTGTGTTTACTGACAGCGGCAGAATTAGGGATTCAAGTATATCGTTTAAAACCATCAGAGATGAAATTACAAAAAATGTTGCTAATCGCGTGAAAAACACCGGTGACACAATGACGGAAGAACTCAGCATGAACGGAAATAAAATAGTAGTTTTAAGAGATCCAACATCCGACGAAGACGCAGCAACAAAAAAATACGTCGACGTCAACTATGGCACCGCTGACAGTAAATTATCCACGTTGCGGGCCGAGTATGACGTTCACGTAGGCGCTTTTGGAAGATTTCGAAGAAATTTTAAAAAAACCTATGATGCCATAGATAAATTCTTCGGCACTCCGCACGCCTTTGACATGAAACTCGTTGATATCAAAACTAACCTAGACACGATTAAACAAACACAGCAAGACATCGTAGCGGGGATTCCTGAGATCGTCAATAAAACCAGTCTGATTAAAATCTCAGCCGGAATAGCTCCCGGGCAGATTAAAAACATCGTATACACGGTATCATCGGGATTCGCAACACGGTCGCAGCAAAATAATACTTTCAAATATACCGCAACAGTCACTGGCGTGTACAGGTTTTCTGTGTTCAGTGCTGCAAAATTTGAAATATTTACAACGTATCCATGGCGTCAATCAACGGATAGGTTTTCCGGGGTTGTATCCGTTATATTAAATAACGGAACTGAAGAAATATTTATTTTGGAAGCAGCTGATAAGGAATTAATCGCAACATCTTACTGGTGGTGTTTGGAATTTGTAGCTGAAACACCTCAATTGGTTACTGCATAAAATATAATGAGTACTTATATCGACGTTGCATACAGGTACAATCAAGCGCGTGAATGGCAGGCAACGTTGAAAGATCGAATTGAACAATATACAATAAAAATAAAAAAATATCAGCGACGATTAGTTGTCATTGACGTTGTTGTTTATTCAGTATCCGCTGTTGTTGCTGGAGCTGGAATAATATTATCCACGGTAACAATAATGACACCAGTAGCTGTGACTATTTCTGTTTGTGCAGCAACAACGATTGCAGGTGTACTTAATATCATTGCAAAAAAATTATATGTACTTGCACGAATGAAAAATTATCCGATTACAGGATAAAATTACACATAGCAACTGTCGCATACACGAGGTTATCCTCGTTGCTATCAGCGAGTCTCAATGATGGAATTATATCTGATTTTGAGTTTTCGGAGATGATTAGCGCATACAACTGCGTTGGTATTGAAGGTACGAGTATCAATGATGACGGAATTACTCCAGCAGATCGTGGCAAACACAACCCCGCACAAGACAACGATGATCTCGGTAAGCTCTATTAATCCCGAATTTAATATCAATTTTCCAACTGCAATTCGCGCTAATGAAATTGCACTAGCGCAATTACGGGTATATTACAGCTGGCCAAATATCAGATCAAAATCATTTCATGGTACACCAGCAAATAATTCGCTCGTATTTGCTAATAAAAACAAACCCGATGGAACACCTGACTGGGTTGTTGTTGGAATACCCACTGGTAGTTATGAGATCGAGGAGATCAATGAGGAATTTCAATGTAGAATAAAATCAATAACCGGAAAAGAAGCAAAAATATCGATTAATATTCATGAGCCAACGCTGTCCTCGACGGTAGAGATACATTCTCCTGATTATGCCGTTGATATTTATCAATCTTCAGTCAGATCCGTACTAGGTTGGCCTGATGTTCCCCCGGTACATGAAGGACCACTTGAACCAAAATTAATTGAATTTCTTACTGACGAAGCCAGGTTTATAACAACTCCAGAATACCGAGATTCGTATCCATGGACTGGTAGGGATTTTCGTATTATTAATGATGAAAAATATTATCCTATGACACCGTTTTCTATCTATGATTTTGATGCAAAAAACTTCAACTAATATCGTTTATGAAGGATATTTCAGATTACATGCAAACAGAATTAGAACTGAATACACAACTACATTAACGACACTAGCACAGTTGTTTAAAAACTATATCCTGGAGTATCCTAATGACGATCTAAGACATCAGATCATTGCAACGATACAACATTTAAATCAAATTGTATTTGATCTTAAATATTTTAATCAGACCATTATTGAGGTAATAAATGTTAATGATTATATAGATATAGGAAAAAATAGTATCAAACAAGCATACATTGATCATTATAAAATAACTGAAGCAGAATTATTAAAATTTACACTACCAGGATTTGAAACCGGCGAATTGATAAGATCACTCAACGATATTATCAACAAAAACTTTTCTGAAATACTCGATGCGTGGAGAAAACTAGCCCCATCTCCAACTGTTCTTAGACATAATAATGATCCACTCGGCGGTGGAAGACACGTATCTCCGGGAATCGTTAATATAACATCGACAATCGCGGTGAATCTAGTTTGTGACGTAATCGAAGGCAGTTATCAAATAGATCTTGGAAAATCAAATCAAGCTCAACAAGGATATATTTTATATACATTTACACCACAAGTTCCCCCTGGGGATTTGATCGTGCAAGTACCAACCAATCCTGTTTATTTACGCACACATAATCAGTATTTGTCACGAATAAATTTCAAACTCACAGACCACCTTAATCGCTTAATTGACCTACGTGGAGAAGAGCTTGTAATAAATCTATATGTGAAATTGTAGATCTTTGATCAAGAATCTTCGATTCTAAATTAATCCAATAAATATTATATAATGTACCAGCACGTGAGGGTTTTTATACATGACAAAGAAGCACTTGAAAACGCCATCAGAACAGCGTTTTCACAAAACACAGAACAATTTAACGTTAATTTAGTTATTGATGAATACGGAAGCGAGGATTTCTTATTAACACAAGAACAGTTAGATGAACTCCGTCGAGAACATATTACCGAGATCATTTGTGACAGAGATCAGATTCTAAATTATGCACACTCCTGTATTAAAGTCCATCAACTTAAAAAAATAATAAATAAATAAAAATATTGGTGCAAAATATATCTGATGAGGTAATTGTGTTGAAAAATTCATCTTTTTTGAAATATTTTATTTTTTTTTCTGAAAATTTGATCATTTCACATAAATCTGAGTCATCAACTAACACATCAAATTCAGAATAAATAATAAATCTAAGTACCAACTAGCCCATCAGAGTTATAAATTTGATCATTTTACATAAATAAGAATCTTCGATTCTAAGTACCAACTAACCCATCAGAGTTATAAATTTGATTGATTTGCATAAATCTAAGTACCAACTAACCCATCAGAATTATAAATAAATAATAATAATTCAGAAATAAATAATAATTCAGAAATAAATAATAATAATTCAGAAATGAATAATAATAATTCAGAAATAAATCTAAGTACCAACTAGCCCATCAGTTATAAATTTGATTGATTTGCATAAATCTAAGTACCAACTAACCCATCAGAATTATAAATAAATAATAATAATTCAGAAATAAATAATAATTCAGAAATAAATAATAATAATTCAGAAATAAATCTAAGTACCAACTAGCCCATCAGAGTTATAAATTTGATCATTTTACATAAATCTGAATACCAACTAGCCCATCAGAGTTATAAATTTGATCATTTTACATAAATAAGAATCTTCGATTCTAAGTACCAACTAACCCATCAGAGTTATAAATTTGATCATTTTACATAAATAAGAATCTTCGATTCTAAGTACCAACTAGCCCATCAGAGTTATAAATAAATAATGAATCTGAGTACCAACTAGTCCATCAATTTCAGAAATAAATAATAATTCAAAATAAATAATAATAAATAATAAATCTGAGTCATCAACTAACACATCAAATTCTGAATAAATAATAAATCTAAGTACCAACTAACCCATCAGAATCATAAATTTGACTGATTTGCATAAATCTAAGTACCAACTAACCCATCAAAATTACAAATTTGATTGATTTGCATAAATCTAAGTACCAACTAACCCATCAAAATTACAAATTTGATTGATTTGCATAAATCTAAGTACCAACTAACCCATCAAAATTACAAATTTGATCATTTCACATAATCTAAGTACCAACTAACCCATCAAAATTATAAATTTGATTGATTTGCATAAATCTAAGTACCAACTAACCCATCAAAATTACAAAATAAATATAATTTCAGAAATAAATATAATTTCAGAAAAAATATAATTTCAGAAATAAATATAATTTCAGAAATAACGATAAATTCAGAAAAAAAAATAATTTCAGAAATAAATATAATTTCAGAAATAAATATAATCTGCACGTGGTCAGAGCGAGTTATTTTCACCAGAATTATTACTTTGGACGGGGTTGCTCGCTAACATAATTTTTCTCAATAGTCTTATGCGAGTACTAATTGTTTTCTTTTCCTCGTACTCGTGGGATAACAGCAATCTAATTCTTTCTACTGCGGCAGAGAGAGGAATGAATTCCTTCACCTGATTATCTTCTACGGTAGCTAGCAACTGAAACATTGCCGCCTGAATCCGTTTCATGAGCTTGTATTCAGATGATAGTGTGTGTATTCCTTGGTTTTTACGTTCTTGTAAAATCTCAAAATCAGAAACTATTTTTTCAGGATTTAGTTCATTAGATATATTAATTCCGTTTTCCTCTAGTATTTTAATAGCAACAATTACATCATTGATATTTTCATGGTTCATTATTTAGTATATAAATCTTTAAAATAAAAAAAATTATCCCTTTAGAACCCCTAGCGAGTGTTTAGCGAGTTCGTCGGGATGTTTCAAGGACGGTACAAACATATATTATGAAATGTGAACCTCTATTCGAGTCTTTTAGCAGATTCATTAAGTATGCAATGAATGAATGAAATGAAATATATATTATGAAATGTGAACCTCTATTCGAGTCTTTTAGCAGGTTCATTAAGTATGCAATGAATGAATTAAGGACAGCACAAAAATATGTTATGAATGAACCTCTATTCGAGTCTTTTTGCAGGTTCATTAAGTATGCAATGAATGAAATGAAATATATATAATGAAATGAATGAATGAAATGAGGCCATTTTCTCCACTGAGAACCCACCAAATAATCAACCCGTGGGTGGTAGAAAACATGTATCAACCACCAGTTGATATATGGGTGGGTATTTCTCGCGGAGAGGGGCTGGCAGTGCCCCAATTAATTATAAAAATCGCTAATATGCGTAACCACCCGACCAATTGTCAGTCTTGGGATTCGATCCTGGACCGCGAGCGTCATAGTCCAATATGATACCGACTGAGCTATCGAATTTTTCTAACACTATATGTTTCGGAAGTTAATATATAGCTGAAAAGGAACTAATTTCGAATAATACAATTCTGAATTCAAGAAATACGTTTATATAATATATTTTCACCAAACAAAGCTGAATTAAGGAATTTCCCACCCACCACACCACGCCATCCCGTCCAGATCATCTAATTGCTAGATTTTTTCATCCTTCCTATGACAATTGCTAGATTTTTCCATCCTTCCTATAACATAACTGCTAGATTTTTTCATCCTTCCTATAACATAACTGCTAGATTTTTCCATCCTTCCTGTGACAATTACGAGATTTTCCATCCTCTCTATAACTGTTCAATGGAGAAATATATATTACGAGATTTCCCACTCGTAAATCTGTGTCATAGTCAAGGGAGTATTTAGTTGCTAATATTTCTCGATAAAAAATAACCACACATACGCATAAATACATAATCACACATATGTACACAATCTCGCATTATATTTCTGCACTGAACAAGGAAAATGCAACTGATTTTTAATTCCAAACACTATATGCACGTATTTCTGTAATCGAGTAAATGCATGCAGGATCCCTGTGCTGTACTGTAGATCTAAAATTAACCCGCCACGATTGATGCAGACTAGACGCTGGATTCTGCACTCAGTAAGCTGGAATATACATGTCGGTTAGATGTATTCTATGTGTTGCGCTGTTCTAAATGTTTCACGAAAAGAACAGAAAAATACACGAACTGTATATTTTTGTAAGTTAGAAATCATAAACGGGTAGGCATCACAGACCTTGGATGTTGTATATGATTACCTCCCTTTCATGAACCAAAAAATAAGTAGTATAATAATGATAATTTCTGACCCCAAAAAAAATAAATCTAATTCGAAGTAGAGATGATAATTATTGATACTGAAAGGTGATTTTCTGTTTATATTTTTTTGAGAAAGCAGATCTGGTTATATTTTCTGCGATAAATTGTACCAAACGCGGATTAATATTAAAGTATTTCGCAGCCGCGCTCATAGACTGAAATGTAATTTCTTCACCAGTTTCTATGTTTGTAGACTTTACTACCCTTCTAGAAACTGTCTTACATCTTCCAGTATTACCACGTGCAGAGTTCACGCTTTGCGTGACAACACGAAGGTTGGATAAAGAGTTGTTTTGAGGATCCCCGTCAATATGGTCAATAACAAAACCATCTTTGATCACTCCGAAGAAACACTCATACGTAAATCTATGACACAGATAATGTTTCTTTCCCCCCCCCCCGCATGTGAACATTAGATAACCAACATTAGTAATATAACCAACCAGTCTTTTTAACCTGCAGTGTCTGATCATACCATTAATATCTGATTCGTAATTCTTGATGACAGGATGTTGGATAAATTCATTTTGCTCCATATATGATAATATTATTTGTTTAAATCATTGTTTGTCTGAAAACTTAGTTGGATAATCCTCCACGGATTTTATGGCGTTTTCACTACTATTATTTTTTTTGTCATAATATCTTTTAAGCTCTCTGTATCGTTTACCACCGCACTTTCCACATAATTCTGTTTTTCCTCGCACTCCAGCACCACATCGCAGACATGGTATTGGTCCTAAGCTTCCACGGTTAACGCACTGCATGTGTTGTCCGCAAAATTCCTTTTTGCAGGATTTATTACAACGAGTCAATGAACCCACCATGAGCCATTTGCATTGAGACATTGTATACATAATATTCTTTATTTAAATATTTGTTTGAAATATAATATGAACGAATTCGATAGATTATCCCGAATAAAACCCTTAAGTGGAGATAGATTTAATCTTGACAGGATATCTCCTGGCCTACCGATACGAGATTTGGTTGATCCAAAAAATAAGGGTTTGATTAATAAAATTCACGACGCCAAGAAAGAATTTCACACAGATGGTGCATCTCATGTCTGGTCAATTTTCAAGATTATACGCAACAAAAATATCATTAACGCTATGATGAACGACAAACAAGCAGCAATTATCATTAACTATCTTGATAATCGCAAGTATCTTTTCAGAATAAAATTCGTCATGTTGACAGAAACAGATGATTGGATTATCCGTGACAAATATGATCCTGTCCACGGTAATAAAAAAACTGTCGTACTAAGTAGAAATTCCAAACCAGGTCTATTGACTGGCATTGACAAACCGTATTATGAACGAGCATATCCTGTGACCACGGTTATTTATGGAATCTATGTGATAAATGAAAAACCCAGCGTTGATAAACTATCGCCGATGAAATTTTCAAAACTAAATTGTGTGGCTGAACGAGTAACAGAACATTTTACAAACGCGGCCCGTGGAAACGGTCTAACGGATAAAAGACGTAAAATAATAAACACTTGGGGAGATATGGTTAAAGATACCGGTGTGTCTATCAAAGATGTAGCTGGGTTAGGAAAAATATTAAAATTTCCAATAACCGTAGTGACGATAACAGGGGAGATTTTGTATGAATCAAAATATAAATCAAAAGGAGCCTCAATTACAATTATTGATCATAACGCACACGCGTGGACTAACGCAGTAACAGTGTTTCCACGAAATCGAACTGTTAAATGTTATCCCATAGATAATTCTGACGGAGGTAAGTTTGATTTTATTAATGAAATAAGTAAAAACGATCCTGTGTCAGTATGGTTATTTCAAAGTTCTAACGACGAATCAGATATGAAATTTGATCAGTTTGTGAGACCAAATGGCGTTATTTATCGAACAAATCCTCTTCACGAAAAAATGAAAAATCTTGCACTGCAATATACTGATGACGCTGACGAATTATTGAGCAGCTGTTTTACTGTTCCGTCAGTTGCGGCTCATTTTGCTAGAAAGAAAAATTCGTGGAAACCAACTCGGTTTGATTTTCTCAGTGACATAGTATCCAGTTGTGTCGAATATGGACACGGCGGATTGTGGAATACTAAATACGATCACAGAGATATTATTTCAGTTGATATGGTTGCTTGTTATCCCGGAAGTTTTCTTGGATATGGAGATTGTTCTGTGTATTTTGAGCGATTCGGTCATCCGACGCACGAAATGACGCGAGTATCGATAAATGGACCATTACCGGATTTTGACCTAACTGGATTTGCTCGTATCGAGTCATTCGAAATGTCTAAAGGACTTCATCCAATTTGTTATGTTTGGTTTGGAAAACATTTTTCAGAAAAAATGTGGACACCAATAGTACTATTACGGTATATGCTTGATTATACGATATTAACACGGTTGATTGTAAGTGAAGCAATTATATCATATCGAAAACAAACCGAGGTTTGGTTACCACATTCGGACGAAACCGATTCGAAGGATCTTGGTAGAAAAATAATTGGCAAATTTACACAAGGAGCAGCATATGATCACAGACGACATTGTGTAAGATTGATCATGGACGATACTGAGTTAGATTTTATAATCGTTGATACAACGAACAGGAACACGTTTATAAGTCGAGAAACAGTTTTCTTGTCAAAAGGAAATAAACTAGGTACAATTGTGAGCTACATGGACGGTGAGTCATCTCAGTATACTCATTTAAGATCATCGATGCTCGCGTATGTTTCAATAAATCTATTATCGATGATAAATAAGGTTTCTACGCATGCCGTCAGAGTTGCTACTGATTCGTTTTATATAAGTAAAAAACATTCAATACTGTTAGAAGGATTAAACATAGGCACTTATACATCGTGGGGTTCGTGGAGAATAAAAAATGAATATATGCTCGATTATTCCGAATCAGCTGATGTTGCGGTTAAAGATATTTACTGTAATAAATATCAAACGTTGACAACTTCGTTGTTACCATCGGTATACTATCCAATAACTAGACACAAAACGGTTTATCTAAATGGACCTGGCGGTTCTGGTAAAACCACTCGAGCTATCGAACTATTTCAGAATTCAGATATGATTGTACTAACACCTACACATAGACTAGCGAGAGAGATGAAACAACGTGGTGTTAATTCCTATACTTATCACAGCTTTTTTCGATGGAAGGGTGATGCATGGACATCTTTAAGGATGGGAGAGAAATACATTCCAAGGATTATAATATGGGATGAAATATGCACTATACCGCTAGAAACACTAAAAACATTTCTTGATTGGTTGTTAACAAGAAATACTGCCGTGATAATGTGCGGCGATCATGGTCAACCACCACCCGTAGCTGGACCATCTCCACATGATTGGCTGAAAAATTTCGTTGACCACGCTGAAGAAGTATCTGATGATCATAGAGCACTTGATGCAGCGTTGAAGGAATTTAAAAAGTTAATCAGACTACAACCGAATAAAATTCAATGTGAAATAATGCGTGAAATAATTTCAGAAACACCCATGAAAGACTTTCTGCAAACGTGGCGACCAAACGATTTGATAGTTGCAAGCAGAAAGATAGTTCGTGATAAACTTCAACGGGAATTGTTTCAGTTACAACGAGAAAAGTTTCCAATGTTGTCAGTTCCGTTATGTTATCGACCAGCAGATACGCGACGGCAAAATATCGACGGTGATATACCAGGAGAGTCAAAGAGGAAACAGAATCTTGTATTGAATGATATTGTTGCAGTTGATGTTGATGTTGTTGAAGATGCTTTACGTGCTGATAAATCCCCGTGGACGCTTGGATACGCGATGACGATTCATTCATCTCAGGGATTAACTATTACTGATACAGTTGTTTGGATCGTTGATGATCACATCGAATGGTCGAACTTGGTTTATTTCGCAGTGTCTCGAGTTAGAAAAATATCTCAATTGAGACGAATCGTCAGTGATTAGTGATGATGATGTTGACGGTGATATAATAAGAAAAAATTCTCTGGTTATGAACAGTGTGATAAAAAAAATAAACGCAATTTTGATCTTGATGTTGATTTTATTAATGCGCTGAAACAACAACAGAATAATCATTGCGCAAGTTGTAATTGTATAATGCTATGGCGGTATCTGAAAAATGATCCAAGACAATTTACTGTAGATAGAAAAAATAACAATCTTGGTCATACACGAGAAAATATAATGTTGACCTGTCTTTAATGTAATCGACGTCGTGGTGCTAGTTAAGTGATCGAAATCACCGAAGTGATTTTGGTGGTAATTGTGTGTTATCGGGAATTATCTGTAATTGTTCACGCACAAATCCACGTTGAGGAGCAGCCGAATCCAGTCTGTAGATTGCGGGTCTACCTGAGGATCTTGTCACGGTGGATATCTTATGTGTGGTAACGCTCCAAATAGGATCAGTTGCTCTTTTTTTACCACCTTCAAGTTCACCGGGCTCGTATAAATACCTAACAGTGATATTACCTAATAATGGTTGTGCTGAAAAATCACGTTGTTGTGTAGGTATGTGCGCGCTTGTAATTGCATTAATAGGTTTCATGTTGGTCATTCGAGTAATCTCATTATTTAATGCAGCTATCACACTTGGTAATCTTGCCACCCATTCACGAGATCTCGTATCCTGAATAAATTCCTTCGCGTATTGATATCCAAATAACCGCTCAGCAAGTGTTCGATTAAATCGCTCAACAATTGCCTGATCACGATGAATTGCAGTATGTCCTCGTCGTATTTTGGTATTATGTTGTTTCATCAGCGATGATACTGGACCAAGAAACTCCTTGACAGGATCAACCTGTAGCAGCTGTGGCCATCGTAGACCACTTTGTGGTCCACCACCTCGTTGATAAATTCGTTTAAACGCGTCGGCTACCTCAGTTGCTGTTTTAGTCGTTAACGGTTCTGCATCTTTATATCTACTTGCAACATCAACAACAGTTAGCGCGTATTTGTACGTTTTTCTACGTACAGTATCATGTGGTAAAAACAGAATATCAGCTTGATGAACCTCTTTAGGAACACTGACACTAAAATGAGCAAATCAAATTTGCTTAGGACGTGGTAGATAAATTTGCCATATTGCCTGTTTGGATAACCACGCTTTAGCAGTAGAATGTTTAACTGCTGCTGCATCAGCGAGTTTACTAATTGCTGCTTTACCCTTCCAGTATCCAATTGGTGAATAATAAATCGATTCCATTTATATATTACCAGCCCCCAGTGCTAATTTACCTTTCATCGCGGATTTTACTAACCAATTAGCTAATTTTTCTTTGATATTTTTATTTTTTATAGCATTTAACGCATGAATTAATTTCACATCTGCAATATGCCTATTTTGTAGATCATTGCTTTTATATGCGACATCAATAGCGTTTATTGGTTTCTCGCCTGGTTTTGGCTGATCCTGATTATCAAGCCTGATATCGAGTCAAGTACCAGGACCGCAATAATTATATCCTGGTACATGTTTTTCTCCAGAGTATTTAGCCCATGGAGTACCTGGAAACTTTGACATCAAATTTGCAATATCACCACCGCGCCTATTAGGTAAAAACGAAAATTTCTTTCTACCGCATACAGAACATTTTCCACCATATGCTATTTTTTTATTTTTTGTTATAACCGTAGCTAAATCAGTAGTTGGAGTTTTAACTCTACAGCGTAAGCAATATAAATCCATATATATTTTATACAGCATGGATATAATTGATTTCTCAGCGACAAGAACACAAGAACCTGTCAAGCACCATCCTGCGTTACCAAATTCCATCAGAATGATAATAATAGGACCATCTGGAAGTGGAAAGACACAGTTGTTACTTAATCTTATAATGAGATGGTTAAAATGGGATAAATTATATTTGGTAGCCCCGTCAGTTGATGATCAGCGATGTTATAATGTACTTAAGGATTTTAATGAAAACGCTAACGACGTTATCGAGTTTATAACCGATATTGATGAAGCACCATCAGTTGATTCCATAGACGGACTTATTAATAATTTAGTTGTATACGACGATGTGATGCTGGACAAACAATCAAACCCAGCCAGGATTTTTTCTCGAGGTAGACATAAAAATACCGATGTTATTTATGTTACTCAACGATACACACAAATACCAAAAGTGATCAGAGATAACTGTAATATTTTAGTTGTGTTTAATGGCGTAGACACACATACGTTGCGAAATATTCATCAAACCTGGTGCAGCGGTGACATGGATATAATTAAATTCAGAAATTTCTTTTTACAAGCGCAAGCTACTCCGCATGGGTTTATAACAATAAATTTACATGATCCTAGAACAAGATATCGTATTGGACTTGATAAAATATTTGGATAACAGGGGTGATGATAAAATTAAACTGAATTAAAAAGATATCATTAACATAATGAACAATTGTGCGTGGCTGCGTCAAGGAACCACTAATAAATGTGATAAAAAATGACGTGGAGAATATTGCAAAAAACATAATTATCTTATAAAGAAAAACCCTCATGCTGGTCCACGAAGTTGTGTTGGATGTAACAACGGCGTTAGAGGATTATATCAGATTTGCAAAAATTGCGGTGGAGATCGATACAGAAGTTTAATGATATATTACAGAAAAAGAAAAAACATAAATCCAAAAATAGAAAAACCACCATCAGAACTTGAATATTACTTGAAACATAGAATAAATTCCCAGGATTCAGATGAAGATTCCCAAGATTCAGATGAAGATTCCCAGGATTATTGAGCAGCAGAGGGGGCTCGTCTACAATCATTCTGGGGACAAACAATAATCGTAGACGTGGTATTGACCTCTATGAAGGGTCATTATTTTTTTTGGTCCAAACACAAGGTGACCGTTCCCTTAAGTGGTCTGTTCACCCCCTCTGCTGCTGAACTGAAACAACTCAAATTTTACCTAACCAATCTTGCCTCACATTGTCTTGAGTGTTTCCAGCTGCATTTAGTCTGGTTCCCAACCATTCATGACAATTTTCAACATCTTGATTTGTCTGTAAATACATATTGGTACCAGTATGAAATAATGAAGAGTTTTGATTGGTCAATCAGTAATGGGTGTGTATTGAGGGTTGCTGCTAATCATCATGTAGAACATACAAAATTAGATATAAATCAGTCAAAAGATGGCCAATACATGTGCTCCATCATCTGGAAAACAAAATAATATAATGTAGACCAGAGGATTGAATTCCTCGCAAAAAAGATGTCTTGATTGTGCTGGATTTGCAAACTAGTAATGGTTCTTGGATCCTGATGTAAGCACACACACACACACACACACACACACACACACAAACATACACACACACATATATATATACAACGCTGTCAGGCATTTCTGTGCACATAAGGTTTCCGTCTCCAACATGGAATCAAAACGCATACTGAATTCGAGTGATTGATGAAAATAAAATACTGCAATGCTTACCGTTTGAAAAGAGGCAATTGTCACTAGAATATTCTGTTCAAAATGATATTAATTTTGGACACAGGGGCTACCATCCCAAGTTTTCCTGACTCGCAATATGTCGGCCTATTCTTCACACAGCTTTGAAAAGGTGTAATGCTCATCCATCTGGCTGTAGAAAAGAAATACATTAATTTGGATTGTTTCTGTCAGCAGTTATTTCAAGTTGTTAGATTAGGTTTATTGCTAGTTTTACAAAATACAATGTAACCAATCCTATAAATGGCAAGATATATTAAGCAAACTAATCCGATCTTGTAAAAAACATATTAAAGTTCAATGTTTTATAAAAAAAAAAATAAGCTATTATGCGGAAGAGAAACAACAATGAATAGGATGTAATGTGTTTACACTGTCTTATTTATGGGGAAAAATTATTAAAGAATTTAGAAACAGACTATATGCTGGGCAATTTCTTGAGAATCCCATTCTAGCGACAAGTTGACATGTTGGGTAGCAGATAATTTTGTACATGTGGGACAATTTCTTGCATAATTGGAAACTTGGATCAAGAAGCAGATTTTTTTCTTCATCTTTTATATAATGTATTTATTTGTATGTTTCTAAAAGATACGTACTAAATAGGACTTTCTGGGTTACAGGTTCAAGAAGGTCATGGAGTGGGACTTAATGTTAACATTTAGAAATCACAATTTCAGATGCATTTAGTGTCAAAATGTGGGATATTTTGTACACTTTACGAATATCACTTTTTCTTATTAAAGTAAGATCATTCTTTCTTGCTACAAAATGGACTTTTGACCAAAAATAACACTTGATCCAATATTTATAGAGGTGATGTATCGTTGCACAGAATTATCTGATGCGCAGAATTGGCCAACATGCTGGCAATACAAAATCAAGAAAATACCTGTATTATGACCTGTAAAACTGTTTTTGTTCTGAATTTTTTTATATATAAAAAAATATATCCAATAAAAAATAAATCGAGTATATTTTAAAGAAAAAACAAAACATACGCACAATACGTAACTGAAAAAGTATTCATGTTAGAGTATTGAAATATCTGAAAAAAACGGAATCAAGGGAGGTAATATCACCATATTATATCATGTGGTCAAAGTGAGATAACTCACAGCATAGGAAGTGATGAAGAGAGAAATACAATATGAATAAAATATGAATAATCCTTTTAAATGTCGTTGTTTAGCCAACTTACGTCTGGATGTATCTATATATGCTACGTTCATTGTGTATACTATAGTATTTTACGACTAGCATCATTTCACGAAACACGTATCAGTTTCCTTATTATTTATATTCGTGGAACATGTATTCGGGTCGTGAATGCCAACAGTTCTGGACCTGTGTCTATCAATAATGTAATTATGTTAATTTTACCTTTATTATCTTCAGGTTCAGTTCAGTACTATCTACTCGATAAAACTTCTGATTCATGTCCATCTATGAACAAGATGTGAGAACTGAGACGCCGTTTCCAACCGTACTAAAAAATGGCAGTACATGTTTTCGGACGGTAAGGTTAATTTAATTCAGAAGTATGATCCGTACCGGTGCCACAATTGAAATGTGTCGTCTTTTATTTTATGTCAACTGCCAAAGCTATTCTTTCAAGAATTTTAAATAATAACAAAATAACGAAGATTTGAAAACTGATGATATGATATGGGCCCTGTCATAAAATATTTAAAATGAAATGACATTAAGGTCCCTTACAGCTGAATGGTTGGCTGTCATTAGTGGGAAGGAGAGCTCGGGAACGGTCCTGCTTGCTTTACATCGCTGGTTTCTTGTTGCATTTGCCTGGTGTTTCTTGCGATTTTTTTTTTCCTTCGAAATGTTCTAAAATGGGGGGGGGGTGTTCTATGCTGTTTATAGAGGTTCTTAGTAGAAATCATGCATGAAGAGAAATTTTCAAGGTTATTATGGTATTACTAGTAGAGGTGTTTAGGGTGTGTTTCCTACGTTATGTTATTTATAAATTTTTAGATATTACCTCTTTAAGATATTTATTAATTAATGTTTTTAGAGATTGAATGTTATCTATAATTTATTTAGCAAGAGACCCGAGTCCTAGCCGATTACACGGTTCGTTAAGGATATCTAGGACATCCGATTTTGCGGTTTCCTTAGTTTTTTATAAGTGCTTCGTAAGTGAATTATTTATTAATACTTTTATAAAATTGAATGATATGTTATGGGTTTTTATGTGGTGGCTTCTAAATTTATTTAGCTAGTTACTGGGTCTTTTGATTTTGTGGGGATATTAATTATATTTTGTTCCTAAGTCCTGCTGAGTCTATGAATTGATTTATATTTTTATATGCTGATTGTTTTTTTTTTATTAGAGTCCATAAGTAACTCTGGGTATGTGTGTGGTGATCCAGTCTCTTTGTGGCCTGCTAGTTCTTTCATAATTGAAATAAATGAGGTGTGCACAGCAACATACAGATTAGAAATATTTTCCCCAGTGAAATGTAATATATTAGGTCATCCACCGAACAATGAAAGGCTCATATAATAATTAACTTTTAGATAATTAATGCAAATAAATTCCTTGAACTATGCAATACATTGAATAAAATTAAGAAAACATTACATTACGAAACTCTAAACAGGGAAAAATAACGATCTCTAATATTGATAAATTTGTAAGGCATATACATGGCTAATGAAATGCGGTACTTTCACTTTCAAACAATGTCTGTAAGAAACCGGATAAAGTCACATTTTTAGAAGATCAGAAACATAATGCAATATACAGTCTAACAAAGGAAAAAACTTGACTTTGTCCGAAGACGAAAAATACCTAACACAGATAACCACAAAAATAAAGAGGTATATTTATATTATAATATCTAAATATCTGCAGAGCTGAAATCAAGGGGAATAAACCACTAAACTTCTGGTCAAAGAGAGATAACTCAGAATCAAATATTAACATTTCACTCTTACGTATATTCATTTTGTTTTCTGTTGAGAATAGAGAGCAATTGTACTAATATCACGATGGCTGTAACTGGGTTGCAGACGCATATTCTTGATAGGAATCGTGATCTTGTGCAAACTTGTGTCTAACATAGCCTACCCACAATAAGCATCATATGAGAAAATTCTTGTCATGCTGAACACTGTATAGAATATATAAAATGATGCAGACAGGCCATATATTGTCGGAAAAAAAAAACTTTTTTCGGGGAGGAGAGAGGGTGTGTCAACATAAAAAATATTTATTTTTTTACCGGAAACTCTAGATAATAGAATTCTCTTTTTCCCCATTAGAAACCAAGATTTACATAATTCTCTCAGAGTATAAGCAGTCTGGAATTATATGGAAAATATGTGCCTGAAATTACACGCCACTAAGGACCGTCCGTTTAGTACGTACGCATGGGGGTGGGGGTAACCTAAATGAATACGCTTGCGTATGGGGGTTGGGTCTACTGATAATGTACGTACGCGTAGGAAACGGGGTGGGGGCTGAATCCTCGATAATAATTGTCTAATACGTAAATGGGTTCAGTCGGCTTTTGAATGTTAGCAGGCACTAGACAAAATTTTAAAGTGACGCAGCTTATTTCTTTGATGCAGCCAGGCATTCAACGTCGGTGGACTATCTGTTTTATTAAACACGTTAATAGTATTAATCCTTGAGCATTTTTACGTGGATTATATATAGGCCATTCTATATACATACACCTCAACCAATAATAAGTATCATGTTTTTGGAGATATTTGTTCCGACGGCATCTCTGTTCAAAGTGCAAATTCTAATTGTACATGCCAAGGTTATGAGGTCTCTCCTACGGACTCGGGAATAACTAATAAATCTATCTTCATTCCTACAACAACTAAGAAATATTTAAACTGTACATCCTTTGGTCTGAAAAAGAAAGGCTTGCAACTTATCAATATCAATATAAGACACATCTTACCAAAGATCGATGAACCCAACCTTGCAGTAATTGGACTATACGAAACGTTTCTAGATTGTAATGTACCTGACAGTGCTATCTCTATTAGCAACTTTTCTTTGGAAAGACGAGATCGATCACAAGGCATAGGAGGAGGGATAGTCATGTACGTTTCAAATAACATACAAGAGAAAAACAGATTTTGAAAATTCTACTATCGAATCAATATGGATCGAATCAAGTTTCCTCAATAGCAAATCACTCTATATCTGCTCAGCATACCGACCCCCAAAGTCCCTATCCTCATGGACTGACCAATTTGAACACGAGGTAGAGGCTGCTTTATCTTCCAACAATGAAGTAATTATCATGGGAGACTTTAATATTGACCTCAACTCTAATACAAACACTAAATGGCTACATATGATTCAAGTGCACGACCTTACACAGGTAATATATGCTCCAACAAGAGTAACAGCCTGTACTTCTACTCTGATCGACCACATCTATACTACCCATCCAACCAGTCTCTACGAGATAAACGTACCATGTTTCCCTATTAGTGATCACTATCCTATATGTGCAACTCGTAAGCAACAGAGCGCAAAGAAAAACAACTTACACTCCTACATGCAATACAGATGTTTCAAAAACTTTTCTGAAAATGAATTTCTCTCCGAACTATCACAAAACATTAACGCAATATATTTCCCTAACATAGACCCAGACTATGACTTGTCTAACTGGAATCACTGTTTTCTTACTATCCTAAATAAACATGCCCCCATACGCATCAAGAGAATTAAACGATCAAAACAACCAGAATGGTATACTAATGAAATTGCAGAGGCACAACGCAAACGAAACCACTACCATAAACATAAAGACTTCACAAACTATCGTTTATGGCGAAACAAAGTCAAATCAATCATTGTAAAACACAAACGCTCCTTTTTCAACGAAGCCATCACATCAAAGTCCGATAACAGATCCATCTGGAATCACTTACGAAATCTGACTTCAACGAAACCTGCGCCTCTAGCTCCATGTGAAATTATAGTCGATGGCACTAAATATACTAAAGAGCTCGATATTGCAAACCAGCTGAACCATTATTTTACTAATATCTCCCAAACGCTTGACAGGCCTAAGAATACAGAGCCTAATTTAGACAAACTTACTAAATTCGTGAATGAAAGGGTACCCGATCATGCTAGTTTCAACATTCCCTTAATAACAATAAATGACACTGTTGATATTATAAATAAACTTGACACGAACAAATCAGCTGGTCTAGATGGAATTCACCCCAAAACTCTGAAAATGTCGGCTTTATCAATCTCAGAGTCGTTGAAAGATATAATTAACTGTAGTATCACTTCCAGTAAATTCCCGGAGACATTGAAGTTAGCAAAAGTATTCGCAATTTATAAGGGAAATGAAAAGAATGACCCATCCAACTATCGACCCATATCTGTTCTATCCGTACTTTCAAAAATTATGGAAAAACATGTCAGCAAGCATATTTTCAGATATCTTGACAAGTACCAACTCCTCCATAGATCACAATCAGGTTTTCGAAAGAATCATTCATGTCAGACTGCAATGACAAAACTTATAGACCAATGGCTACTAGCAGTAGAATCAGGTGAACTTACTGGTGCAATCTTCATTGATTTTAAAAAAGCATTCGATTTGGTTGACCATTCGGTGCTCATTAAAAAACTTTCAGCCTACAAGTTTTCTCCAAACTCAGTTGCCTGGTTCACATCGTACCTTACAAACAGACACCAGGTTGTTTGCACGGGTAAACATATATCCGAACCAAGTCATATCTTAAGTGGTATTCCTCAAGGATCTATATTAGGGCCTCTTCTTTTTCTAATATTTATCAACGACCTAGCCTTGTATCCAGTGCACGCTAACACAGATCTTTTCGCTGACGATTCGACATTGCATTTATCTGATAAATCTCTAGACTCCATTAAAAATAAACTTCAAACTGACCTCAACAATATATCAGTTTGGTGTCATCAAAACAAAATGCATATTAACATCTCTAAAACGAAATGTATGACAAATTAGAACAAGGCAGCGTCTATCCATTAACATGGATTTACTTCTAACTCAAAATGGCTTGGACGTATCTGTTGTCAAGAATCAAAAACTTCTTGGTATCTACATTGATCAACACCTCAGCTGGAATGCGCATATCGATCACTTATGTGCAATGGTAGTCAAAAGAATAACTCTGTTAAAATTGCTTTCGAAATTTCTACCTCCACAATCACTTGAAATCTATTTTTCGGGTTATATACTACCACTGATAGATTACGGCTTTACCATATGGGGAAACACATCAAATTATAATCTGTCCAGAATTGATAGGCTCCAGAAAAGGGCAGCCCGAATAATACTGAAACTTCCTGATATGACTCCCTCAAATGTTTTGTTTTCACGTCTGAAATGGCTACCTATACAAAAACGTATTCTTTATTTTAAAGGAATCATGACATACAAGTCTTTAAACGGTCTTTCTCCAGATTATATCTCTAACATAATTGAACTAAGATCATCAAATACTGAGCGTAATCTCCGATCGACGACAAACAACGATCTCCAGATTCATTGGTCGAAAACCAGTCATTACAAAAGCTCATTTTCTGTATCAGCACCTACTGTATGGAATTCCTTACCAATGAAGATAGGTAATTCAACATCCCTTGCTTCTTTTAAATTATCATTAAAAAAATTCTTTCTAGACCGCTGGAATGATATATTAAAAGCTCTGAATAGAAAACTTTAAAATCATATCCATAATTGATACATATTTGTATGTTTCCCAGTATAGTCACACATAGTCATTCATGTCAATTATGTTCAAATGAGTGTGCGACGATATATGGTTATGTGCATGAACTTCTGTTTTTATTATTTTATTACAAAAACTGAGGACCACATGGCAGATGGGTCAGTCATGACCAAATGTGTTATCCTCGTCAAAGATAGTTTATTATTATTTGCGTCAAGCGTACGCACGCAGGTGCTGGTGTGTAAAAAAAGCACGCATGTGTACAGGGAGGGGGGGGGGTTAAGTTTTGTTAGATTTTTGCGTGTGTACTAAAGGGATGGCTTCTAACAGTTTACGCCGAATGACTTTTTATTGAAAAGTGGATGCGAACTAGTATGCAAGCTCTGAAAACAAGCATTTTTATAGCGATGTAAATGGCTTCAAAGCCATTTTGAAATAAGAAGTTTATGATTCGATGCTGTTATTCATTAATATGTATATGTAATTGGTGCTATTGTAATGCTGACCGTGGTCTGCTAATATTTAAGGGAGCAGTCGGTATTAATAGAAATGGATCGGTAGGTGTAGTTACTAACCATACTGCCCACAATTCGACCCCACCCCAGACTCAGAATATTCAAATTTGATATGTTAATTAATAAACTTAGTTTATACAAATGGTGGAAATAAAAATGACAGCAACTGAAAACTGAAATATCCTCGACCTATTGTTGATAAGATTTTGATTACTCTCTAATATAAACTCGATAGCTAGTAAATGACATCGAATGGCATAACACTGTGCAACTAGTCTGAACGAACAACATCGATTCGTTCAAAGTAAATTCTACCATCACAAATGAATCACATACTTTATATATATATATATATATATATATATATATATATATATATATATATATATATATATATATATATATATATATACGCACCCTGTAATTTGCACGATGAAGTTAAAAACATTGCTTTTCTAAACCATTATTATACTTCACACCTCCAAAACAGCAAACTGTGCAGCTGTGTTGGAAGCAATCGATTCATATATGTCTTTCAACAATCTTTCTAACATCCAAGATTCTCCCAATAATAAACAAACTAACGACCATTTCGCAACTTAATTCAGCTATACGGTATTGAAGGGGTAATAATTGTAGAACTGACATCCGACAAGCCATTTGGAATACAATAATCCTGTTGGCATGCATCAATCTGGTTTCTAGAGCAACACGACTCAGGAAATTTTCAAGCCCAAAGTGTTGATGTGTGTATACTGCGTGTGGCAGCTAAGTTTTGCTGTGTACGCTGAATGCAGCAGCTAAGGTTTGATACTCAGATGCTCTAAATAGCATGACTAAGGTTTTCAATTTAAGTTTAACATTTAGTTCCTTCTGTATCTCATGTAATTATTCTTGAATATTTTGCTAGAGGTTGTAATTATTCCATTTCACATATAGAGGATAGCTATGCTAATCTTTATTCTCAGAACTCTGAAATAAGTAATTCTATTTAGGGTATATTTCGCTGAGATTGAAATATATACCAAATCAAGTCTTAGTTTCTTTCGTAGGCGGGATTTGTTTGCATCTCCCAGTTGTATACATTTAAAGGGACGAACGTACTATTTGCCCAGATAACATGATGAACTGCAAGTAACAGCCAAATACTGCACAGTTCAAGGGATATAACCACTCTCTTGATATTGAAAATGGTAAAAAAAAAAAAAAAAAAAAAAGAAAAAAACACATGGTTTACTTCATTGATTAAATCCAATCAAAATTTGCAATTATTATTTAAATACGAAGTCAAACAAAACACTATCCTGACATTTCAGTTCTTTCTTATTCAGACTGTTGTTACTTCTAATGACAGTTTTAAATCCTGTCAATGATTAAACATGGAATCGGTTAGTTTACATACAAATGAGTCACATCATGTTTATTTCCGGTCCAACGCAATATTTTAGTACTGTGATTTTGCCTAGTTTGCTTTTGAAAAAATGAGCCATTGCCTTTTACAATATTCAATTTATCAGGAACGGATGGATTTCGAATCAACAACTAAAATAAGGAAAACCAGATATAAACCGTAGTTCTTAGTACTTATTCAAAAGAGAAGTGTACTCTTAAAATTCCTTGTTTAAGTAAAATAATACAATTCTACTCTGTAAGTAAAATAATAACGTTTACTTTACATTATGTGAACCGGGATTTAAAAAAATCAGATCGATCGTTCATTCAATTTATAATTCTCAAGTGTTCTGATTGGCTGCAAATTCTTCACTCCACCGATCAGTACGAAAATGTTGTGATGTAATGTGATATTGATTTTTAACATAGCTTTAACAATTCTTCAGTCATATCGCTACGATGTCTGCAATGTGGCAGTTTATAGTGATGTCTAGCACTGGGGCATCATGCCGCAGACATGTAGTATGATGTCCCACCCAGACACATTATCCTGACACCAGGCCGACCAGTCCTAACACTAACCTCTTAATGCTGAACGCCAAGCGAGGCAGCTGTTAGTACCATTTTTTAAGTCTCTGGTATGACTCGGCCGTGGATCGTACCCACGACCTCCCGCATCCGAGGCGGATGCTCTAACCACAAGGCCACCGGAGCGGTACGAAAATGTTGTAAATAAGTCCTCTTAAGTAGCATGCACACACAAAAGTCTTTATGTGTACATTTATTTTTTCATTCAGATTTTTCCCTTTCCAATATCGCCAGTTGCGTACGTTCATTTCTTTATTGGTACCATTGAGGATTTCATCATACAATAAGCCCTCATGGACGGGCGACGGATTCAGAACGGTCCGTCTTGTCATCAGCTTTTGGTTCACTTGAGGATATACTATCATATTCTATGGAAACGATCTTATTCTAAGGGTGCAATAAATGAACAGAGACGTCAAATGAAGGTAATATTATTAAATTACAGAAAGATGATCCAATCAGCTCAAGTGACTGATGGGAAATGATTGTGAAATTATAGTGTAACTAATAGTATGAAATGCAATATATTACGATCTAAAGTAATGGTGGTGTAAGCTGAATCTGTTAGTAGAACACAAATTTGTTCATAAAGCTTGTTAACGTACGTTATGACTAACAGGAAGTAGCAAGTAATTACATATGTTTTTTTTCTAACTGACAGTATTTCTAATTACAGAGCTGAAGCATGCAAGCGCATGAGAATGCAGTGTATCAAGCAACTAATTAGCAATAAAGACTAAAATACTCATGTGTATCTTGTTTTTTCTTGTATGCACTGTTAACATTGTTAGTATTGAGTCATGCAAGCAATCGGTGTTCAATACATTCTAATATATTCTTTATTCATTCATAAAGTATGTGTGTGTGGGGGGGGGATAACAGAAATAAAAGAATCTAATCTGGGTTCAAGGTTTACCAATGTTGGTGCACCATAGTCTTTGGTGCTCAATGTGTCTAAGATTTGGGTGCAGATGCACCCAAAACATATGGTTCTGGTTCACAGTTTCAAGTTTGGGTGCAAGAGTGCACCAAGCATGTCTGGTTCACTGCCTTTATGATTTATACCCATCTTGGTACAATGGTTTGCTCACAAGACGACGACAAAGTTCTATTTATTGAATTTCACACCAAAAGTGTAAATTCTATAAAAGGAATAAATTATCAGTATAATGTTTGAAAATTTGGAATAATAAATAATAGGCACACTGCTATATGCAGATGTAGGTTATTTACCTTATACTTAAATGACAACAGAAATAAGTTCGAAACACGTCATTTTACTAAGTCACAAAATAACACTCTGCTAGTGTTATTTTATGCAATGGAATTAGTTAAACAGCTTTAAAATGTGTTTTACCATAGCCACATCAGATTTTAAAGCTGGTTGAGCCATTTTTGTATTTAGCGCCTTGGACAAAGACTGTAAAGTGACCAAGTTCGTAAACGCTGACCTGCTTTTATAATATTATTATTGACCAATCAGAATTTAGCACTTGCGATCATCGGGCAAGAAAGATTTACTGACCAATCAAAATCAAGCATCAAATATTCTCTGCTGAAAGTGACGTAATCGTATAAACATGAAGACCCAACAACACGGGACACGCTAAAGAATTAATTCTACAGATTTTCACACGAATTATAGAAATAAAGTGTAGCTACACAAGGCATCAGACATTTAAGATGTAAGTAGACAAGCCGTGTGATCAAAATGTCAAATCAGTTCAAAATACGTTTATTCCAACATCCGTCGACAACACATCGTAGCGGTAATACACAACATGTGCTTCGCATGAATGAACGTTCAAATCACGTCTGCCGAAATAAGTCTACATATCTATGAATTAAAACTGGGATATTTTAAGCATAAAAAGTACATATAACTAATGTGGTCATTCCTTGTTGCACGAAATAGCTCACTTCATGAACAAGATATATATTACGATGGTGCGGTGAACGAGAAATGTCATGCTGTAAACATGCTAAAGTTGACGCTGTTGACTCAAACCAGATACACCGGCATAACACTGTGTACTATTTTGAAAAGTGTGACCAAAAGTTTATCAAATTAATGATTGAAACGCTAATGTGATTTAGCTGAAAAAATGGGCAATGAATCGTTGGTATTTCGATTATTTATTGATCTGTATTGCTAATTAGAGAAATTAAAATGTCTAGTTCCTTCAATAATGTATGTCTCTTCACATCATGACTCGGGAAACGGTATTTAATTAAGTGGAAGGTTTCGAATACGTTCATTGGTAAAGAAATAGTCTTACTCGTTTTTGATGTTAGAAGGCTATGATCAATTATTCCTTTTAAAGTCATGAAATATCAACATGATGATGAACTGTGAAATTAATTTTTGTCTCCTCGAGTTATGTAATAATGTGGACCAGGATACCAGCTTACCTACACTTGAATGAATCTGTAAATATCATCTTGGTAGTTGTCATTTCTACTTACTATTTACTACCACCCCCAAAGTAGCATTTCGATAATCACTGTATAGTATAGGCATATGGAATTTATTTTCTTTTCTCAATGATATCAAGTATGAATTGAAAATAAAAACAAGGAACAAATGATTAAAGTGAGCTACAAGAGGAAATGAAAAGTCAACATGTAATGAAATTTCAAATGCATCATGAAAAGTGTTGATGGACAGATGGACATGCGTCCTATATGCTCTTGTGCACTATGGGCAATGGAGATAAGAAAAAAATTAAAATAATTTTAAAGGACTACCATCCCATAAGCACATCTAGGCTATGAGCAATATAACTGTTGAGATACAAAACTGTACAATAATTATAATAGAAAACCATCCCAAAAGCAAGTCTGGTCTATGAGCAGAAGAGGTAAATCATTGTACAATACATGTAAAAGACATACATCAAATGAGTTCATCATGGTTATAAACAATAACGATTATAGTTTGGGCAATAATTGTAATGTTGTAATGGACATCCATCTAATAAGCTCTTCTAAACTAGAAGCAATGGAGACAAAAGTTTGTACAATAACTGTAATGGACAACCATCACATAAGCTTTCTGGGCTATAAGAAATGGAGATAATAGATTGTCCAATAATTGTAATGGACAACCATCACATAACCTTTCTGGGCTATCAGTCGTAGGTATAAAACATTGTACATCTTAGATCTTCACAGCATTCATCCTTTCACTTGCAGCTATTTTCTGCAGTTTTTAACAGCATCCAACGTTCATGCAATGGAATGATTTTTGCTTTATAAAACACACAATCAATCTGTAAACAAGTTCCCTTATTCCTCAAACATCATCAAGAAAGCATTAATGCTGCACATTATAAAATTCTAAAGATATCTAATAATCATTTAAATCTGTTTTACCTGACAAAAGCATGCTATATCTTTACACTAACATTTTGATGAAAAATACTTGTTATAACAGTAATGCTTTCCTGTGAGAGTATTTTTCTATAGGATGTTTTTATCTAAATATTTTCTTTTACTTTATGAAGTTCCATTACTTGGATGACTCTGCAAATAAAACTGACACTAAGAGACTGATCATTTCATTTTTGGAGAGAGAGGAGCTGATATTTATTGTGAAAATCGTAGGCTCTTTCCCCCTCCCACATCTTAAATGGCTGATTACTAGTTTCAGTAGACATGGTTAATAGGGAAATTTGGAAAATTATCCATCTTATTGTCACACAAAAGTAAATTTTTTAGTCCAAAGAGCACGAACTAATGTAAACAGAAAATTGTATTTTAGTAAATTGTGTTTCTCCTAAAATACATTCCCAATCACATTAACTTTAAGAAATTACTACTGCTACCTCCAGAATCAAGCCCTCCCACAGACCAGAAAACGTCTGTCTGTAGTATGCATAGACAAAGAGAAGTAACTTTGTAGATTATTTCTCCTTATCCTGCTACATGTATTTGGCACTCTGCAACAATGGATATCATCTGTTTTAACTCGGGTACTGTCTAGGACATAAAGCACACTTTGTGAGGAGGGTTGGGAGGGATTTATGAAAATGCGATTGAGTAAGTATTTTCAGAGACATATGATTGCACTGTAAAATTATTCTTTCCGCATAAAATACATTGCGGAATCACATTAGCATTACAAAATATAAGAGGAGGAACTGCTGAGCATCCAATCTCTACCATGATGCACTGTGTAGGGTCAAAGGTTATCTATGTTTAATGGTAACACTCTCCTAGCAACAGCTAACACTGCCGAATATAAACATGTGTGTATATATAAATGTCTGCAAGAAGCTATCATGTGCACTATAGCAGAGGAACTACCATGTGCATTCCAGCAAAGGATTATTTCTTCTAGGGCGATTCCAGCAAAAGTTGACAAGCCCTAGCCGAGGATGTGGTTCTGCCAGGAGTGACATGTTCTGGTGACTAAGAAGCAACCTCGGGACCAACTAGACTCAGCTCCATGTTTTATGATGTCATGTAGAAAGAAGACTCGGCATGTCACCCATATGATTACACTATATTGAGATATTGCACACAGATGCAAGGCTTGTAGAAGTAGCTCATATTTCATTAGCCAAAATCCTCATCAGACATTCCTGTTCTTGTGAGAGATCAGCGTTGAGTGTTGACACAGGTTCAAACTTATACAAAGTTGCGTCATGTCAAAACCCGTAATAGATTCCACATTGGGAACGGGGTTAGTAACGTGAGGTCAGGAGTGGTCAATGTTGTTCTGGAAGCCTGAAATCTTTGTCGCAGCTAATGATCAGATGTCCATGATGTCTGAATTTGTCAGAAATCATAGAGCAACATCCCTTAATAGTTTCTGGTGATACCTTCATACTTTCGAAGAGAAAGTGCCAAGTTCAAGTCAGCTGGGTAATGGAGGCTGACAGTGGTGTGACATCATTTGCACAAGACCTGTCACTAAAATACTGCATATTTCCTATACTTCTGAAGTGGAGGCCCATCTAGCTGAAGAGATCCTCTCCACAATGAAGACTGGAGGAGTTTGCTAATAAGAATGATGCTGGCTATATTGGGAGGCAAAATAAAAAGGCACTCGGATAGGCCTGGCATCGTCACCTATATCATGTCTAGGCTGGGTGCTGTAATTGTAACAGTGGGTTCCCCAGCTTTGTATGTTGCAACTGCATCATATTCAATTGTCAATATTCTACTTTACAAAGGTTTAAAATTCAGATCCAAAATATGTTAGAATCCTTCTGTCCTCCATATGATGCAGTGTAAATGGTAGAGGGGAGGCATTCCAGCATCCCCATTTAAATGGTGTAGGGAAAGCATTCCAACATCCCCATCTAAATGGTGGAGGGGAAGCATTACAGCATCCACATGTAAACTAGATGATGAGTGAGAGGAAGGGTATAAACTTAAAATGTCTCAATCACTAGATATGGATGGGTCACTTTTCTCCTTGTACTTGATATGTTTTTGAAGAATCATGAAACATACATCTGCGCATTAAGAACAGACCTTACTGTTTATGGTTTATGAGCATTTAGTGCAGGCAAGGCAGAATTTTGTATTGTCTTCCATGACCTTAAAACATTTAATAGCCATGTTGTTACAGACTGGCTGAAAATATAAATTCAGTATGAGATAATGCATATTTATCACCTTAACCCCTGGTGACGTGTTTACGTGGCAGGAGGTAGTAGCCTACTGCTGAGCTATGTAGCGTCAAGGTCAAGTATGACACTAAAATGGGTGGCAGTATGGACAGGTAGACAGATGTAGCTCTACAATGATACCAAATAATCTCAAAGTTTTAGTTGCACTACAAAATACAGAGGAAAAAACCTCATTTTTAGACTTGATTTTTTTCCACCCAATTTTGTGTCCAGAGTTTAGATATTTCGGTCTCAGATCAAAGGCAGACCGGTATGAACTGCAAACAGACAGATGAACCTTTGCAAATGTAGGACAAGATGGGCATTTGCAATGAAAGAGTGGTCTTCATACGGAAATAAAGGGTCTAGTAAGCAAAAATAAACAAAGAAAAAAAGAACTCGAACTTTTACACTTCTTCTCATGCGCGAGCCATATAGCAAATAAAAAACGATATTTCTAACACAACTAGCCATTAGGTTCTTGGAAAATCACCTGAAAGTTGATGTATTAGGATGTATTAATAAATAGCTTTCAAAATGTGTTTCCTACTCGAATTTCAGGCAAAAACGACACAAACCTCCAGGGGTTAATGTGTTAAAAAATAGAATTGAACACACAAGTAGTAAGACATCATACATCAACGCTAATCGGTGAAAAGAATCAGAAAAACTGTTACTAATGGAATTAACAAGGACTTAAGGAAACAGTAATTAATAAATAGATTGATAATTAAAAAAGATGTTTCTAAAAGATCCAAAAAACTTTGTTGGTTCTGTGTTTTATGGCACAACACAAGTAGGTTATTTTTTGCCTAGGTAGTTGGAGTAAACTCCCTTGCCCCAGGACATCATACAGTAGCTGACCCAGGCTGGTCCAACAGTAGGATTCAAACTTGCACAATTTCAGTAGTGATTGCACCAATGTAAACAGATAATGTCATATGAAATGGTAACATCTATAACATGTCATCAAAATATACAAAAATGTATACACTATATAGTATGATTGTCAGATTTATTGTACCACCAAAAGAGGACATTTGATGGCTAGTATAAATAAAATCACAGTGGTTCAGAGGCCTGTTTGCAGTTTGCAGTGAAAATTAAAATGATAGTATACAGAGTGCCACCAAGTCGGGTTATGGGAGTTAATCTGTACAAGTTACTTCCCTTGGTCCACATAAAGAGAGAGAGGTACCTTTTCAAGCTTATTGAGGGCTGGATTCTGGAGGTAGCAGAAGTAAGGTGGTCGGGTAATGTATTTGATGGAGAAATAACCTGGAAAAGAGTCAATTGAAATTGTACTGCTTGGGCTGAATCAACCTGATATTGTTCACCAGATTAATATCTTAACATCTGAACACCTCACTAAACTGGCATGTGTAGTTTTGTTGGAACATAATATAACCTATGAAAACCAACTTGCAAATAAGACATCCTTTTGATTTTACCTATATAGCATCATATAACACTAGATATCATGTTCTTTTTACCTATAGCATAACATAACCCTTAGCAAAACAACGCCAAAATTAGAAATCATGTTCATCTTACCAATAACATAACATAACCCTATGCAAACCAATTCACAAACTGGAGATCATGTTCATTTAACCTAGATGCAAGATCACCTCATTACTATGCATAGAACTTGCTCATTATCAAATTTATCTTAGATCATGATTAGATAAATCCATAAGTTTCATGAAAACAGACAGAAAATTATGTCTTCTTAATTGGTCAAAATGCAAGCCAATCATATGCATGGTCAGCACATTAATATGCATAGATCTTACTCACTTTAAAACTTTTCTGAGGCCATGCTGATAGAAGCCCGAATTTCAAGTTTTGATCCAAATCAGGTTTAAAAAATCAAGCATGCCAAACTCAACAGATATCATCTCGTCTTTATATGCGGAAGTCACTCAATATTGAACTGTTTGAAGTTGAATCAAAATTTAGCCAGAAAAATGTCCTACTATGTGATAATAAGTGTAGCCAATCAGATGCAAGATAACCTCAATAATATGATTGAATTTTGGTCTGTTTTGAAATCCGCAAAGACCTAGGTTATATAACTTCATATTTCAAGTTTGATGAAAGCTGAATCATAAATATGGCCTTTAGAATGGAAAGAAAAAATTGATTATGGATGAATTACTGATGCAGGGACATATTATAATTTGTACATTACGGTTTGGTGAGTTAAAAAATTGATAAAAGATTTGTCCCGATTGAATAAAACTATGAACAATTCCTGAACTGACAGTCTTGCAGACTCATTTGGCCTTATGATCTGATTGGCTACAAATTGATAAGCGAGTTCTTCTGTGCTGAATATAGCTCTGAACCATCAGAAGATTTAATGTTTTATGTGATGTAGGTTCAAGCGCAGTCAACCATATTGTGATTGTGAATTTTGATAAGACATGATCTGTTAATAAAATGATTTTTGAATGTAATCAAATTCCTTGCATTTAAATCCTGGCAGAGTGAAATGACATGTGAAAAGGATATTCAAGAGGAAACAACATACCATTGAACACCCTGAATGTTAGCAAACACATCGTCACAGTAATGGGCCATGTGTGAACACTTTTAATGTAAACAAACATATCATCACAGTAATGAGCCATATGTGAACACTTTGAATGTAAACATTGTCACAGTAATGAGCAATATGTGAACACTTTGAATGTAAACAAACACATCGTCATTGCAATTAGATACATTAAACTATGATTATCATCAATACTCTCCAAATTCTTGCCGAGATGAAGCTTCACTCAGAAATTGATTTATATCTAATAACAAATATGGAAGCAAGGGGGTTTACTAAGTTCTGCATTAATAGCAGCTATGTTACAGGGATCAAGGGCCATAACTCTATATCATTCTACCGTATTACATTTACGTAAGTTCCATAGACTGAATGCATAATAATGAATTCTGAAATCAATATTCAAGGGCAGACAATGATGTTTGAAGGCATACTCATGCTATATCTAAATTCAAGATCCAGATAATCATGACATATCTGAACTCACGATTCAGTGGCTGACAATTAAATGTTTAAGTTATAATCATGACATATCTCAAGTCGTTATTCATCGACTGAGAATTAAGAATGTAGCCATACTCTTAATATATCGGGAATTGTATTCCATGGGGAGATAATTAATGTCTCCAGTCATAATCACTACAAATAGGAATTCTTGATCCAGGGGTCGACAGTTAAAATGTAAATGAATGATCATGACATGTATGAATTCTGGATCCCCGGGCTGAATATTACATGTAAGGTCATAATCATGACATGTATGAATTATGGATCCTGGGACTGAGTATTATTATCTTTAAAGTTATAATCATGACAGGTATGAATTCTGGATCCGGGGACTGAGTATTATTATGTTTAAAGTCAAAATCATGACATGTATGGATTCTGGATCCTGGGGCTGAATATTATGGTTAAAGTCAAAATCATGAACTTTTATGACAACTTATTGTATGTAATAGTGTTGCCATTAAAGGTACTAATGTAGACTGTACAAAGTTATATTTACATTATTTACAACTAATAAAAGGACTGCAATCAGGTTTTGCACAATCCTCCAACTAAATGGGGTGGGGAGGCTCTTGGTTTACTGTAAGAATGTCATATTATTGAAGATTTGTGTAAAATCAGAAGAATGTACTGTATATCCCATCTTGATGACAACATCAACAGCTCTTACATAATGCATACTGACTGTTCCTGCTACAGCTGTTTCGTTATCAAAATGTTTACAAGTCACACAAAGTATGTCCAAGTCTGTTGTGTTTTTCAATCCTTCTGAATGTGTTTCTAGTGTATCAAGGAAAAATACATTTTGAATTGATCCATGGGGTTGATAATTAGGTCTGAAGCCATAATCATGATATCTGTGAACTTAAATCCAGTGGTGACAATTACGTCTTAAGTCATACTCATGACATATATGGACTCAAGATCCTGGGGTCACATTTAAATCTTAGATCATAATAGCAACACTGTATGATAACCTATCAACATTATTTACAACTTGTAATAATGTCATCAATCAGATTTTACAAAATCCTCAAAAATTAATGTGATGGGTGGATTTAATATAAGAAAGTCACACAGTTGCAGCTACGTATGTGCAATCACATACATGTGCACTATCTCTTGTTTCCATGACAAGGTCTGTAGTTTTTCGGTATTGTTTGATTTTGCCTTGATACTGTATGAAGATGGTTATGTGTCACTGTCATCAGATGCTTTATTTGATTCATGGGCACGACTTGAAATCAAATCCTGTACAAGCCTTTCAAGAGTTTCCACCCTTCTGGGGTGTGTTTGTAGTGTGTCAAGGAAAGATGTACCTTGAACTGTTGACAACTGGATGCCTTGAATCTCTCTTGATATTTCATTCTCAAAGTCTGGGTCGCCACACTCCTTACTTAGTGCTTCCAGTGTTGTGCGTATGTCATTCCAAAATGTCTGGTAATCATTTGAATCCACCGTGACTGATTTTGCATGAGCAAATATTTCATTTCTTTTGTCTCTCAAAAACTCTATCAAGTTCAGTTGCTGATGACTTACAGTAAGTACAATGTTAGTAAATAAGGCAGATAAAAGTGTGATATCATAATTACCCAGGTTGGTATCTCCACCCTGTGGAAACAAGATGTCCATTTGAGATTTATTTAGTATTTTCCGCTTCCTTAGATCGTCAATATCTGTTCTGTTGTTAGCAAGATATTGGTCCAAAGTGCACACTGGTGTGCCTATATGATATAGCAGGAGGCGTCTAAGGACCCTAGATCCAACATTTACCAACAGACATGCAATGTGCATGAACCTGTCAGTATCATCAACTGATGGGTGTTGCACGACATTAGTTGCTGTGAATCCTGATGCTGGGGTTTGCATGACATTTGTTGTGGAACCAAATGCAGGGCCTTGCATGACATCCGTTGTTGTTGATGCTGATGTGGGGGCTTGCATGTCATTAGCTATTGTGGTAGTGGCTGTTGGGCATGGTGTGGAACCAGTTGTTGTGGATGGTTTGGAACCAGATGCTGCGGCTTGCAAGATATCAGCTACTGTGGATACTGATGTTGGGGCTTGTTTGGAGATAGTTGCTGTGGATCCTGATGTTGAGGCTTGCATGCCATTAGTTGTTGTGGATCCTGATGTTGGGGTTTGTATGACATTAGCTGTGGAACCAGACGCTGGGGCTTGAATGGCATTAGTTGTTGTGGATCCTGAAGTTGGGGCTTGCATGACATTAGTTGTTGTGGATCCTGATGTTGGGGTTTGCATGACATTAGTTGTTGTGGATCCTGTTGTTGGGGCTTGCATGACATTAGTTGTTGTGGATCCTGATGTTGGGGTATGCATGCCATTAGTTGTTGTGGATTCTGATGTTGGGGTTTGCATGACATTAGCTGTGGAAGCAGATGCTTGGGCTTGCATGACATCAGTTGTTGTGGATCCTGATGTTGGGGCTTGCATGACATTAGCTGTTGTGGAAGTGGATTTTGGGCATGGTGAGGAACTTGTTGTTGTGGATGGTATGGAAGCAGATGTTGTGGCTGGCATTACATTAGTTGATGTGGAAACAGATGTTGGTGCTTGCATGACATCAGTTGTGGTGGAACTGGATGTTGCTGTTTGCATGACCTCAGACGGTGTGGATGTTAGGGATGGTGCGGAACCAGTTGTTGAGGCTTGCTCGACACCATTCATTGTGGATAGTGCAGAAGATGCTGGGACTGATATAACATCAGCTGTTGTGGAAGCTGATGCTGGAATGTGCATGGTATCAGCTGTTGTGGATTCTGATATTGGAGCTTGCATGACATCAGTCTTTGCAAAACTAGATATTGAAATTTGCATCACATCAGATGTTTTGGAACTGGATGATGTGGATGATGTTGATCCAGCTGTTGTGGATGTTGTGGCTCTTGTTGTTGGGGCTTGAATGAGACCAACAGCTGTGGATGATGTGGAGCTAGATGCTGGGGCTTGCATGACATCTGCTTCTGGGGCTGGAGTGGAAACATCTGTTTGGGCTTGTGTAGAATGGCCTGCTAGGTCTTGCAAAAGAACTGCAGGGGCTGAAATAGATAAAAATGATTCTGATACTATATTTAAACTGTTTTCCAGGTATGACACTATTTTAACACAAGAAGAGAGATGTAAATACTAAATCAAAGATTCAGTTTCTAATATAATTAAAGAAATATCTATGAAAAATCTATCTCTATCTATCTAGCTGTGTGTCTGCTACTGTAAAAGGCTTTAAAGTCTATTAGTCTATGGAGACAAGAGACTCAGGTTGATCTGATATCACTTGCATGGCCTATGTATGATTTTAATATCCAAATAAGATATATGTTTAACTAGCTTTAAAGCCTACCATTGGTCAAACTTCATCAGTATGAAATTAATAGCTCATTAGCATACTCATCCTTAATTTTGATGATGTAACTAGACGAGAAATAGAGTCTCCTATCAAAGTTGTAACAAGTTCGGTCAATCTACTGCAGGAATATCTTATTATTAGTGGTTTAAGCTCAGCAAATTAGATACAGCATGACCATGCAAATATGCACAGGGTTTGCACAGCCAGTTGGATGCTGGATTATCATATAAATATGCCTAGAGTTTGCTCATAAAAAAATGATCCAACACCTTCACGATATAAGCTTATTTACCAAATTTAATTACATTGGTGATGGATATTTTCATGATATAAGCCTATTTATCAACTCTGATTACCTTGGGGGTGGCCATCTTCATGATATAAGCTTAGTTACCAAATTTAATTACATTGGTGATGGATATTTGCATGATATAAGCCTATTTACCAAATTTAATTACATTGGTGATGGATATTTGCATGATATAAACATATTTACCAACTCTGATTACATTGGTGATGTCTATCTTCATGACATAAGCTATTTACCAAATCTGCATAACTGATGCAGAGATGCTGCAAGGATTTAAGTATGGAGTGGGGGATTAGAGCAAAACAGGGGGAGATAAAATGGCCATAGTTCAATATTTACCAAACACTTCAATCCTCATCTTTCTTCATCCTCCAGTTTTAGAGCCCTACTAAAATCAAAATCTTTAAAAGATTGTACTTCTAGATGTGTAAGCGTTTATCTGTTGCTTCTGAATTTATTCTATTCTTTACCTGAGTATGAATATTGTTTTGTGCTTAGCACTCCCTTTCATAGTCGGATGTCTGAAGGGACATATACATAGCATGCTTACACAGCTGGAACAAGCTTAGAAAATGTTCTTTATGGTTGTTATGTACAATTTTCCACAACTCAAAGGTAATGTATTTTAGATAATTCCACTCCAAAATAAGATGTTTGAATACAATATGATTTGTGAAAGTTTCACTTTCTTGAATCAGTGGTTTATTATGTAAGATTTACTGTCTGTTTCATAATGTTGTGTTACGATTTTTACGTGCATTAACACCATATGCTGCTTTTTCGGACAGATGTAGTTTGATCAAATAAATATATTTACTTCTTACTTTATTTTTTAGAGGCTTGTTTATTAAATTTATATTGACCCTTATTCTAGGGCTATATTGTTTTGTAACACAAGATGCTGCAGGGCTATGCTGCTTTAGGAAAGAAATGAAAATTGTACTTAACCTTTAAGTTGTCTGTAAATTGATTGGTCTTGTCCTACATGTAATGTTTACATACCACTGAAATAGTGGGTGACCAACATTATATGTTTTTGTCCATCCAGCATGGACAGTTGACTCACACATAACTCCATTTTCATATTCAAAATAACTTGTATATCCATTGCTACTTTCCCAGCTTCAATAATCTGATATACTTTCCAACATTAAAAATAAACTGCTTTCATCAATTTTTTTCAGCCAGAATTTGCCAAACAAATTGTGATCTAAGGTTGAAGGTTGAACCCCGCAGGTCAACACACTACAGATATCTCAATCATGACTTTATACACACGGAACAACCATGCTCCAAATACAATATATATCTACCATGATTTTGTACACACAGACCGACCATGGTCTACATAATATATATATATACATATCTTGATTTTATACATTAACCACCATGGTCCACATACCGGAACCATGGTCCACCTGCAAGATATATCTCTATTGGCCTTTGTCAAATTCGCAATGAATAGCATCATGCTTTTTTTTCACTGTATGATAATTCTTCACACTTTTTTAAGGATTATTATTATATTGTTTTGAATTTGTATGCACAATAAAATGTCTTTATTTTCAAAAAACACACAACATACTTACTGTATCCTCAAGCACACACCAGCATTTCTGTCTTCACAGACACAAACACACAAATACAATGATTTTCTTTCACACACCACACAAATAGAAAGTACAATTTTCTTTCTTTATATATTCCCTGTACATTTATAGCCATGAGTCATACCACAGACTACCTTACAATTGCTTTTTTTCTACATATATCTTGTCTTCTAGATAAAGGTTTGAAACTGCTAAACTATTTGAAAATAGGAAAAGGTCATAGCCAGGAAAAAAGACATCACACACACACACACACACACATATATATATATATATATATATACTGACCAACAATGGTCCCCATACTTTACTACTACATAAATACATGTGTGCCATTTAGATTCAAAACTTTCCACCTTGTTTCTGTTAGTTAATTCCAACTCATAAATGTAGTATTGTTTCAAGAAGTTTTTAAACAAAGGTAGAAATGGCAGTTTTTGTTCATGGCGCATAATATAAATGTGTCTTTTAGAGATCAGCAATATAAAATTAATTACATTGCCTGCTTCTAACATACCAACAATTATTCCTGTAAGAGAAAAGGTATACAGGAAATTAGTGTCATTTCAAATTCATCGGCTTATATCAAGGGTTCATAGCAGCAGTAAGGCACAAAATGTAAGTCTAATTTGATGTTTTCATACTGGCATTACGATAATATTTAAGGTCACCCTACCCACCCACAAATTGCTAAAATCATCGTTTGATACAAGAGTAAAAGTAAAACTTAGTGAAGTATAAACACATAACATGACTCAAAATAAAGCTGCCCATGGCACAAATAATGGTTTTGGAAATGTGTCAGACTCATCACTTTTAGCAGTAGTGTGAAAACGTTTGCATCCTCTATACATGAAGCTATCATTTAACAATGCCAACCTATCTATTCCGAATACTGCTTCTTGCTTTAAATTGTTGTATGTATACTTATATTTGCATAACACAAATCTATCATAACACCCATCAGTGCTTAAAAAGCAACCCATGGCTGATTTTTATAGCTTTTTAAGGTTCACATCAAGCATGGTGACATTTTTAGCTACCATTAGCTTTTTTAGGCAAACGGCTAAATTTCATGTTTTTTACTTTTTGTGGTTGGCTATATACCCTGTTAAAACATTCTAAAACTGATTCAAAGCTGCAGTCCCTAAAAGAGATAGAAACATGTTTCAGGTGAATCGATACAAAAAGAACATTAATTATTATTTGCTGTTCCATTGTTTCCACAATAGTGTTTGGGCAAGAACTCTATGTAGTAATTTATACTGAAACCAAACTAGATTAGAATATTTTGTAATTCTCTATGTTAAGGCAAAATGCCTTGTCAAATCAAACTGGTTTGGTTAAGTTACATTTTCTATTTCGCTCTTAAGTTTTTAATATTTTTTGTGTCTTTCACAAAATATTATAAATATTTCTTCAATCCTTTCTACATTTCAAGGAAAAGTAAAAGCTTTTGTTCTTTACGTGTTTCTTATCTGACAACATTTCACAATATTCAGGTTATATGCTCTTGTTTTGCTGCTACATATTTGATATACAAATATTATAGCTGGTAGCAGTTGATATCAGAATATTTACTAATGTACATTTTCCCTTTAATAATGCTCTATTTTACTCAGTTTTGTCCTTTGATACACGATTAAAGTATGTTATCTACAATACGATGTATGATCTCTATGATATACTGCATGTCTTGCATACAGTATGAGATATGATCTCTATGACAGACTGCACGTCTTGAGTACAGTATGATCTCTATGATAGACTGCATTTTTGAGTACAGTATGATGTGTGATTTATATGATAGACTGCATATTTTTAGTACAGTATGTCATACGATCTCTATGACAGACTGCATGTCTTGAGAGACCACTTACTCTCCACTTGGTAGAGTTAGGTGGACAGGTCTTCCTTCAAGATGAGTTTAATTGTATTTCAAACCAAATAATATTAAATATGCCATTTCTTCATTATTCTACTCCTCAACATAAGGATTTAAACAGAACTAAGTATAAATTCAATTTATTTTTAATCTTACCTATGGGTTGTAATGACTGATAATGGAATTCCCAGATGTGCCCTAGGATAATGGGCATCCCCATAAAACCTGTCTGTCCAACAACCCATACAATGATGTCATCAGGACCTGAGGATGGTGAGCTCGTTACAATGAAAATATCCATTTGTAGTTTCCTAGCCATAGCAACCACCACCACATGGTCTGCCCATTCTCCATCCCTGGCCATTCGTGTACAATAGTCATCAAATGTCTCATCATGGATGAAACTCTCCAAATTTATGGTGCCTTCAGATGCCTGAGTGGGTGAGAAACATTCGGTTAAGTACTACATTATTTGACAAAAATTGATGCTAATAATTTATTACCCCATCACTTATTAGCTTATTGTGTTCTCAATGGTCAATGTAGGTCAGAAGAAAACATCTTTCTGACATAAATGATAAAACCTCTAAATGTTTCTCATGCAAGTTATATGAAACTATTGCAAGTTATATATATTTATATACAGAGAGAGAGAGAGAGAGAGAGAGAGAGAGAGATACAGAGAATGGATACATATCTGCAAGATGCTCAAGCTAAAAAAGAAGTTACTTGTTGATGATTCCCTATAATGCTTACAGTTTCTGTTCATCAAGCCATGACTGAACATCAGAGAAAAGATTTTTTAAACATTTCCTTCAAATTCCCCTTTATAGACAGACAGCATAAAATCTTTGCTTACATGCAGTACTCTATTGGTCCTCATGAAGGCAACTACTTCCTGGCGCAGCTGTTTTGGTGTTTTTTGTACAACACAATTTAATCGTTGAAGTTGACTGGAGACAGCCTCAAAAAAGCAGTTACCATTAGCAGGAGTTTCACCATGAAATTGCAGCCCCATTGACAGACAGTTTTCTTCTAGTGTAGATTGACGTGAAGAGGCATCTTGATGTGACTTGCTTAGAATTTGGCACAAAAGGTTAGGGTCAGAACAAGGAACTCCTGTAAAAAAAAATTCAAATAAGCTTACACACTAAAATCTGGCACTAAAATTTAAGGTCTAAAGAAGGCACTCCTGCAAACAGAATTTTACATATGCATGCTCATTTGATCTTTATCAGACAGAAGCTTGAACTTCTATAGTTTAAATTCAATAATGCATTTTGCTGTATCAGCACTCCAAATATATATCATATTGTCGTATCCACAAGGTATGGTACTTGAAAAATTTAGTGACCATTACCATTTTATTGTTCCAAGTATCAAAGTTTAGTAGCCAAAGGTCAACCAGCATGAAAGGTTTAGTGGCTTTAACCAATTTCCTGTTCCAAGTAAAAATCAAACTTTAGTAGCCACAGGGTAACCAAGTTGAAATGTGTTCGGCCAATACAAATATAGGTCATTGAAGCCTAATAATCTGGTCCCTGCCAAGAACAAATGAAAGACAAATGAGTGCAGACTTAAAGACAGCAGGTGACAAAAGCAGAATTTCTATTTAAGGCAAATTCAAATTTATTAGACAAGCAGCAGCACGTTATTTCAAGAACATTCAGATCTGTATAACATAGCAGTCAACAGTAATTTTCTGCTTAAACCCAAGGCCAAACACTGAAATTCATGATATGAAGCTGGCTAAACCATGTCTTTACATATTGCCTGGAATGAAACTGACTTTTAGGTTGATGGTTTGTAGCTTGCTAAACTATGTCTTTACATATTGCCTGGAATGAAATTGACTTTTAGGTTGATGGTTTATAGCATGCTAAACCATGTCTCTACATACTGCCTGGACACAAACTGCCCTATATATTCTATATCTTTACATAATGACTTTACTCAGATTGATTTACTTATAAATTCTTTATACAATGGCATGACTCAAACTTACTTATAAATTTACTATTTGAAGAATCCTGAACCATGTCTTTATATAATGATATGACTCTAACTGACCTATAATTTACTGTCTGAAGCATGCTGAACCATTTCTTTACGTACTAGCTGGTCTCAAACTGACCTATATATTCTATATCTTTACACAATGACTTTAATCAAATTGACAAATTTAGTGTCTGAAGCATGTCTTTATATAATGACAGCACTCAAACTTACTTATAAATTTAATGTCTGTAGCTTGACTGATAACAGATCTATAACGTCATTCTACTGACAGCTTCTATGCACTTATACTAGTTCTAATGACAGTACTTTCACTGCTGACTAAATTTCTTGTATCTCTTTCCATGTATAAATTTATGGCAATTCCACTGACAGTAATTTTACGACCAAATTAATTCCCTGTATTTTTTCCATGCACATATTTTTCCAGACAATTACCATAAGCTGAGGTTAGCTGCACAGATAATTTGTTACACTTGTCTACAACAGCCACACTAATCACACGGACAGGTGGTGATTTAATGTACGAACCAGCTGTCATGTGATCATAAAGTGACTATAAGTTAAATTGCACGTTCCAACTAGTTGGTGTCTGACTAGCGGTGTACGCATGTATCGTTATAAAGTGCTGATGTCATTTTCAAGTATCGCATTATGATTTTTAAGGTGAACTGTTGGGAACTTTCAATTGCAATTCTGAATATTTAGTGTGTGTGATTTGGATTTTTAACGTAGCTTTAACAATTTTTCAGTCATTTTGCTATGATGTCTGCAATGTGGCAGTTTATAGTGATGTCTAGCACTGGGGCATCATGCCGCAGACATGTAGTATGATGTCCAACCCAGCCACATTATTCTGACACCAGGCCGACCAGTCCTAACACTAAGCTCTTAATGCTGAGTGAATATTTAGTTGCAAATGTGAATGTTTTACTTAAAAATGTGAAGTGCTGTTTATTAGTTGTACAATAAATCAGTCAAAAACTTGGCAAAGATTTTAGTTTAATCACATTATCAGAGTATCTATCTCAGTAAAGAATTAAACTTGAACTGAATAAACAGTCAATTTGATTTTATGGAAATCAGGATACAGGATATTATGTGATATTATGTGATATACTGCAATATACTTGCAGAGCTATGTTGGCAAAGAACAACTAAACCTAATGTGGTGGCGTGAAAACAGCAAAAGGCTAAACAGGAATGGAAAATGTGATTGGAATATGAGCTGCAAAACAGCAACAGCCACAAGTGGGCCTGATATCACTCACTGTGCTTATGAAATATTAATAGTTTACCATTTCACTAAGCAGGCTCATGTATCATTGTGAAAACACAATTTATCTCACTATCTCTCAGCTCTGAATCATACTAATCTGCATATTTTGCTGTGCACTGTTTTGATAAATGTATTCTTAACGGCATACTATGAACATTATCATGAACTTAGTCAAAACATAATCAGAAATGTAGTTGCTATATTGTTAACAAGCCCAATCAACTAGATGTTTTATATATTCTTAACAAGCCCAGTCAAGCAGATGCTTGATATATTGTTGAACAATTTAAACCGATTACAAAAATAACAGTTGGTGCCTGGTTTTGTTCAAGTGCATTTGTAAATGTTCCGTTCTAGGTAGAGATTATATACTTTACAATGTTTGCTACAGGGCAAACTGTAACAACTGGATATAGTTCTACTAACATCGCAACTAGCAAATACTGGACTGTTACTGGGATCAGTGACCACTCCTGCTATTTTGACTAGCACTAAATGGAATTAAGCCAACTGAGAATTTGGGAATCTGTGATTCTTTTGCATGTGGTATGAATCAGTGAATTGCTGTAGAGTTGTGAAATTCATGCCAAAATCATAGGGTTGGCAGGTCTGTTGTTAACAAGATCAGTCAATCATACGATTAGTGTGTGTGAGTTTCAGTCATATTCATCCTCAACTAATACTGTCATGATGAAGAATTATTTAACAAGTTTGATCAATATCATGTTAACAAGAGTCTCAAGAGTGGTTACAATCTTCATATCAGGTGCAAGAATAAATATATCCTTATTTCTAGTTATAATGAAAACAGGAGTATACATCTCAGAATGATAATGCACAATTGTTGTCTGGCAAAATGAATGTATGATGGAGAGTACTTGGCCCACCAGTGACCAAGTATCATAACATAATGTCAGAAGCATGATGGAAAGCAATTGACCTAAGACAACATATTAAGCCAGATACATGATGGACAGCACATGACCCACTATGACTATACGAGAAGGCCAGATGCATGATGGAATGCACAAGTGTCACTATGGACCCAGGAATATGCCAGAAAGCCAGATTGACAGCAAAAGACCCACTATGTACACAGGACTATACCATAAAGTCAAATACATGAAAGATACTATAAGACCCGCAATCACTGCAGAACCATACCAAAAAGCCACATAAGCTAATTAGATAGGTAAAACAATTCATACCTTTGGACTGATCAAGTTTACTTGGAATCTTAATTGCTCTAGCTCTGACATCACGGTCTTGAGGCAAGATTTGGACTTTGATATCGGTGTTTTCTGAAAAAAGAAAGTGGTGTTTTGCATACAGAGACCTATCTATGCATACAACAAGCTAACTGCTATTATTTTAAGGTAGTGATGTCTTAAAAACAGAGAGATATATTTAAAGCATGATAATCAAAAATCACTTGAAGAAAGTACTGTCTTATGCATGAAGAGATCTTGAGCAACCAATTCAGCCTGAAAATGCAATTAACAACAAAGACTTAGCAAACCTTTCAGGAAATATTTGTCCCATACCTACTAAAAGTGTACAATGGTGAAATTGGCTTGTGCCCTTGTGAAAGAAATGTAGACTTACTATTCGGACATTAAAGAGAGGAAAAGGACAGTTTGATGGAAAACTCAACCCTAACCCCAATGAAGTATACAGCACAGAAAACCCATATAATGTACACAACACAGAAAACCCCAATGAAGTGCACAACACATGTTAGAATACTAATACAAAAATATAGTAAGTTTCTTCACAAAAGCTGAAGGAGAGTGCCTTATGCTATATAACAGAAATAAAAGGGTGATGGAATACAAATTACTAAAATAACCATAAAGATAGGACAAATGACAACACAGAAGTATTCTAAGCATAACGTCATAATCTCTAGCAACTTGAAAGTATAAACTGGAATGGAAAGTGTGATGGGAAATTTATGTTTAGTCTTGAACATTCAAATACATTCAAAATACAGTACATAATGTATCATCCAATGATGCTGTATGCCAAATTTCATCAAACTTAAGTTATTAAGCCATGATGTTGACCTTGAAGATAGGACCTTCATTTATATTCATCCTTCCACTCTAATGATGTATAAGCAAAGCAAATTTCACTCTCGGGAGGTGTAACGGAAAACTTAATATAATGAGTCATGAAAGATGTACCTTAAAGATTGGACTCTCAGCAAGAGACGTGACATTGTTCTTAATGATGATATCCAAGAATACTAAGTTTTATCTGTACGTCTTAAATGGCCATAAAGTTATAAGGCTGAAAACTAACTCCACTCCATTCACTTGCTGGTCTGTCTAATTTGCAAGGATTGAATAATGTTGATCTTTGCAAACAATGAGAATTAGATATACATAAGATGAGGAATGCAGTTTATGTGACTACAGCAAAATTTAAGACCTGCCAAAGGAATAATTTATCCATTCCTGGGACAATAAGACCTGCCAAAGGAATACTAATTTATCCATTCCTGGGACAATAAGACCTGCCAAAGGAATAATTTATCCATTCTTGTGACAATAAGACCTGCCAAAGGAATACTAATTTATCCATTCCTGGGACAATAAGACGTACCAAAGGAATAATTTATCCATTCCTGGGACAATACAACCTGCCAAAGGAATACTAATTTATCCATTCCTGTGACAATAAGACCTACCAAAGGAATAATTTATCCATTCCTGGGACAATTTGACCTGTTAAAGGAATACTAATTTATCCATTCCTGAGATAATAAGACCTGCCAAAGGAATCTTGATTTAACCATTCCTGGGACAATTTGACCTGCCAAAGGAATACTGATTTATCCATTCCTGAAACACTAAAGGAAATTGAAACACTTCTGGGAGGGAGACTGAAACATCTTACTCTTTTTCTAGCTTACCTGTTTCTCCTCCTTTTTCTCCCTGACTCTCCTGAAAAATAGAAAGTGTATCATAATAAGCATTTCGATTAGTATACAGATGTATCTTTAATATCTGTCCTCAATGGACTGTATGTTAAGTATGTGAGGTTTATTTGTGTGGACTGTGTGCTAATGTAGTATGTCATACTAACATAGCATGTGATATATATTTATGTGGACTATATGTTAACTGATTATGTTATGATATTTGTTGTGTGGATTAAGCATTTTGGAAGGCACTGATAGATATAGGGATCAAACCACTAAATTATTTCCATAGACAACTTTGTCTTGGAAACTAAAACTACTTTCTGAACTACATGTTTCAATATACATTTTTTAACTATGATCTGAAACAATGTAAAAATGAGCAATAATTTTTATTAAACTTAAAATATAATTTATTTCCCTAAAATACAAAATTACCGGATGATGAATGAAATCCTGAATAGTATTAAATGTTCTATCAATTCCCAAAGTATCACGTATTCTGAGTGATTTCCAGTGGTGTTCTTAATGATGTGCACAAATGTAACCTTTTACCATTAGATGTAATTATGAATCACAAAAACATAATCCTAAAGTACCTCTAGATGAATTCAGAGTAATTCCAAAACAACCTCAATTCTAAGTGGGCTGAGCAAGCACTTAGACATGTTTTCTAGGATTGATGCTAATGCTTGGAATACTTAATTCTGAAATATGCAACAGATGAACAATACATATACATTCTAGAATGGTACGAAGTTGTAAACAAGGTCACATTCCTTACACTAATCAATCAGGAACCAGGTCTGCTTGGCCTTTCAAATATAAAATTAACCACACTCAATGAAACATAAAAATATAGGTCACACTGACATACCTTTGGATCTCACAATGTTTTATGAATTAAGGCAAAAAAATACACAGGTGCAAAAAACTACATCGGTCATGAGCTACTCGGAAGTGCAAACACTTTATCAAGAATGCATTACGTATTTGTAAAGTTATGCCCATACTCAAAGGTAGTTAGACCAGGAAATACACACTAAAATATTGCCCAAGGCTACTTGGGTTGTACACAAAAATAACAACTCTTGATATCTAGTTGATACCAATATGATAATGGTACCAGTCTGACATCAAATACGGCCACCACATAGAATAATTTCTTATTGTTACTTGCTTCTGAAAGGAAGGTTTAATTGGCAACGAGTTTTCGCTGAACACTTAATAGGTTAATTTGCTAGTAGATGAAAAAGGTGTGGCTTCAGCATTGATGACACTGTTAGTGTAGGTGTCCACATGTAAAAACATGTATACATACACAACATACGTGCATCTCAACCATTCATTTCATTCTAGATGTCATAATGTATTTAAGGAAAAAGGACATGTCAATATGACCAACTGTACTGATGCTGTAGCAATAAGATTTTCAATGTTGCAGCTGTGGTGGTCATATTGGATATTTGAAGGGCTCCATTTTCATTTTGTACCAACCGAAGTTGTCAGAAGTCTTTTAGTGAAAACAACATGTCAGTATGACCTTGCCTTCCAGAAGATAAGTGACAACAAGCCATTTCAAGCTAATTTCATGGAGGCAACAATAGATGTCAAATCATAACCAGTTTCATTTATGACCAGCTAGAATGTCTCAAGAAGTCTTTCATTGTTGTTGTTGGGTTTAACGCCATTTTTCAGCACAAGATAGGCTATGCATGGCGGCCAGTACTAATGGTTGAGGAAGAACCCGGGAAAACCCCGGAAAGAACCACCGACCCACGAGAAGCTACCGGCAACCTTTCTCACACACCCACGCTGGCTGAATATGAAACTCGAACCGGCGCAGACAGAGGTGAGATGGCAGAGATTCGTAACGGACAGCGCTTTAGACCACTCAGCCACTCGGGGCCCCCAAGTCTTTCTTGAAAACCTCATACTAATATTTTGTTAAAAATGGCAATTTTAATAGTTTATTGTTGATTTTTTCTGCATGTTAAAGAATGTAAAATGATATATAGTTATGTAGGTGACTCATATCTGTCAAAGGTTGGATTTTATAGCGGGAATCTTTTTTTAAATGAAGTTAGTTGTCTTCATTTAATTTTATACTATTATCAACTACAATGCAGTAGGGCAGAATGTACATATGTGTTTCACCTTTTTTTGTCACTAATAGTACTCTGTCTGGTTTGCATTTCAACATACAATAAACATCAAAAATAGTCAGCTTGCTTTTGTAAAATTGTGCATAATATACTTTATAGCACACAGTGCGTTGCTTATTTACAAATTAAAGGCAATATATTTACCACAATCTGGAATGCTTTTACTTAGGAGAAATCTCCAAGTGAGGTAAAACTTGTACTCACCATATCCTCAAACCAAAACTGCAACTGTTTGTTTGACTCTATTATATTGTCATGACATACACAGCATACTTCTGGCTTCTCTTGAAGCAGTGACACAGGAATCAGGCTGTTGATACTGTCACCACTGTATTCAGGACACTGTATAAAGTACTCAAACCTCAGACTCTGGCCCAGATATCCAATGATCTTAATGAGAGTGGCAGAGACAAGCTCTCTCACCTGAATGCACAACTTTGAAGATGGAGTCTTGTCTGTGATCCCCTTTCTTGTGACTCTCATATATATGATGTAGTCCCTAAAGTGAATGGTCAGTTTGTGATAATGGTCCAACTGAAAAACACCGCACCCACAGAAGATCAGATTATCCAGGGTCCCATTATTCATCTTTGTGGCTATTGGCCAGTGTGCAACACAGGCAGCAAGAAGTCGATGAAAAATTGGTGACGGCAAATATTTTCCCATGAAGACATAGCATAGGACTGTGGAACTCTCCATCTGAGGGTGTGCTTCTGGGCAGATGACCTCTCTGGGAGTTTTTTGACGGAGCATACATGGGGCAAGAAAATAATCCTCCTCCTAAAAAATAAAGGATTACATTTAATGGGAATATTTGGCAGAGATATAGATTTTTCATTTTTCATAATGAGAAAAAATAAACATGGGTAATCAGCTAAATTATACTATTCTTACTAAGCCTTGGGCCTCACATGCATACATCAGCATTTACACCCTAATGATTCCTTGAGAGGCATGTTTTAAAGATCCATAAATAGATACATCCTACAGCAATAAGACCAAAACACGTTTCTAAAGACAAGTCAGTTAGTTGTTGACAAAAGACAATGACATTAGTAAAGTTATATAACTCTTTCAAGCTTAATGTTGTGCTTAACCTGTCAGTTAGAAAGGTTGGCGTATTCACTTCAAACAACCTGACTTTATTGAATTTAATAAATTCAACATGCATGCATGATTGTGTAATTGACAAAAAATCTGGATAGTACAAATGAGATGCATGCTGTTGTAGAGAGTGATACATGTGACATGGAAACTATATGATGGGACCAATGTCAAGATTCCAATTTGAGAATGAAACATTAACTTCTGTGCATGAAAATGGTTTTCCAAATCCAGCAGTCACATCGGAGTTGCCTAAACAATATGGATCAGAATTGAATTACGAATGAAACCTGTTTGATACAGACATTATTAGAAACGTTGTGTCAACATAAGAATATTAATTCTAATTGATGATGCAATGGAGTTTATGAAGCTTTAAAAGCACCTGACTCCTATTGTCGTGGCATTATGCAGTCAATATAACATTCTAACGCAGCTGTAAAAAGTACCAATTTTAGAGTCCTTGGCTCATCTGATCAACACTGCTATAACCTTACATAGTAGAGAGTAAAAACTGTATAAATATAACATGACTCGCGTTACAATGAAATGGAACCCCAGCATCAAAGAAAAAGCATAAACTTCTGACACAAGTATGTTAACACTGAACAGTTTGTTATGGCATAAATTATGCCCATGGTCAAAGCTGATTTTGTCTTGTACAGTCATTTAAGAAAATGAATTTTAGTCTGTACATTCTACACATCACGTCTTTTATTTCTTCGGACATGATACTGGAATCCATTGCCAGTGAGATGACCATGCTTAAAATTTCAGTGGCATTCACAACAACAGGCATTACAGGCGGAGATTAACAGATTTTACTCATAAAATAATCCCAAACATTATGGCCACACAAATACAGCTCTTTATGGGGGGGGGGGGGGTAAAAACAAGGCTCATAATGCAGGGTAAAATAACTGGCAGGTATGTTTATAGCTAAATATGTACATGTCATGAGACATGGGTAGATATGTACAAGACATGTGACAATTGGCTAAATATAGACACGTGATGAGATATGGCAAAATAAGTAATGTCTTGCAAAATGGCAGAATACTGAAATACATAATGATTTAAAATGAACAATGTATTCCAGTGTATATAAAATTAAAATTAGTTTAAATGTGGGAATGAACTATATTACCTTATAATGAGAATGAGTTTATTTCACATCCATTCATGGTACCAAAACCTAACTGTAAATTCACATTGGGCATAAATGAACAGACTTGGAATAACTTTGTCATTAGTTAACATTTTTAAACAAAATGGGTTTTCAATCGATCCAGAAATATTAACAGTAAAAGGAAGAGATGCATATCTTCTAAATGTATTATGTCACTCAGTCCAAGGAAATAAATTATCTTCCTAAATTTACTGTGTACATATAGTGGTAACTGTCTTGAAACTTGCACACACTTCAGTTATCTATTTAACACTAGCATATAATACTTCTACTGATTTTTACTCTAGGAATTTGTTTTCAGGACTGAGTAGATACTAAGTGAGAGAAATTGAGCTTCTAGTCTCGAATTGATGAATTTGCTTCATAGCACCATAGCATGAAGAAACAGGAGCATCATTTTTGAGATGTATTTTTCCATTACTTGCCATGTGCTTGAATCATCAAATTGCCTCCTTTCCACTTAGTATGAAAACTTTTCCGCTATCTAAATTTAGAAGGACTTTGCATTCATTTAGGACCTTCATAGACCCTTATAAGGACTAGTTTGGATTCAATTCATAATACTATAAGTTCCTTCCTAGCTTTTGTTTATAATTTTGATAATTAAATTGTTTGAAATGTTTTATAAAAAAAAATTGATGGGTTTGCTTCTTTTCTGTTACTTAAGTTTGTGCCCATAAAGTCGCAACATCAACCACTGTTAAAATACTCTTGTATGTATAGTTTTGGATATCTTAGAGTCCAGTTGCGTTTTGATAAGTGCTGTTAGTTTTGGCAGATATATTTAATGACGATTATTATCTTATTTTTCAAGTATGACAACTTTGTAACGTGGTTCTTAGCAAACTTGTAGAATTGGTGGTTGAATAAATAATATAATTCTCATAAATTCTTATAATTTATAAATACAGTCTTTAGCTTTCTAACAGCCACTTGTCAGCCAAAACAATATGTTGTGTTCTTTCTACTTTCAACTGTCAGACATATATTTCTTCAAAATGCATCTCTGAAATCATATCTACAAACTTGTTACACCATGAATAAGAAATATTTGTCGCTTTGAAGTAGTACATGATTCACCTCACATATATGAATCTCCTCTATATACCCTGAAGATTATGGTTTGTGACATCTACTTCAGTAGGATTGGTTTTGTGTGTGTCTCGTCATTGTCCATCCGCCCAAGAAACTATGTTTTGATGGTTGTGCATGAATGTGCACCTCTACACAGGATGATTTTCCTTCTAAGATGAGATGAGTAACTACATTCCCACTTGTCACTGAAATCTCCAGTAAATGCAAAATTATCACTGGAAACATTGGGGTTTGTGTTCCCATTTTTTCGCATTTTGCTTCCAGTGTAAAATATTTATATTCTAAATTTCAATTTTAAGATCAATACGACAATTCTTTTTGAAACTTTGAAACTGATGTCGAGCACTCTACTAAGTACAAATGTCGCTCGGCAGTAATACGTGCGCATTGATATTGATGTTGTATCTATTATTGTGCTGATGTGCCTTTTAACTCCTAATACACACATTCATTACATTCATTATTGTTATCAATATAAGGATTTGATAGGTGATTAAACTTAGTAGTGCTGTCATTAACTGTGAGAAGATTTGTATTTTAATATGAACAGACCTTGATTTCTGATGCCTCCTCGCTGTAGACCCTAAGCTTAGCAATTATGTTTAACTGCTCCATCAGTAACAGTATGTGCTCTTTGTTGTCATGGAGATCCTGGTGTTTCTCTTTTGTCCAGACAGCATCTTTAAATGAAAAGAAAACAGCTGTCAGACTGGTTAAGTCAAGTGTGCAGATAGATCTAAAGTCTGAGATAAATACATTCTTTAGGTAATAAGGAAAATAAATACTTTGGAACAGATCACAATGAAAATGCATCAAGCACTTGGAAAAGATAATAATGAAAATGATTCCTTTGGAACATGGTCTTCTTAGCTAGAAAACAAAAGCCCCTCAAAGGAACTTATGCATTACAGTTCAAATATTTTTTCCAAGAATCTAAGATCAGAAACATTCTTCTTTTTAAGGGCGGTTTAGTGAAATCATTTTTAGCATTAACGGGTTTGGTCACATCTTTATCATTAATGAGCTTGGTCACATCTTTATCATTAATGAGCTTGGTCACATCTTTAGCATTAAAGAGCATGGTCACATCTTTAGCATCAATGTGCTTCGTCACATCTTTAGCATCAATGAGATTTGTCACATCTTTAGCATTAAGGAACATTGTCACATCTTTAGCATCAATGAGCTTTGTCACATCTTTAGCATCAATGAGCTTGGTCACATCTTTAGCATCAATGAGCTTGGTCACATCTTTAGCATTAATGAGCTTGGTTACATCTTTAGCATCAATGAACTTGGTCACATATTTAGCATTAATGATTTTGGTCACATCTTTAGCAACAAGGAGCTTCTTTATCATCAGTGAGCTTGGTCACATCTTTAGCATTAATGAGCTTGGTCACAACTTTAGCATCAATAAGCTTGGTCACATGTTTGGCATCAATGAGCTTGGTCACATCTTTAGCATTAATGAGCTTGGTTACATCTTTAGCATCAATGAGCTTGGTCACATCTTTAGCATTAATGATTTTGGTCACATCTTTAGCAATAAGGAGCTTCTTTATCATCAGTGAGCTTGGTCACATCTTTAGCATTAATGAGCTTGGTCACAACTTTAGCATTAATAAGCTTGGTCACATGTTTGGCATCAATGAGCTTGGTCACATGTTTAGCATTAATGATTTTGGTCACATCTTTAGCATTAATGAGCTTGGTCACAACTTTAGCATTGATGACCTTGGTCACATGTTTTGCATCAATGAGCTTGGTCACTTCTTTAGGATCAATGAGCTTGGTCACATTACTTAGCATTAATGAGCTTGGTCACATCTTTAGCATTAATGAGTTTGGATACATCTTTAGCATCAATGAGCCTGGTCACATCTTTAGCATCAATGAGCTTGGTCACATCTTTAGCATTAATGAGCTTGGTCACATATTTAGCACTAATGAGCTTGGTCACATCTTTAGCATTAATGAGATTGGTCACATCTTTAGCATCAATGAGGTTGGTCACATCTTTAGCATCAATGAGCATGGTCACATATTTAGCATTATTGAGCTTGGTCACATATTTAGCATTAATGAGCTTGGTCACATCTTCAGCATTAATGAGCTTGGTCACATCTTTATCATCAATGAGCTTGGTCACATCTTTAGCATCAATGAGCTTGGTTACATCTTTAGCATCAATGAGCTTGGTCACATCTTTAGCATTAATGAGCTTGGTCACATCTTTAGCATTAATGAGCTTTTACATCTTTTAAGTAATTTTATCATTAACCTAAATATTACGAGATAAAATACTTTTCTCTTTGTACAAATAATTTGTGTACTAATGGTGTTGTTGTTATGGGTTTAATACCATTTTCCATTACAGGATAGGCTATACATTGTGGCCTGCATATCTGGTGGCTGAAGTACATAGGAAAACCCCTGGAAGAACCAATGACCCAAAGAACACTATTAGCATGATTTCTCACATGACCACAATTGCCAATAATGAGACTCAAAACCATGTGGTCAGATGTGGGATGTCAGTGGTCTGTACTGTTGAGTACCTTAGACCATTTGGCCACCCAAGTTCATTAAATGTGGATGATATACTATTTAATGTTTCCTTAAATTATTAACCACATTATTGTCAAATTATTAAAAAACTCAACTGAATTAATCCTAACGAATCTCGCTAATATTAATTACAAACTTGTCTACACCAGACTATACTAACATGTATACAAACTGCAGATTGAAGCTTATTATATTATTGATTTTATTTCATATCACAGAGACTGTCTTTGACAACAAACTGTATTACTGAATGATGTGTGATCTATGTATTCATGATGTTTGCTCTGAAAGTCGAGGAGATGATAAATTTCTTCATTTGCTAAGAACCCTGAAGCAATCTCAGCAAAACAACTCCAAATATGGCATCGATTGCCAAAAATATGCAGTGATACTCTTGGTTAAATCAAGACTGAACTAACATCATCTAAAATTTGGTATCAAGAGGAAATCTGTCCATACTAATTATCAAATTGGTACCATTTTCATTTAGGATAAGTCAATACCATAATAAGTCCTATGATAGAAACCCGATACTGATGTGATCATTAATCTAGCAGAAGTATGAGTAGCAATTACAAGATTTCAAAAATTATGTCAGATTGTCACCATTTTAGTTTATACCCAAGTAGATGTCATAGAGAATATTTTGGTAGAAACTCCATGACAATGTGACTACCTGGTGAGGAGTAGTACTGATATCTATATTATTGGCCATACTGCTGTCATATCAACACCATTTTTATTTAGGACCAAGTTAACACAGCCATTATTATAAACATAGTCAGGTTTTGAATATCCTTGGATTGCAAGACAGTATCAAAAACATAGTCAAGCTCTGAATAACCTTGGAGTGATAGCCCATACTATAAACATAATCAGGCTTTGAATAAACTTTGGAGTGACATCCAGCATCGTAAAAACAGTCTGGCTTTGAATATCCTTGAAGTGACAGCTATTATAACAAACATCATCAAGCTCTGAATAAACTTTGGAGTGACATTCATTATTATAAACATAGTCAGTCTCTGAATAACCTTGGCATGACAGCCATTATTATAAACCTAGTCAAGCTCTGAATAACCTTGGAGTGACAGCCATTATTATAAACATAGTTAAGCACTGAATAACCTTGGAGTGACAGCCATTATAATAAACATAGTTAAGCACTGAATAACCTTGGAGTGACAGCCATTATTATAAACATAGTTAAGCACTGAATAACCTTGGAGTGACAGCCATTATTATAAACATAGTTAAGCACTGAATATCTTTGGAGTGACAACCAGTATTATAAATACATTCAAGCTCTGAATATCCTTGGAGTGACAGCTATTATTATAAACAGTCAGTCTCTGAATAAATGTGGAGAGACAGTTATTATTATAAACAAAGTCAAGCTTTGAATAACCTTGGAGTGACAGCCATTATTATAAACATATATAAACACTGAATAAACTTGAGTGACAGGCAGTACTCTGTTATTACATGATTATCTTAGACAACCACTACAGCTGATGCCTGATATGAAAATCATGCAGTCAGCGAATTTAATTCCTAAAATCATTTTACGTGATTGAACATGAGTTAACCTCATTTAAGTCCTATACTCATTTGCATGATTGAACATCACCTGATGAGGATAATCTTTCCTTTCATATAAGGTTCATGTAAAGTCTACCACTGAAACGCTGAACGTATTCCTTCTTTAAACTGAAATCATCAGATGCATCTTCTTTGAGTTTAAGGGTCCTGATTAACAGTATTCTAAAGGACTTGTGATCATAAGCTAAATATAAAATATGTAACTAAATGGAGCAAATATGAGAAATAGCTCACAAATGTTCTTCTTTAAGTCTAAGGGTGGATATTAATAGAGATGTACTTCATAACTATAATGAGCCTAGCATGAACATTACCTGAAAAACATCAAACACAAAATGTATCCCATATCAAGATCAATCACTGTCATTTCCATTAGCACAATTCCAGCTCCAATATTTGAATATACTTCAAAACTTTAAAAATATTTGTCATCATCACAACCATCAGCCAATATTTGCTGAATGAAATAATCATTTGTATAGATGAACCACAATGGGAATAAGCTACTTGGGGTTTTCTAGGTAGTACATATTTTAAATAAGTATTAAACTTCTTATGTAAAGGCAAAGGTTAAATCTACAATGGAATGATTGTTCAATGTCCAAATGTGTAAAATCAAACTTAATTTAACAACTATTTATATCAAGCTAACATGTTATGACAAGCAATAAAAGAAATCTACTGGGGGCACAACTTATGACATGACAAGCACGTAATGGTTAACAGATAAATACAAATTGTATGCTGTGTAGTGTACATTTTTATATGGGCAATTTTAAACTAATTCATGGGAGTTCTCGTCCATCGTTCCTCTTCAAGTGCATGAATTCATACAAATGTTATGCATCTTTGAGAATCTACCTGATTTGTCATTTAGTTTAAATAACATGAAATTCAAAGAGAGTCACACTTTTAAAACATGTTACAAAACAGGAAGTTTACAAACCAACAAGTTCGAGAGACAGCTTTCCTTTCTTCTGAAACTCAAACCATTTTTCGGTGACAGCTGGACTACTTCTCAGGACAAACATCTCAGCAGTGATGAGTGACTTGAGGGCATCAATCATCCATTGTGGGTCTAACACAATCTTTTCTTTCAATATGTCGATGCTGTGGATGGTAACAAATGACTAAATGATACACAAGTTCTAATCTATTTTTTGTTACAGAGTCATGGAAAACAGTGAATCACAATTATTCGATCATTAAACACTCTTACCTTATATGCTGGCAGTGACTTGACTATGAAAATGTCTCAAATTAAATTGCATGATAAGCAATCTATACTATGATACACACAGTATCAAAGAAAGGGTACAGTGTCAACTGCTATATGGTGTGCAACAATTAAACATTTTACTGGTGACACTACACAAACTACTTGTATACCCATAAGACTCCTTTCATTTCTAGTTTACCTGTACCTCCCATAGTAGAAAACATTCCTAACCATTTGGACCATAACATGATTACCTATAAATGTCAAATTCAATACCAGCCACATGTTTGATGTTGGTAAATGTACCTAACCAAAAGAAATATTTCTATTGAAACACATGCATTCCTTCAGTCACATTAACCTTCTTTATGAACTTTGGCCCACAAATATAAAGTCGTCTTCCTTATCCCATCCTAAATATTTGATCCATGTACATTTTGTCTTTTGGCACCAAACTTGATATTGTTGGGGAGTCAGTGCTAATAAGCTTATGCTATCTACTAAATGCCCCAAATCCTATGTTTTTAATTGCATTTTTGAAAAAGTTTCTCAAATAAATATGATTTAAACTAAACCTGTTATTTTTGGTCATTTCACTTTGCAAGCTATTCACAAGGGGTGACAATAGTAGAAGGTGCAGAATACAAGTTGTGTGAAAATGTTACATTGATCTTTGACCACCAAAACTGATAGGCTTCTTCCCTTAACCCATGTGTGAGCCATCCACAAAGTTGAGTAACTGTTAATGGTGGAGAAGGGAGTCTTTCTGCACAAAAATTTTTCTTCTTTCATTCACAGTGGATTTGAGCTTTAAACTTTCGACCCCAACATCGAACTCAAGTTATTGTGAGGAAATATTTTTTCTTCATTCAGTAACATTTACCAAAAAGCTTCTCCCTAGACCCAAGAGCAAGCCATCCACAATGTTGAGTAAATGCTTATAGTTGAGAACGTAAGTCTTTTTAGAGAATCCATTTTCTTTCTTTCAGTCACAGTCACAGTGAGTTTGACCTTTGCACTTTTGACCCAAAATTTAAAGATTTCTTCCTTGCTCCAAATACCAGCCACACATGCAGTTTGGTAACTGTAGATGGAGGACAACTCGAGTTACTGTGCTTGCAAAATGGTAGGAGATAAATAGATGGACAGACATAACAACTTGCATCAATGTATAAAACATTTTCCCTTGAACTGAGAAAATCAAAGTAATTGAAAGGTCTGATATGACAGATGTTTTTGTAGTTTTTGTTGCAGCTTATAGGTTGGTTCTATTACGTTTTCAGCAAGATAATCAAAAGTGATAAATGACTAATGAAATTCCTTTTAAGCAATCATTACGGATGTTTTTGTCATAGACACTCATTTCTGTCAGTCAAAAACCATTATAACGACATGTACTTTGCTTTATCTAGCTAAGTCAAGATGACTGACAAACACTGTGGGGGCAGATATCATTTTATTTACCTTGTGTTAATTGACTGAATGGGTGTTTACCAGTTTTCTTTTGTTTCTTTTTGCAGACAGAAACAAATGTTTTTGTGTAATGGATCCTCCATCGGATATTTTAATACCAGTATGTAATTATTCCAAGTCCAGTTCCAACAGATACTTCTGATGTTTTGGAATGCAGCTTCACAAAATGTGACTATTTAATGTCAAGTCAGTGAGAAAAATAATCAGAGACATGGACATATTATCATCTTGTGGATATCCTGGATCCATATCAATAACGTGTTGGGTTATGGAATTATCACAATGAATTTAATTCAGCATGTTAAATGATGAAGAAAATGAAATGAAAATTCTAGCTTTTATGAAAATTCTGGAATTATGTTCATGAAGTGTTGCATTAAACTATAGCTAAATTTACAATATATATATATATATATATATATATATATATATATATATATATATATATATATATATATATATATATATATAATTTCAGATATACATGTAGCTTGAAATTGTAACTACTTAAAATAATCAAAGTGTTAAATAAAATTATTCCACTCTGACAATAAAACCAGCTCTGATGATAAAACAAACTGTTATTTTGTTGTCTTTGTTCAACTGCATCATTTTCACATAATATTACTTACAACAAAATTAGTTGACAAAGTTATCCTTAATGTGGTCCACCATTTTCATAAAACTCCTTAAACCTGATGCAATGCATCATTTGCATTAAACAATCCTTAACCTTGATGTGGTGCATCATTAGCATTATACAATGCTTAAACTTGATGTGATGCATCATTTTTATCAAACAATGATTAACCTTGACATGGTACAATATTTTCATAAAACAATGATTAACCATGATGTGGTGCATCATTAGCATTATACAATGATTAACCTTGATGTGGTGCATCATTAGCATTATACAATGATTAACCTTGATGTGGTGCATCATTTTTATCAAACAATGATTAACCTTGATGTGGTGCATCATTTTTATCAAACAATGATTAACCTTGATGTGGTGCATTATTTACACTTAAATAGTAGATTATGATCATAGTTGCTATTCGTGTCTAAGCAGCCCTGATTCCATCAAACACTTCAAGCAATGTTTGTAATTTGGTAACACATAAAACCACAGCCCAGTATTACAAGGTATATTGCATGATCTTGACATAAAAAGGTGATACTGATTACCTTTTAAGCAATGGATCTAAAACCATTCACCCCAAATTATTTAATGTCAATGTTAAACTTCAATGAAATGCCAAAATTGCAAAACAAAAACATATCTGACTCATTGTTGAAACCAAGAAATACATTTGTTATGTCAACATCTAAAAGAAGAATTATGTTTCAGTATGTTCTACAGAAAACTAAATATATTTATTCTGACTTAAGTATTTCCCTTTACATCCACTATGGAAAAACAAACCCAGTCACACCTGAAGTAAAGGATTGTGCCGATGTCATTTTGAAACCTAAGAAATAGATCCATTTCTTCTGCAGGTATCTGAACAGCTCCTCTTTTGTTCAAGTCATCCAATATGCTCCTAGGAATCACCTGTAGAAACAAAGTTATATACCTTTAAGTTTCTTTGGAGTGTATTAATTTCATACTTATCTTCTTCTTCATAGAGAGAGAGAGAGAGAATGAATGATGTCCTAATATTACCTGCCATAGTAAACTTACCACTGATGTCAGTAGGGTGCTCTACTGCAGACAGGAGTAAACATGGACAACTTGCTGGGTTGGTATAATTGGCCTAAATGTGTAAATGCCTTTTCTCTGGAGAAAGACTGAAGGTGAATTGATGAGAAGGTGAAGTGAGACTGCCAGAATGTGGATTTTATTACATTATTCAAAAAAGAAGAATTAAGAAAGGCCATAGATGCAGCAATATCCATAACATTGTGGGCTTTGATTTTCATGAACAAAAGATTCCTGAGAGAGATTGATTTTTTTATAGTCTGAACAATTCACAACAAGATGACAGCTACCACAACATCAGAAGTACCTGGAAGAGAGTGAAATAATATGGGTCCAACCGTTACCTTTATCTTTTGTGTCAATACATGAAAAAGGTGTCGATCTTAATCATCCTATGCATGATTCTATCCCTAAAATGACAACTGGCAAAAAACAGAAGTCAAATTATAGTTACCACTGAACCTTAAACAACCTTTAAAATTTTCATGTAGTTTTCACAACTATTTGTCTGCGAATGTAGACATATTTATTTGCTCTAAACAAAATGTTTAATTTGAGCGCTTACGGTATATAAGTATATACTCGCATATAAGCCCATTCGCGTTTAAGCCGACCCCAAAACTGAACAGGTATAAACACTTAAAAGTGCATGACCCACGTATAAGCTGACCTACAACTCCGAGACATCTCAAGATGCTAAAGGTAAGTTATAAATGCATTTATTTAGGCAAAGTTAAATTCAAAGAGTTTACATGTAAACTTAGGTTGGCGTGCATGATTATTAAAAGGAAAAGGTATAAACTTGTTTGAAAAGTAATTTATTTCATTTTCTGTTTTGTTATTGTTCTGCCTAAAGTAGATTTGTGTATAATTTGATCGAACGATGACAATAATTTAGCAATCACAAAATGCTGTAACACTATCTCTCCCTTTTGACTCAATTATTGTTTGCTTATGCATTATTGCATTGAACATTTTATATCAGTGCACTGGTAATTACGCGTTTACTTTGCTTTGAAATTGTCAATGCTCATTAAAATGTAATCCTATTATGACAACACAATGAACAAATAATACAGTTCGATGCTAATATTGCAATAGCTGAGTTGTAGTTTGCTTTGATGTAAGCGACCTTACACCATACCTGTCGACCTTCACGCCAAGAGGAAAAAAACTCCAGAGTTTTGGGGTCGCTCCATGCCTACCTCCCAATTTCATAATACTTTCCGATTTATGCAGAGAACTCCTGATTATTACATTATGTCTTTGAGTTTCATTTCTTCTAAACAAGAAAAGTCCTACACGTTCTCTTGCGTCACCTTTTAATTATTACTGGGACGAAATAATTACTTTACTAAAAAGAATTTGTCTCTTCACTAAATAGAATCTTAAGTTTAAACAGCATTCACGTAAATTATTGATTTATTTAACTGCTACAATCATACAAAGATAAAAAAATAAACCAGACCAAAAAAGTAAACCATAATAAAATAGTCTACAATTAATTTCAGTCACAGGAATGTTCACTATGAATGCTGTAACTCCATCTGCTACAGCGCCATTCCCAACAAATAAATTTACACGAGTAAACACCTGGCATTTTTATACCATATATACCAATGATAATTACCATCATTAAATTAAAAAGAAGGAATGAAAATACATACCATGCAGCTGATGTGTCTTCAAAAAACTAATTCAGAATACATGTCTTATAATAAACAATACTAAATGCTTTATGAGTTGAAAATAAGAGAATAAGATCAGATACACAAAGACCGGAAAATAGTTGCCACATGTAAGGTACCATGAGACTGGCTATTTTGGTACCTTTAGTTCAACAAAATTGAGAATCCTTTATTGCTTTGCTGGTGCTTGCATAACACACAATAGTGTAGAACGTGGTTTCTGAAAATTACAGCGGAAGACCGATCATTTTCACAAAATAGTTGCATGGATAAGGATTAACTTTTATGTAGTCGATCTGGCTTTCTTCCTTGTTTTTTAAGACTAAACTTTAGCTATTCTGCAGTTTGATCACAGCTGATCAGAATATGAAAATAGGGCACAGCACAGGAAGAAACGGCGAGTCTTTTTAGAATGTTCATGCATATTGGACCAGGAAGATCGAACAATATTTAATGAAAACAAGACTTTAAAAATGCCACAAAAAACCTCCTGGTTTTAGGTTCCAATCTCTATTTTTTTTATTTAGTCTCCCTACTTGGCTTTCGAAAAGTTCATGGTATGTCTTTGACCCTGTTTTATATAACTATGGTAATCGTGCTAATATTAAAGGAATAAAAAGCAATTACACATCAATGCACTTGTATAGTTACCGGTCAAAATTTCTTGTTATTACAAGCCTGTTGCAGGGTTTTAATGACTATCTGGCCTGTACTTCTGTCGCAAAATGAAAAAAATTCTTCGACTATCAACATAGGAGATGCTGAAACATCAGGCTTTCCAATGTGTGGAAAGTTGTGCTGTTTTTTCAGCTAAAACACAAAACTAAAATTCATTGATGTTGATCTTAGTTGAACTATATGAGAATTGTAGCCTTTATTATTACCACTCTTTGTGAACATGAACATTATGATGGTTATGTGCTTTGTACAATTAAACATGCGTACCTTTTTAAAAATATTGCCTCAATCTGAAGGATCGCTTATATCACTGAAAAGGAGTAACTCGTGAGCGCATGATCCAACGTAAATGAAACAGCTATTAAGGACAAGCTGAAATGTTATTTGGAAGAATGCAATTTGGTTGAAACAATGAATAAAGCAAAATCTGCATATAATTTGTTTGGGAATAAGCAAGGATTTAAGTGACGCTATGCACGCTTTGCACTGTGTATGTAATGTGCATTATAGTTCAGCATGGTCTCCCTGGTAAACTCAACTCAACCAGCCCGTGATTTATGAAGTCTATATTTACCTTTATTTAAAACTTCGTGTTGGAGAAATCAGAAAATATGCATATGCAAATATAACAACAAAATCAATCATATTACTTTATAGCAGTTAAATAAATGTCGGGTCACTGAAAGTTACTCTTTCTTACAGGCCTATATCTTAGGACACGCAAAAAAAATTTGTTTTGTGTCCCAAAATTTACAGCCATTATGGTCTATAAAAGACATACAAACTGTAAAGTTTAGACATTGGCTCGCAGATAAGCCCAACCCCTGCTTCCAAGTTTTTATTTTTACCCAAATTATTAGTCTTATACACGAGTATATATGGTGTGTTCAATCACAGCTGAATATTTTATCTTGGATGTAAAATACATCGATGATATGAAGAAAGTGAAATTGGTGAGAGGGCACACAGTTACAAAAAGGTCAGAGTTAGAAGCATTGTGTTACATGGTGGACACGTGCAAAATAGAATTAGGAAAAATAACTGACTTTTCCCCAGATAACTAAGCTGGAATGATCTAACAATATCAGAATTATTGGCTATGAAACCCTGGGCATGCTAAACTGATGAATTTGGCTGCGTTATTGTTTTTAATTAACTGAGATGAACCGTTAATAAAGAACGTGTGTTTGACACACACCCTCTATATTGTGTCAAGTTCGTAAGCTTTATACTGAATTTATTGAAATTCTGTAACAGATTTTTCAATAAGAAAACAATAACAACAACAACAACAACAACAACAAATACCTCTACATCTGTTTTAAATAGCAATTGGTAGTTGGCAAGTTTCTTACAAAGTACATCGGTACAGGCTAATAGGGAATACTGAAAGAGAATGAATCCAAGACTCGAACTGGCGCAGACAGGTGAGATGGCAGTGATCCGTCTTAACAGATATCCAAGTCCAGCCCGGTCAAGTCAAATTTGAGAGGTTGAAAGCTTCCTTGGAAGCTCATTTTGCGCCTCATAACCAAGATGAGTACTACAAGGCAAAACTATGAAGCTGTTTCAGGAGAAGGGCGAAACACTCCCAGAATTAGATCAAACGATACAAAGACTGGTTTCATTGGCATATCCCAGTTGCCCACCTGATATTCATGATAAACATTGCAAAAGATCATTTCCTAGGGGCGGTACAAGATGAAAACCTGAAGCTCGAAATTTGACGTTATCACCCTAGCAGGTTGCATGAAGCCATCAGAGTAGGGGTCCAATGGGAGGCTTTCCTGCATGCTGGTGTAAGGCGGAAGCCAGTATGTTCTGGTAGTAGAGAGTATGAAGAGTCTGCAGACAAGTGCAAGGAGAGTACATATAAAACTGTAATCGAACAGCTTGAAGCAAAGGTAGAAAAATTAGTGGAACAAAATAAGAATTTGAATGAAGAACAGCAGGAAACATTAGATCGTTGGCACCAGTCAGAATGTAAGCAACACGAGTCAAGACCATCAGGGGTCCAGTGTTGGAATTGTAATGGTTGGGGCCATTTCCAAAAGCGAATGCACCAAGCCTTTAAAGAAATACAACGAACAGTGGAGAAAAAGAGACTGACAAAAAGGGGACAAAATTGTGTGCAGTGTTAAAACAAAACAGTTTTAGATGTTGTTTGCTGCTTGAGACCAGAGTTTTGTAAGTTAGATATAATTGTTTGGGTTGTGCTGTGAGTGAATTAGAGCTGAATTGATAAGGAAAGGTGACGGTGTTATGTATGATTGTTTGGAGGTTGGTGGACTGTTTTTTCTGTCCCTGTAGAGTTAGTACATGTGGTGAACAGTGATTGAAGCAGTGTCATGTATAGCATTGGTTTGTGGATGACAATGTGTGTCTCATCAATTGGGCATTGAAGCCATGGTTGACTTGTTTTTGAGGTTCGTAAGAGACGTGTTACTCTTTGAAGAACGCATCCTCTAACCTCGTTGTACACATGAAGGGTCTGTACTATCTTGTCATTGACCTGCTAGCGACGTGCCAGTTGGAAATTGATTCATACAGTGTATTTAAAAAATTGTTCGCTACCATCTTGACAATCAAAAAGGGTGCAGTGTTCTTTCCATCATGCATAGTTTTAATTGTTTGTTTGGATGGAATAGTGTCCATATGGAAATTTGTGAAGGACAATTCGAAGCACATGTTAATTAATTAGCAGCATGAAGTAATGGCACTGCACACCACAGTATAATTGAATCGTTTATGTGATGGTGCTCGAAACTTTTGCATTTGGGAGTAGGTTTTCGTATGGCTATGTTTGGTTGCTGTTGCATTGGTCCATTATTAGTGAGTTTGTTGTAAGAGGATAGGATCGTCTGACACAGACTGAGTCAAAAAATATATTGTGTACAGGTGTACTAAGGTCTATAAGGAGACGTCTATCCTGGTGGAAACAAACTCCAGATGTGAGTTTTTCAGGTAAACAGGAATAGTCCTGAGTTATGTTTGTTGTCTTGTTGTTAGTGACCTATGTGTAGAGAAGTCTTTCCTGCAGCAAATTCCGATGATTGTTACGAGAGAGTTTGAACCTGAATAACTTGTTGGAACATATTCATGTTGGATTCAGCTTGGTTAATTTGTGTCATTGTTGCCATTTAGGATACTTATAAGCAAGCGGTGATTCAAAAAGAAAAATACAGTTTAGTTGTGGATGTTGAGTGGTGGGCTATTAGTAACAAGTCCATTGATTCAGAGTTTTGTTTTAATAATATTTGGGAATCCTTAACCGAGTTGGCAGTTGATTTTGGAGAAAGTCATCAATTTTGATTAAACCACAGAAGTGTGACGTATGCATCACTCGAGGTCGATTTCATAGCGCCCCATATTAAGGAATTCTTAGATTTGTCTGATTACTTGTGTGATTATTGGAATTCGGCACAATGTAAACATCCTTAACCAGAAATAATTAGCCAGTTACTAGGAGCAAATATCACAGAGTGAAGTGTTAGTGAGTTTCCATGATGCCATGGTTCTCTAGTAGTGCATTCAGGCCCTGAATGTCCCTGCAGAAGGATAGTCCATATTAAAATCTAGTGGTGAACATTGGAGGTGTGACTGCAGTGGCAGTATTTACAGTAGGAAACCAGTAAATTACACAAAGAAATAAATAAGAAGGGACTCAGCAGATACAGTTTATGTTGCCATGGTGGCAAATGTGGTGCAGTTATATTGGCGAAATGTGCCTGGAAAGCATACATTGACTGGCTTAAGGTGTCAGAGTTAAAATAGTTCCCAGTGTTAGAGGATGCTAGTAGTATAGTTTCTATGGCATGAACAGCTGGCAGTACGGAAACCTGATAAGAAGAACCATGCAGATGTGCTGTTGATAGATATTTGGCAGATTATTTTATCTGTGGTCTTGCATTAATTAGAGTAAAATTTAGGTATAGGATGGACACATTGGGCTTTCTAATTTACAACTGAAGTTGTATAGAAGTCTTTGGAAATTTGGGGTAAACTTTATGACTTCTAGCAGGAATAGTGGCAGGGTTTGACAACCGCTCGGTCAAGTAAAGACCCCTGGCTTGTAACACTATTTCTATTCTTTAAAACCTAATTCTGTGTTTATAAATAGGTTATTCTAATTAACTCCCTAATGGACAAAGGTCATATATGTTGATGTGATAAGTTGTAGAACCTATATCATTGATTTTGTTTGTACAGACACACTGACACACACATACACATACACACAAATGAACATATATTTCATCAATATTGTAATTCAATGTTAATTCCATACTTAATCATATATAGATTTCTATATAGGTCAAAAATAATTTTCACATAGGTTAGCACAGTACGTCTACTCTCTTACTTCATAAAGCAGGACACATGCCTGGCTTTACTTGTATATACTGTCACAGTACTTTATTTTTGTCTTAATGATTTAGACTACGGGCAGGATAAACGTAAATTATATCTACAGTGGAAACACAGGAATTACACATGTCTAGCTTGGTAAAGTTGACACTTGGGAATTTATGTCAGATTTGCACCATTTGGACAGAGTGTCTAGTAACACAAGACAGGGCACACAAGTGCAACTGGAGAGACAAGGGCACCATTAGTACAAATGCTGACAACATTGCAGTGAATGATTTACTTATTGGAGCATATATCACTTCAGAAGGCAAAAATGCATTCCCAGTTGTCCCAGACAAATGATGAGGGCCTTGGATCCACCATCGTTGCCGCAATATGACAAACCATTGTTGATGGAACCAATAGGCTTGATCCCACAGGGGCATGATGGCCAATCATCTTTTCAGGCTATATCTGAGTGAGACCGACATCAAAGCAAGCCTAATTAATATATCACACATCAGAAGTCTGTATTGGTTTTGTGCATTAAATATCAACTAACAAACAAGTCCCAACACAAAGAACTTTACAACATCATTCATTGGAAAATGACAGGTCATCATTACAATCAATCTTACCATTAATGCCAAAAACTGAAGGTGTTTGTCCAGTCTGCCTACCCCACATCATACAAGCGCTCTTGTGGAATGTAGTGTATTCTCACTGGTCACTCAATGCACCTGGTACCTAGATTCTCAATGCACCTGGCATCCAGTTTCTCAATGCACATGGTAACCAGTTTCTCAATGCACCTGGTACCGTTTCTCAATGCACCTGGTACCTAGTTTCTCAATGCGCCTGGTACCCAGTTTCTCAATGGATGTGGTACCTAGTTTCTCAATGCACCTGGTACCCAGTTTCTCAATGCACGTGGAACCTAGTTTCTCAATGCAAGTAGTACCCAGTTTCTCAATGCACCTATTACCCAGTTTATTGCCACAGTAAACAGGATATTGATTCAGTACATTCTATTAACTTGGTCCTGAAAAGAAGCACCTGCTTATTGGCCCATTGTCACTGTATCTCAATGAGGAAATTGTGTGACCCCATTCACCTAGATACAAGCTATATAATCTTTGCTAGATCTCACTAATAATGAAAGTTGATGATCAACCAATGTTCACAACCACCCACAGTTTGGGAAAGTTGTTGACCTTTTGTGTGTTTGTGTGTGACTTAGATTTTTAATGTAGCTTTAACAGTCATGTCGCTAAGATCTCTGCAACTTCTTAATGTTGAGCACCTAGCGAGGTAGCTGTTAGTACCATTTTTTAAGTCTTTGGAATGACTTGGCCTGAGGTTTGAACTTGCGCCCTCTCACATCCGAGGCGGTTGTCCTTTTGGGTTGCTTATGAAGATAATTACAGGACTCTAATATCATCTATACATCTGATTCACATAAAGAAAACCGGAATAGACTGATAGACAATGCACCCTTGGTAATAGCAAAAACCTACCTCATATGAATGTTATGGAAGCCATTTAATGACACACAAATACGAGACTTAAATGTTGTGGCAGTGGGTTTATGCTGGACTAGAAGTTGAAGGCAATCTTGAAGGCAGAAAAGACTTTATCTTCTCCGACACACCACAAGTGAGAGTCTGTTTCTCAACTGGCACATGTCCTAAACAGATTTGCTTGACACCCAGATCAAAGGCATAACAGCAGTGAAAATGTACAACTTGTGGAAGTAATGTAGAGCTTGCAACTTCCACCTTTCAGAAAGAACATCACAAGTTGGGCAAGGATCGTAGCCATACTCTTTTATAACCATCTCTACCATAGGTCGAAGAAATATGTACAAAAAGCACCCAAAGAAACAAATTTACCTCACACACAGTATCAGACATGCAGGAGGGATTTTTAGATAAATAAACTGAAGGCTAGAAAGGTTGACCCAAGGACACAGCAACTGTGGAAGCAGTTCTATCAAGTATAGGTCACAATTCTCAAAATTAAAGTGAACAAGAAGTAATCCTTTTTTAACTACTTTTTTCTAAACACCAGCTGCCATATAACAAGAAATTATGTCATGTTCATACTCCATTGTCAAACAGTTGTTGACCTTTTGTGTGTTCGTGTGTGATTTAGATTTTTAACATAGCTTAAACAATGTTCAGTCATATCGCTAAAATGTTTGCCATGTGACAGTTTATAGTGATGTCTACACTGGGGCATCATGCCGCAGACATGTATCATCATGCCCCACCTAGTCGCATTATCCTGACACCAGGCCAACCAGTCCTAACAATAACTTCTTAATTCTGAGCACCTAGCGAGGCAGCTGTTAGTGCCATTCTTTAAGTCTCTGGTATGACTCAGCCAGGTTTGAACCCACAATCTCCCACATCAGAGGTGGTTGACCTTTTTGGTTGCAGACACAGAAAATTACAGGACTCTAATTTCATCTATAGGATCCACAGTACATTTGAATCACATAAAGAAAACCAGATTAGACAGATAGACAATGCACCCCTGGGAATGGCAAAAACTTACTCGATATGCATGGAATGGAAGCCGTTTAATGACACACAAATATTAGACATAAATGTTGTGGCAGTTGGTTCTATGTTGGACTTTAAGGCAATCTTTCAACTGGCAGAAAATGCTTTATCTTTTCCCACTTGGCGTCCCACACAACAGACGAGATTTTCTTGACACACCCACATCAAAGGCATAACAGCAGTGAAAATCTACTACTTGTGGAAGGTCAGAATTCTTAAAACTAAAGTGAACAAGAGGTCAAGAGAAGGCAATCCTTTTTTAACTACTTTTTTCTAAACACCATTTGCCCTATAACAAGAAATGATGTTATGTTCATACTCCATTGTCAATATCACAGTTTGGGAAGACTCTTATTCTTTGTTATTGAATGGGAAGTATCTACCATTAATATCCATTAACTAGCAAGTGTTGCTCCGTTAGGCTTCAGTATCACATTCAATAATCTTCCTCCATTATCCAAGGGTACCTTCAGCTACAAATGTTCCAATTACTTATTTAAGGCAGATATTATGCAGTAAAATATTAACAACCATTTCTAGAAATGGGTGGTATATATATTTCTAAAGTAATCGACTTAAACACCCTCAGAAATATCATTTGTAACCCATGGTTTCAGATGGAAACAATAAAATGAGTTCTGACTGATGCTCATGAGGAAGACTTTCATAATTAGTCAATACTTAACGAAACATCTTCACCTCCCTATTCAAAAATATTCCACAAGATTTGTGGAAGATTTCATAAATTAAATTCCTGCAGTTTGCTTACAAAGATACCATTTACTAGTTAAGAGCACTCCTGATAGAACTCAGAACAAACCATGGGTGTCCACATATCTGGTGGACAGAGTAATAACCCATGTCGGGACCATCTCTACAGTAGAAGAATCAGCTAACTAGATGGTATTCTGAAAAACCAATATACAGTTCTATATTGATGCAAGACATTGTAGCCATTGATACCCTCCTTCTCAACTGTAAATTTCCTGTAAGCAATAAAAAATATGACCTTATAGCAGTTCAACATTTTGTCCACCTAGGAATCGAGTTTGCAACACAGGTAAACAAACTACGTCTCCTTCATGAAAGGCGATTGAAAATCAGTAAAATGGTGGCTGCATAGCTTGCACAAGATGGTCATTCAGCCAGAGAATTCATTTGCCTAAGAGTATTGCTCAATGTGGCAGCAGACATTATCTTTCTAGGTCAATTCTTTTGTAGATTAAAATGTTACCCATTGTAATATTCTACATCAACCAATACAAATTGGGGGTTACATCTCAAAAGATGGCAGACCCTAGCTTGGACCATCCTCTGTATTCCCTTGCAGGTACATACACAGGAAACCATGGTATGTACATAGGTAGGCACAGAGAACTGGAGTGCACAATTTCTATGACTATTTTAAGAGGCCAGTGGGGCACGAAACACTCAGGATCTTCATTTGCATTTTGAGATGAAAGCAATACTAAAAGTATTTGAATGATGGCAGGAGGAAGGAGGAACTACATGGAAACATCATTCTTGTTCTGTCCGATATCATCATTGCAGTGACTTGTACTGAAAGCCAAAGGGAAACCAAGGTTCCAGATAAGTGTACTCATATTTGGCCTTTTCTAAGGTATTGAAATCAATGACAAACCACATATAGGTTCATCAGTTTACAGGCCAACTAAATATTAGTAGATCTAGTGTAGCAAAAAAAGCTAATACAAATGAAATGGTCACCTCATCCCTTTGATTTCATTCATATATTCGCCTTCTGGGTTGAACCAATGGTGGATCAATGCAAAATACCTAACCTTTGTCTCACCAGACCCAGAACCAATCACCTGGATAGTCAATGCTCTTTCTATACATTGTTTAGATGCAAACATTCACCCAACAGCACCAACGATTTCTAATGAGATACAGGAAGCAAAGGCACAGGAGTGTTGCCTCATTCCAACTGCTTCAACCAGGTGAGAAAATAGGAATCAATGACCTGATCTATCTTGCATCAGAAATCCTCAGGTAAATATAAACATCTGACCTACTCAGGCAACCATGATGGTATGCATATACTCCCAGTCCAGAGCTGAATCTGCATATATAGATCATTAAACAAGCCCTTAAAAACAAACAATTCTCTCAGACCAATTTTCACTTTCTGAAGCCAACCCCTAGCACATGAAGTGCTGTGAATTAATTGTTTACTACTTGTAGTTACTGAAATTTGCCAACATCAATATTCATTACTGATATGATTTGCATTTATTTTGAAAGGTCTTTAAACCAAAAAATACCTAATGTTTGAAAACAGTTTCAACATTTTGTATTTTGTTTCATTTTCTTAAAGTTTAATCATTAGTTTATATTTGATTTAAAATGAATATCATATGCATGCATTTGTAAGTTTCATAAATCCTATCATAAGTGACATCATACACACATCAACAGCAAAAACGTACATTCAGTTTTTTTATTAAATCTGCGAGTAACAAGAGGTAATGCAAATTCTGGAGGAGGTTGACTTATGTGCATAGCAGATGATGTACTGGATAAAAATGTCATTTTACCATTAAAATGTAAAGATGTTTTATTCTGATGACATTCAGTCACAAAATAACAAAATACTCATCGGTGATAAACAGTTGTATTGTTTCTCATTCTTTATGAATATGACATCAATGTGAATCAAATTCTGGCAGCTATGTTTGTTTTTCCTTAGTCATGTGACATTCAAGCTTTCGTGGTCATGTGATTGTGTTAACCAATTTAATACAATCATTTGGTGAAAACCCCGTATCATAAGGAACGCAATAGTGACAACACAATATTTAAGTCATCATGACAGCCATACTGGAAATACAACTGGCACTATTTTGATTTAAGATCAACTAGATATCATAGTAAGTCTATTGGCAACAACCCTGTCTTGATATAGCTATCCATTTGGAAGAAGCTGAGATAACAATAGTTTCAAGATAGCCATCATGCCTGACATATGGTCAGTTAGACCTTTACAGTAAGGACGGTTAATCCTTTAAAAATAAGGATGGTTAACCCTTTACAATAAGGACGAGTATGACACCTCTTCTGATGAAAACCCAATGTCAAAATAACATCAATTTAAGTGGAATATCGAAAACGACTTTGCAAGATGGCCACGTACTGTAAATCAGATCCGTACCATTTTAATTTAGCATTAACAAAATATTATTATCAGTCTTAAATCGCCACGCTGATATGATCATTCATTTAAAAGTGGTGATAAAAATGACTAATTATACATCACAAGAAGTCTGGTAGTGAAAATTCTATATCAACATGAAATAACATTCAGAAGAATAGTGACAACATGATTTTCAACATGGCCACTATGGTAGCCATACTGGACTCTGCATCATCACCATTTTCATTTAGGAACAAGTTGACATTGTAAGAACGTTTGCAAAAATCTCATGCCAACATGACGTTCCAACCAAATAGTTGAGGAAGAGTACCAATAATTAACGTGTTAACGGACAACACAAAAAGGTCAACGGACAAAAGACCATCTCATAAACTCTTTTTTAAAGTTAAAAAATTGGAACTGCTGTAGTGGCTAGAATGTCTAATCAGGCCATGCAACATTGTCATTTAATTGGTTTTATAATTAAATATTGGTTCCATTCAATCATCCTAACAATTGTTTGGTCCAAAAATGGTTTAAAAATGTGTCCTAAATACCATTAAGCTTCCTAAGCTGTCAACCTCATCTATATTTGGTCCATTGTACTAAAATGTTTTTGTCAAACTGTCGAAGAGCAATGGATATAAATATATTACACATTGCTGTAATGGCCCAAAAGAAATAAACAGATCATTCACATTCCATGTTGTCTGTGATATCGTACTAAAATGGATTGGAGACCACTGACTGTACATATGGATGGAAAGCAACAAAACAACATGTCCTCCTTTGCTATCAAAGTAGGGTTTGAAATAGCCTAGTCATTAATATATTCAAAATGTAAATGTATACCTTGATTCCAGCAGCCTTCATCCTCCTCAGGTCTTGTTCAAGAGGAAGCCACCGTGCAGGTATCTTTTCCCCCCAATATCGCTGCTGTGATGCCACCTCTACAATTTTCCTCTTCAAATCCTCCAATTTACTGTCAACAACTGTGTTGTCAATAGCAAAGTCCTCATCAACCAAGTGAAACCTGGTAGGTTTGTCACTTACACAAGTGCGGATGGCTCTGAAGTGTCTCTCACATATCTCATGACGATATTTCTAGAAATAGGCACATAGGCAAAAACGTTAGTAAGGGCCAACACACCTACTTTATTGCTTGTAGCAGGATCCATAGAGCATGCACCTTCACCAGAATTTCTGTGTATGAAACAACCAGCAAACTGAATTAAGTTTGGCTGGAGCACAAAGATAGAAACAAAATGTCTTTAACATTTGCCCCATCTTCCTTATTCTTTTATGTGGGCATTAGCAGAATGGTTCTCAAGCTTAATCAATGATAAATTTCCAGATAATTTCCAGGATGAAATTTACTTCTTCAAGTTACTCAAATTAAAGCACATCTGGCCAAAAAAGTATGCATTTTTCAAATCAAAAACTGTTTATCTTACAAGACTCTAAAAAACATACAAATCAGATATACGATCATGCACTAAACCACAAAATGTATCAGAGGAAAGAAACAAGTCTGACCTTGGTAAGTTCATATAAATTAGACCAGTAGCCAAACCTGTACTAATGCACATGGGGGTGTTATGAAATACCTGATATGGCTTGCTTATACCACCATAAATTCCAGTATTTGACGTGTTTTGAACGCCATAGTATCTCGTAAATATACTTTTTCTTTGCATCGTGTGACGCCTTCATTGCTTGTGCGGCACGTGCATAATACATGTTAACGCATGCGACTATATATGTTACTTAGGGACATTGATTGACACAGCCATTAGAGGGAAGCTCTTTATGTGTTTAGCCGTCGGGGCGGGATTGCCATTATGTCTTATTTAGTTTGAGCCAACGTATTGAGTGAGTTATATTCTTTTTAATCAACTCTTTTTAATTAATGTTCAGTTTCACAAAACACATTCAAAATGTTGTATGAAACGTTTGCGTTGTTTTATCATTCTTGTAGTTTAATTCATCAAGAGTGTATGTCTTCTGTAATTTGGAAGTGAGCGATGGTACGATTCGGAGTATTAACAGGGATATGAACACATATGCAATACTCCTGTTGGTAAGTTATCTTGTCGCTATTATAACTAATACTGAAGGCGTATTATGCATGTCTTAAGAGTTTTAGGATATCATATTTCTATTTTTTTGGTATGCCATTCGTACGCCACTGTCGTTCATAAGGAATATTCCAGGTGTGTTAGTATTAATCCATTTGAAATGCTCAGATATTTTAATCTAAATAGACAGAAAGCAGACTATTTGGAAAGTTGTTTCTTTTCATATTCAGCCAAGTAGGTGTGGATAGCTAGTTGTGGATAACTAGGTATGAGTGTCTAGGTGTCAATAACTGTGTGCGGACTGACTAGGTGTAGCCAAAGGCCGCAACAGTAGTGATGAAAGACCACCAGGAAAGTGCCAACGTATATGTGCTTGAAAAACCTGGATGGTTGAAGTGACTAAGCAGGGAAGCAGGTCAAAGGGAATATGAAATGTCAAGTAAACATTGGACATGCATGTACGAATTTCATTATAGTGTTTGACTCTAAGAAGGTCATAGTGTTTGACTAAGAGAAATGTCGTTATAGTGGTTGACTATATGACTTTCATTATAGTGTTTGACTATAAGAAGGTCATAGTGTTTGACTAGGAGAATTTCATTATAGTCTTTGACTATAAGAATGCCATTAGTGTTTGACTATATAGGGAAAGGTCAGCATATTGGCTGGCCATAGAGACAAAAAGCATGGTAGTGTTTAATTATCTGAGTCAACTTTATAATTATTGAACATTTCAAATAATTATCTGTTCTTCATCATGGTTTTCCACTGGATCCATATTATGTACCTTTGTATTTATTTTGATGTCATGTTACTTCATCATTAGTGTAACAGAATAATACATCCTTTTATTGTCACTCGCATATGTATTTGTTATTTCTTAAATACCAATTCAGTCTCAAAGGGTGTTAGCTCGATTACGTTACAGGGGGATCGAATCATTTCCGAAAATTTACTTAATATATAATACAAGGGATGACAATCTCCCATTTCTCCTGTGACCCATTTAAAACTTGAAACCAATACTTCAAGCTGTATGTCACAGTGTAACAGCTTAGCAGCAAAGTTCAGCTCAGAGATTAGAAATTTTGGACTACAATTTTTTGCTATTACTCTGTAACGAATCTCAATCCATTTTGTAATCTTGTTTTTCTCTGAATATTCACACCCCATTTTTCATGTTTGGACATCTATGCTTGTACCTGCAGTGTGTGGACCAAGCGAATTCTTTATTGAAAAGTTATAATTTGCCGCCTCCGTGTGGTCTTTACATATCGTAGTCACTTAACCAGCAGGCCTAGCAATCATACACAATCAAGCATCCAGTCATACCTGTATGAAATCTAAAAGAAAATGATTTATTTTCTCAAAAATTGCAACTCTTTTAATCATTTATGTCTTTAATCTCATGACAGAGACAAAACTAAAGCACTGATGAAACTTCAGTTAGTTCAGACCATTTACATTATTAGTCATATGACTATACAAACCTACAACAATGGAGATCCAATAGTCAATTGATATCAAAACAAACCCATTTCCAATGTTGTTCAAGAATTTGAAACTATTAAATGAAAGTCAAATAACTTTTGAAGAAACCAAAAAAGGACATATAATGCTCAACATATTTATTCTGAGAATGACCCGAAACCTGTCAATGTCGCAGCAACCTGGACAGACCCCAATTCATAAAGCTGAAAACACGTTAACATGGTAGTCACATGATACAACAAAATAATTGCTCACACGTGCTGTTTCATAAACCTTACCCATGTATGTTATCAGAATAAATATACAGAACATTTTGTGTTAATTCATTTTTCTTTTCTTACAAACACTGAGACTTTCATTAAGTATTTTTAAATTTTCTTCTACATCATTTATAATTGCTTACTGTTGATATCACATGACTGCTAGATGTATGATGTCATTAACATATAGGTTGCAAGATTTGTTTACTCATCAGACTAGCCTTGGAAATGGTGAGTACCAGGTCAAATCTCATTAATGCTTTACTTTCATTTTGTCTGTCCGTGGATTAAAGACATGTTTGTTTTACTCATGCTTTCTGAGAAAATAAATAATTTTCCTATTTTTTCACGTATGTATGACTCGATGTAAAGCGTTTAAGTTTGCTAGGCTAGCTAGTAAACTGTTAACCTATGTTGCCACCGTGTTGACTTATTGTGACGCTAGACTGGCTTTGATACTTTCCATGTAAAAGAAGATACCGATATCTAGCTATGTGTTCACTCACCAGTTTACTAGATGACTCTAATCCACAGAGCATTTGGATAAACAATACAGATATGTTTATGTCAACCACTCAAATGATCCACATTTCTAACTCCTAATATTCGTGTCAGAACTCAGTAAATTTAACTTGTGATCAGATCAGTTTCAACAAATTACACAATTTTTTGTCAAGAGGTGGCAGAAATTTCCTGGCATTTTCCCGACTTTCATCAATATCTGCAAACTTTAAGCACTTTTCATGATCGGAAAAATATCATTTCTTCTGACATTTTAGGAATTTCCTAGTAGTGTGGGAACTCTATTGTAGGGTAAGTCTGATAAATAAGCACCCACATAAGTATTGGCATTGCTGAGATATTGAAAGTATGATCTCAACAGGTTTCAACTAATCAATTTTTTTTGTAACTTGATGCATTCTTTTAGTCACAATAACATCTACAAATCTGAATACAGAAACCTGGTTAACAAAGAAGCCGTTCTACAAAACAGATGTTCTTGAGTAAATTTAATCATGTAATACTTAGCATTGGTTATTGCACTGCTATATCTCCTCCTGGTGCTAGCTCAGACCTGCCAACCCTGACATGACCATCTCAGAAAGGCAGTTGATTTTTTTGTGGTAAATATGACCAGTTTTCAGTAAGGTGTAACAAAATATCGTAAGTCTGATAAATTAGTGGCCAAATGCCAAACTAATTATGTGTACACTTAGTCTGACATGAAAGACCTTGATGCAATTATTTATGTTTTGAGCGTCAGGGTCTTACAGTCTAACTAAAGGTGCTGTATAGTGTTTTGATGTCGACCAACATAGTAACGAAAGTCAAATTTCAGGATTATCTCACACAACTGGCAACTAAAATAACGGGACTTTTCTACAAGGCAAAGCCATTATGTTATTTTCAGACTTTACTTACTCTGATGTCTTTTCTCTAATAAATTCAAATTCTCACAAAATAGACCTGTTTTCAAGTTTCGTTGGCCTACATTTCAGTTGAATGTAGAGCGATAAAAGCCAGGAATGCCAAAATTGGGTTAAGTTGAAATATTATTCTTTAACAAAATGAATAAAAATATATTATACCTATTGGAACTGTAAATCACCATTTCGTTTTGTTCAAGAAGCATCTCTGCCACATGAACCTACATAAACATACTTCGACATACCTCGACTACCATCGCAATGCAACAAATTCAAATGTTTGTCAACAGAACATGAAAATGCGTCCATTTGCTAGTGTCATATTTTCATTCCGCCAGGATAAAGACAGCACAGAAAGTATATTAATTATACATAAATTAGTGGAATAGTGTTGATATTTGCTGCCAAATGAAAGATATAACTGAAACTTTGACTACTCGTTCCAATCTCAACGGCAGCGGAACACACTATACAAGGCCGTTATTTGGATAGTAAGACATATCACTAAAACAAAACCAACAATTGATGTCTTACATTGTAGGACTAGTGTACACTCACCAATTAAATCAAGGTAACTAACTCTCGCCAGTCACAATCTGACCCCTATACGACTCCGATCTAATTTTCCGATACTATCTGCGCATTCAGTCATGCATAAAGCACACCACTGTAAAGAAGACACTCCGCACCTTTCATCCATTACCATTTAAGCAACCTTACTGATTCTGAAGGGCCAATTTTGTGAAAAATTTATCAGTTGCTTCGTGTGTTCCACACACATGAAACCATTCCAAAGATCAACTTCTGGTCTGCTTCGGAGTGAATGCACTTCATGGGCAGAATGTATATAAACAACGAATACATATAAATAAGAAAGATCAAAATTAAAATTAAGTTCAATTTCTTTCTTGATCATTTAGTCAATATTATTATGTATAATATTTCTAACTAATCTGGTCATTTACTATATTTAATGTGTAAAATAGCGGTCATGCCACTTTAACTTCTGCATAAAAGGAGAGACCTCCCAAACCTGATATCTTGAAAAGAGGGAAATTCAAAATATTTTTTCTAAATTTGGAAAGCGCTAAAACCCAAACGTTTAGCACTACATAAAGCTTAAGAAAATCTTTTAATACTGGGGAATGGCAGAAAATACAATCTTAATGTGGTATTTGATGGCTAATAGACTGAAGTTAAACCCATCTACACATCCATTCCTTACCAATCACAGGTGCTCGATGCTGTGTTGCCAATGTATAAATTGTGTTCTTGTTTATTGGGGAGATTAAAGTACTGGAAGTTATTGGAACCAAATTTAAACTTGTCAAATAGATTTACATATAGTTCTTGCTCTGATTTATAGATGAAAAGAGACTACATGAACTATCTTTTTGAAGAAAAAAATATTTATTTTTAAAAGAGAACAAATCACCCTGGCTCCAAAACAAATCCCAGTAACCCACACCCAATCGCCGAAAATGTATGGTCGGCCCCATATATGATATGGAGTAACGTAGTTATTTAAACTTCCATGCATCCATATGCTCACATGGACATTCCAAATCTGTTTAATGCAAACTATACCAACAATATTAAACTTACAGCCATCCAATTTTACCAGGGGTACTTGATTGTGGAGTTCACTAATGATAACAAACTTACCAATTAATTGGGTTATCTTTATACATACCCCACACCCCAAATCTAATGCTAGCATATGAATGGTATTAATGTTGTGTTTAAAAAACAATGGTGGGTAGAAGGTCTTTGAATTTTTGGATCAAAATATACAGTTGTCAAACAGATTCAAAAAATGTTTCTTGCCTTGATATATGAGCAATTAAAATAACAGACTACATTTTATTATTTTTGAGAAAAACAATCAGACAAAAGAGATTTATAAAAAAAGATTTCCAGATGCAAAACCTCTAAAATTTGGAATGAAGTCATTATTTAATCTTCCATGCATCTGTATTATGCTCATATGGACATTTCAAATGTGTTTAGTGCAATCCCTCCACCACAAAATAGCATTAAATTTGCAGCCAGAAATGTTACACTTTATCCAGGTAAAAGGTAGATGACTAGAATACAAATTATTACAAAAGTGTGGAAAAATACCATTCTCTTCATTTACTTACTTATGGTCTGGGTCTTTTTTTACAAAGTATAATTATCATAATTGAGATAAAATTACATATTTGATAATGGCTATTTATATGCACATGAAGATGAGTCACACCGGTAATCCTAATGGATGTGCTGTATTCCAGTCAAGGGAATTATTTTCTGTTTTTCATTAAGTTAGATCCACAGTTACTCTTTTGTGTCCTGCTTCTTTCACTTTCTTCGCTAGTGATTCTTAGTCCAAGCCATTTTAATCTGGTGATCACTTTCTAGTCAATGTCAAAGCTTCCTCAGCATAACAGTCAATGATACCATTTGCTTAGCAAACCAGTCAATACCAACATTTCCTTAGCACACCGGTCAATGCCAACATTTCCTTAGCACACCAGTCAATGCCAACATTTCCTTAGCACACTAGTAAATGCCAACATTTCCTTAGCATATGAGTCAATACCGACACTTTCGTAGCTCAACAGTATATGCCAACACTTTATTAGCACACCAATCAATGCCACTACATTTCTTACACATGCCTTACATAAGTGATCACAAAATATCTGATAATGGGTCACTTTATTTTTTTTATTTAAGGAAGTCCAATTAGTGCCTGTGAAGTCTAACAATCAGCATTTAAAACCTTTTCTACATTTCTGGAGTAATGGTAGCTCTATTGGCAAAGTGCCTGAATTGTAATTGGGGTGTGTGTGTGTGTGTGATTTAGATTTTTAACATAGCTTTAACAAATTTTCAGTCATATCGCTACAATGTCAGCAGTGTGACAGTTTAAGGTGAGGTCTAGCACTGGAGCATCATGCCGTAGACATGTTGAATCATGTCCCACCCAGTCACATTATCCTGACACCAGTCCTAACACTAACCTCTTAATGCTAAGCGCCAAGTGAGGCAGCTGTTAGTACAATTTTGGTAAGTCTTCGGTATGACTCGGCCGGGGTTCAAACAAAAGACCTCCCGCAATCGAGGCAGATGCTCTAACCACTAGGTGTAATCCAGGGGTCAAATGTTCAATAGAAGGCTAGGTCAGCTTCTTCTGTGTCCTTGTATAAAACACTTAAATCACATGTCCCAGACAAGAATGTTTAAACAACCATTAGAATCAACCAAAATGCTCTGCAATCTTCAGTAATTTGAAATAATTTAATTTATTAACAATTTTGTAAGGATACATCTACATAATATTTCTTTGTAAATATTACCTAATTTCACATTATATTGCTCAATAGCTCTCTGCTTTACTTTCTTTTAGCAAATACTAGCATAATTAGAAAAAATGAAGAAAAACGAAAACTGCAATACTGCTAAAATGAACGGTTTTGATTTGTACCTGTAAAATTTTATCCACATGTGTTCCCACCAAAATTACAGGGGGAATGCCAGCTTCATGGGGTGTTGCACAGGAATGTATCAAGTTTAGCCAAACCTCAAGCAGATCTGAAAATAAATACAAAATAAATATTACAGTGAATCTTTTATTATATGCCGTAACTGTGTTCAATTGTCCTTTGTGTAGATCAACTTAATATGCACTTCCTGTGTTCAATTGTCCTTTGTGCTGATCCATTTATATGCACTTCCTTTGTTTAAATGTCCTTTGTGCAGATCAATATGCACTTCCTGTGTTAACGGTACTTTGTATAGATCCACTTAATATGTACTTCCTGTGTTTAATTTGTCCTTAGTGTAGATCAATTTAATGTGCACTTCCTATGTTTAATTGTCCTTTGTGCAGATCAATATGCCCTTACTGTGTTTTGTGTGAGATGCAGGAATCTTGTCAAAATCAATTTTGCTCAAGGACAATTAAAAATTTAACATGTCTATACCCAAAAAAAACACTTGTCCATATTTTTCATAGTGTAAAAGAAGAGAGGAAGTCAGTTCTGTTAAAATGTTAACTTGTATTAAACTACGTCATTTAAATGCATGCAGTATGGAACTGTGATATGTAAAATATACTGGATATTACAACATGTGGTTTCTTGTACTTTATGGTCAGGATTAAACTATCAAAACAAGAATGCATACCCAGTCTCTGACTGCTAAATCAAAACTAGCATCAGAAAGGATGGATATGAATTTAGTTTCTGATAGTTTATCTTTGACATTTTTCAGTAGGATATCAGATATACTGTTGATGAAATCTATGCATGCATTTCTGTGATCAGTTCCACGTTGAACTCCCATTTTTGATTTAAACCTCAAAGAACTCCATAGTCTCTGTTTTGCTATGGCATATGCTGCATGCTAAATAGCTTCTTGTAACGATTGGCTTGGCTCACACTGTGTTTATTTATCACTTTGTCTAAATCACCCATAACTTCTCATTTTCTCAGATTTTACTTTCTCATTATCCAATTCTAACTGACATTTATTGTGCTTTGTACCTTAGTAGCAGTGTCTTTCCATTTGATTATTTGTCTTGCACACAATCCACCAGTTTTGTCTGCAGTATAGTGGTATCTCTCACATATATTACACATGATGTGACTGATTGACCTTCGCTGGCATGGAACCAAGGAAATTCCTGAAGCTATTATCTTTTGAACTCCCATTTTTTTCTTTGTATTATGTTCCCTGTCATAGTCAAATTTACTTCTAGCCTGTTTAGTTGACCTTTCATTTACTTTTTCACTATTCAGACACAGCTGTGTAACAAAATGCCATTGATTCTTGGGACAATTTCTATGTAGTTGTGCATAATAGTCGCAAGTATTTCAGCGATCGCTCAAAACAAGTTTTGTGGGGGAAGCAACATCCTCCAGAGAATGAAATTATATTATCACCTAATCAAGTATCACCTACTAGTAGTATCCATAGAATGTTTCAATGCAAAAGAATTTTAAAAATGTCAACATATAATATGTAAATATAAAATAAACCTGTATAGTACTCGCTGGAAAGTATGAATGGTACTTTTGTAAACATACCCCACACAAAACAGGAACAATTGCTCTTTCAAGTTACAGGCCAAAATTTATTTCTCCATGGACAAGTAACCTTGCAAATGTTTCTCGTCCATAAGAACAAATTTCCAAATTTGACAATATGGACAAGTGAGTTTTGCAACCTTTAACTTAATATACCCTTCCTTTGTTTAATGGTCCTCTGTGTAGACTAACTTAATATACACTTCCTGTGCTTAATGGTCCTCTGTGTAGACTAAATATACCCTTCCTGTGTTTAATGGTCCTCTGTGTAGACTAACTTAATATACCCTTCCTGTGTTTAATGGTCCTTTATGTAGACTAACTTAATGTGCTCTCTGTTTTCTGGTAATCGGTGAAGACTAACTTAACATACCCTTCCTGTGTTTAATGGTCTTCTATGTAGTGTTACGTATATTTAAATTAATTGTTTGTCTGTTAGTTTTTAACAAAAATGTTATTTCATTACATGCTATTGTAATTTAACATTGTTTGCTGGACGTGACCTTGTCCAAACTTGAGTTCATTTCTGTTTGACATTATTGACTTTTTTAATTTTTTTAATTTCATTTATGTAAACAACTAGTAATAGCTTCAGTATCCTCTATGTGTTTGAGCTTATTATCGGGATTATTATTCAGGTAAACAAACAAGGAGTAAATATATTGATCAGGGTCAGGGTTTTGGAGATTCCTAAATGAATTTTCTAATCTAATGAGTTGTAAATAAACAAGTCTCATCAGATCATTCCATTAGGTAATGGTTGTTCTTAGAAAATGCAAATTGTGACACGAGTCAAGTAGAGAACTATATCATCTTGTGACTTTTAAGGTTTTACCAGTTGTGCTTTAACATCTAGCACTTTAAATTGTATTATGTTGTGTCCAGTTTGGGCTGAAATTTTGCTTTCTTCAAATTATTGAACTCAATTGATTATTTTCTCTGGAAATACAAAAGTGCTCTGACAAAATTCTTTGATAAAAACATTCATAGGAATTTATACTGAATTCAAATCTGGAATATTTCTGTGATTCAACAAGAGACTGTCGACACTTCACTATGATGCTGGCCATAACAGTCACGTCATCACCTTCAATCTTAAATTTCATTTTAGGACTTGAGATGAGTTTTATTCAGGACTTTTTATTACTAGGATTTGTGTCTTTAATTCTTGGATTATTTTTGGATTTAATTTGCAATACCATTAGTTCTTTTTTCTCATCTTTTCACTTTGTATTCAAGGGAAATAAATTATTTGTCAAAATTTTACAAAGCTTGTTGTCTTCATTCTTTTCTGTTACTTATTTTAAGAGCACAGACTCCTAACAGAAGACCAACTTAATATGCCCTTCCTGTGTTTAATGGTCCTCTATGTAGATTAATATGCCCTTCCTTTGTTTAATGGTTCTCTGTGTAGATTAATATGCCCTTCCTTTGTTTAATGGTCCTCTGTAGATTAATATGCCCTTCAGGTGTTTAATGGTATTCTGTGTAGACTAATTTAATATGCCCATCCTGTGTTTAACGGTCCTCTATGTAGATTAATATGCCCTTCCTGTATTTAATGGTATTCTGTGTAGACTATTTTAATATGCCCATCCTGTGTTCAATGGTTGTCTATGTGGATTAACTTAATAAGCATTAATATTGTTTAATGGTAACCTGTGTATATTAACCAAATATACCCTTCTCATGTTTAATGTTCCTCTAGGTTGATTAAATAACTATGCATTTCCTGAATTTCATGGTCATCTCTGTAGATTTAACTTAATAAGCCTTTGATGTAATGGTCCTATATGTAGATTAACTTAAAATTTAGCAGCAACCATTTCTGTTTCCAGTCACAGTGACCTTTTTTTCTAGATAGGCTTTGTACTTGCCCCAAGTGCAGGTCATCCATAAAGTCAGGTCAAAATCAATGACACAAAAATGTTATTCCATGGAAACCATTTGCTTTGTTTGCTTTTCTTTCACCCAATGCATCACTGACCTTTGACATGTTGAATAGAAAATTAGTAGGTATATCATATGCAAGCCAGCCACACAGTTTGGGTAATGTTTTTAATTTAGCATTTATATTATTGTACATAAGCTCCTTTTATGTTATCATGCATATACCCCTTTTCCTCTTGAAGTCAGCGACCCCTGACATTTGATCCTTTGCCTTCGTTTTAAGCAAGTTCCTTCCCCACCCCACTTGCAAGCTATCCACATGTCTTGGTAACCATAGATGCTGAAGAATTCAAGTTAATGTGCAGAACCCATTTTTCCTGTTTCACTCAGAATGACCCCAACCTTTAACCTTTTATACTTAATATCACTGGGATTCTTATTTACTCAAAACACAAGCCAGACCAAATGTCTGTTAACAATAAATGGTGCAGAAATTAAGTCATAGTGAAGAAACCATTTTTTTGTTTTAGTCACAGTTGCTTCACTTTTAACCTTTCAACGGTGAAATCAAAAGGTTACTTACTTACCCGTAACGTAACTCATACAAAAAAGTTTTGTAATTATAAATAAATAAATGTTTGCTTTCTATTAAAGTGATAATGACCTTTAAGCATTTGACCCTGAAATTAAGGTTTGTTCTAATATAAAATGACAAAGGATTGTTCACTGTTGAAGGTAATGTGCAAACACAAAATAGCTAACAGATGGATGTATAAATTAATATGAATAATGCGTTTATTATTTAATTTTGGCAGAGTAGTAGTAGATCAGAACTCACGATGAAATTTGCACTTGATTATATAATCACTATCAAAACAATACTCATTCGAACTCACCATGAACTTTGCACTTTATTATCCCATCACTATCAATATCACTCTCATTCGAACTCACCATGAACTTTGCACTTTATTATCCCCTCACTATTAAAATACACTCATCAAAACTCACCATGAACTTTGCACTTCATGATCCCCTCACTATCAAAATAACACTCATCAGCTACAAGATCAGTCAGCTGTTCACTCACATCTGAAACCAGAAGGTATATGGCCCGTCTTGTCAGGAAAGTCTGGTGTGTTGTATAAAAGGCAAACTGACCTGCAAAGTCCCACATTGTCAGCAGTGAAGTTTTGCCTGTATCTTGTTTTATATTATAAGCATTTTCTTGCAACAATTTTAACATGGCTAGTGTGTTTGTTTCTGACTGGCTAAGCTTCGTCTGAACTAATGCTGGGAGGGATTCTCCTTTCTGACTAGCAGTAGATGAAAGATTTTGGCCAAAGCCTTGCTGAGGAGAACGACGGTCCATCACTTCTACATCCTTGTCTTCAACAGCAACACGAACCTCTTCATGGCTCTTAACAGTTATCTCTCCTTGAGGAGGAATTATCAACTGTTCCTCATCAGTAACCTTGTCTTTCACTGACTGTCGCTCATTCAGGACTCTGGCAAGGCGCTGAAGTTGATAATCCCGTTCTGAATCTGAAAACACAAAAGAACAGCAAATGCAACTGAATTCTGTTTCTATATTTGGTAATCAAGCTGGAAATAAAACTGAAAAAGTAAATTAGGCATACATTGTATCATCTCATCCACATACAACTCTCTGCCACTATACTTCATGGCATCTTACACAGATGTTGGCAAAACCCACTAGTCAGGAACAATCTCTTTTGAATTTAACAAAGGTTAAATCTGGTAAGAAAATGGAATTAATGCATGCTTCTAAAAGAAGGCAAAATACTAAAAAAATAAAATAAAAAAGAAGCAACAAAAAGGTGGAAAACAACAAGCAGGTAATTTTTCATATGGGTTTTCATACAAAAGTAAGACACTAATATTGCTATTTCATTGTTGTCTCAATAGTCCAGGACCAGTATGACCCTAAATTGCAAAGGTCTGCAATAGTCCTCTTTGAATAGTGCTAGAGTTAAATAAAACTGCAAGTCTAAATGTTCTTACAATAAAAGGTATCAAGCACACAAATAAAACAGAACAAAATTACCAATCAAGACTCAAACAGTGAAACAGATAGGAAAACCCCCATCGAGTTAATCTATATGCAGTCCATAGCGCCAAACGTACCAATTCATTTGGCACAGAGTCAAGGTCCCTCTGACCTTTCCCACCCTTAGATATTTTTATATTTTGGTTGTCTAAATGTCTAAAATTGGATGGGAAAGGTCAAATAAAACTCAGGCTACTTGATGGGGTCAGTAATAAAAGATTTGGTAATCTGATACAACTGATGTTTAGTTTTAGCTGTGGCTGAAAAGAAACAAATGTTTGATTGATGATGATCATGCTTAGACTGGTGATCAGCATACTCTACATTATATCTTCAGATTTCCTGTCAAAGTTTACACCACCAACCTCTCATTATCACTCAACATTTACTTGCATTTGTGTAAATTGTAAGCATTAATAAGCATATTTTCTTCAATTTACCAAACAAATAAGAACCATTAAAGGTTTGACAGGCTAGTGTTGCTTATAAAGAGACTGGTCTGCAGTTTAAATAAATTGGTCCCAGACTTCGGACTACCATAATGTTCAGTCCCTGTGTTATTATTTCATATGTAATTCTTATATATTCACATCCAGACTGTGGCACAAATCCAAACCCTCACCAACTCTAGACGGGTGTTCCACTGTCACATCTTCATCAAAATACTTCAGCCATTTCTGTGACATATTTCCCCTGCTTTTCAAAGACATGTTCTAATGTTTTCAGTATCCATGATCATGCTGACCTACCCAATACAAAGCAAAGTCATCTCCTTTATTAGTATGATATGCTTATACTGCATTATCCCACCAGTCACCAAATATCACAGGAAAAAACTTTGCAACAGAACAGAGACTTGAACTTGGACTATCCCTATCTCCAGTTGAGTGCTCTACCATATGAGCTGATGGAACTGACCCATTCCTGTGACATGCTTATCAATATATATATATATATATATATATATATATATATATATATCAGGGCTTGAATTTAACACAAATTTCTTTGTAGCCAGAATGACTAGTTCTGCCAAACATTTACTAGTCCTGTCCACAAAACAACGTCACACACTTGTATTGAGATTAACAACAATTTTATTTCATAAATAGCATTATCATATGAAATGCAGAGGTACAGTAGTATAAATCCTACTTCAAAACATCAATTAGTCAATTTGCATTTCTTGTTTCTCAAGATAATCTCGATCCAATTCCAGAAAGGGATCCAGGTGCCCTTTCTCGTCCTCTACCTGCATTAAGGGTCCATATGGGGTTTGTTCTGGCCTCTTTACCCGCCTCCCTGAAACATTCCACAAATGTATTGCTGGTGATGGATCATATGTTGGAATGTCATTTGTATGTTAGATTATAAAGAGTAGGTCGGACAGAACCCAAGGTCCCAAACAAGATCTCCAGTAACTCTTCACCATTTTCATTTCTGAGAAACCCCTCTCAGCATCAGCAGAGTATAAGTATAAGGTCAATCAATGCCAGAATATTCTTGCAGTCAGCAGCAAATGATTTTACAACTGTGGGCAAAGTCAAAGCAAAGATGTCTTTGTAACTGCAAGATAACAGAATACATTAAGAAAATATTAATCTGAATAAATTTACATAAAGAAAAATGTAATGTCAGTACTTAAATAATGTTTATATTGAATTGTTTTATAAAAGCTTTCTTTGTTTCTTTAAATGGTTACCTTTTGTAATCAAGATACTATGCTAAATAAAGAATTTTTAATAAATCTGGCATCTGTTTCTTGTATTAATTTTTAAATATTTGAATATACACCTACTTGCTGTAGACTAATCTCTTTAATAATAATTTAATCCCATTCCAATTCCACTGCATCAGCATCCACACCTGCACAGACAAGCACTGGCCGGAAATGCTCCACCAAAATTGCCACGCCATCATCACCAAAGTCTGTATTAAACCAAAAAGTTGCATTTTAAGAAAAATAGTTCAGTGCTGAAGAAATATGATGCCTATAACATTTGGACATCATCATCTAAATAACTACATAAATCGATATATAAAAATACAAAAATGGGCAAAACATCAACTGTCTGATGAAAACAGTAATTGGAGATTACCTGAACTGTTGTGAAGTTGGCCATATCTTGAAGTCAGCTATCTTGCATGCACCTACAACACCATCATCAGCATCACTAAATCTGTTCTCAAGACATAAGATTAAGGATGTTGTCACTTCCTCTCTGGTCCTTTGGATCAAACCATCTTCACCAAAGTCTACACCTGCTAGCATAGAGATACTGCCATGCTGTCTAAGTCGAGGGCCATCCCTGTAAAATATGCAGGGGTTAGAACAATGTATGACTGTTGTAATGCAAATGTAAAAGTGTGCTATGACAATTTATATTCTTAAAACAGCTGAAACGACATGAGTATTAAAACCATAAATGATTGCATTTACCTAATGTTGTTTATATTTATTGATTACAAAATTGCAATTACAATATGTAAAGATCAATATAATAAGCAATCTGTGAGATAAGCTGTAAAATTAATTTTGCATATAATCTAATCAGTATGATTCAAGTAAGTATTGAATGTAACAGTCTGCAGATGATGATGATAAATTAGCTAAGCATACTTGAATTTGTACTTCTTCAAAATGGAAATGGTGGCATCCAACTTCTGCTTGATGTCAGCAACTGAAGCACTCGTGTCTTGCAGCATTAATGACAGTTTAGACAGGAGTGATATAACATCTGTCATGAACAGCACAAATTTCAATGTAGCAGGTTCTCATTATTTTCAAGAAACCTTTGGCATTTCCAAGTGCGTCTGACGTAGCACCTTTCTGTGAAGGAAGCTGATAACAAAACAAAACAAAAACCTTTTGTTTAAAATCTAACATTATTTTTTACTTTAAAAAAATACGGAAGAATTAACATAATATGGATAAAAAAATAAATAAACAGTAGTAATAAACGTATCCTTTTAATATAAGTTAATAAATGAAAGCAATGTTTACAATTAAACTTTGTACAATTAAACTTATGAATGGAACGTATTTTCATTTGATAATTTATTACATTACAATTCAGTTGCATTGTATGCGAGTGACAGATCCGTGCATTTAAAACTGCTTTCTATATTTTCAATGGCTATTTAAATTTTAAATTAAAAATTAATACCTGTTCAAGGTGGTTCTTAATGACTGTATATCCTATCCAGAAGCTGTCAAGAGCTCTCTCAGTGTACGGTAACCAGCGTGTGCCTCCAAACCTGCTTGGCATCACTGGTGATAGGTCTAGAGCAGCAAATGACCTCTTTAAATTACTTTTATTGAGGGGACTGTTGTGGTAGTAATAATACAGTCCCATCAAGAGTGTTCATCTTTGTGTAACGGGTATTTTTTGTCACTACATCTTTATATGCCAACTCAAGCCGGTGTGCAAATCAGTGAATACCCTGTAAAGCTGGTTGGATATTTTTCAGTTTAGATACAACTGCAGCATTTTGCCCATCATTACACTTGCTCCGTCACTACCAAATGCAACAATCTTGTTCTGCCAATTAGCGATTCCAGCATTATCCAGTGCAGTGGTAATCACTTTAAGGATCCCTTCAGCATCCGCCTTCTCTACACTATCAATTGCTAGGAACAATGATTTAATCTCTCCATCTTTGCAAATTCTTATATATACAATTTCCTCCTCCTGAATTGAACTGTCAGTACAACCGTCACACACTATTGCAAGAAACCTTGCTTCATTCACACCTTTGACAAATATCTGTCTTTCGCTTTCAGCCATGTAGTGAGTAAATGTAACAACCTGTTTATCATTCCTGTAAGTCTCTCCAACATCAACTCCTTTCATCTCATCGAGCTGATACATCCATACAAAATCAGTGAAGGTCTTTTGTTCTTTACGATAGCATGTGCATTTCTAAACAAATTAACGAGCCGGTCAAATACATTCCGATTTAAACTTTCCAAGATCTTACCAGCGGTCGAGTCTTCTAATGGTATCTGCATATCTGTTTTTCTCTCTGAACTCTTTTTGTGTTGCCCACAGCTTTCATGTATGTTTACCGATTCAATTTTAAAATTCGAACATCCCGCAACAAAACTGGATGTTTTCTCTGTGTTTGTTTTTGCAAATTCCATACACCAGTTACACTGCAATACGTTCTTGTCCTCATCATAATTCAGCCATTCCTTGTCCATGTTTTCTGAAACGTCCGATTACGCTTTTCCCTATCATAAAAATTATTCCTCTCTTTTACGTCATTTTCATTCAAATTTTGCTTTTTTCCGGAGGCTGAACACCTTCTATAATACGCCACATTTTGCCTGTCTTATAAGGCGGGAATTGTGCCTCGTTTTGAAATACGAGATGTTACAGTATAGCCAACGCGAATTATTTAAAGTAAGAAAAGGAATAACAGTGTCCTTTATATAAGAAAGTCCGAGCAAGAAACACGTTTCAAAACACGTGCTTTTGCCTCCCCCCCCCCCACATTAAATGGCCTCTCCCTATAAAGTCTTGACTTCAGAGGATGTTCTGCAGGATCAAAGCAGTGGCTATTGTAAACACTGTTATAAAATATTAACATCAGAAGATAATATTAGTTTCACCTTGGAAAATGTGTGTTCCCATCAAACAAAGCCATTTGACTCGGCGCGTTGTATTTAACAGCTCCAATTACGGTCTCATCATTAATAGCGAAAGTTTAGTAAGTGTTCCTTGAACTTGCATTAAACAAAACACTAAGTCAAAAAAGACTGAAATAACCCAGTATATGCATCAATGGCATCTTGAAGATAGGATATTCTTACTGTAGGTGGTATGACAATCACCGAGCTTCCTAACTCTACCATGAATATTTTGGATGCAGAAAGGTAAGGTCTGCATAATGCTAAATATGAATAGATGTAGAGTGGAGTACTTACTGTATTTATTTGATGGTTGATTGCATAGTGCTTATGCAGCAGGATCATGTAATTTACTATTTAATTAGTCATGTATTAACTAGGTATATTTATATATTGTTTAATTACTTTATATATTATTAATTGCTAGTTGAAATAAAGTCAACAGTTATTATTATAATGTTATAACTTGCTTTGTGCATATTTTTTCAATTAGGCAACTTTAAACCAGGGTTCCCTGTTTTGTTTCATTTTCTGCAATATGATTACCCTGATTACTGTTCATACTGCTTTGTTCTAAGTATAGGACAAGGAATAGGTAACTTTCATATTGGTCACTTGAAAAATAAAATGTTAGTATAAACAAGTACAGTCCAAACAATATATTTGCGATAAACATTAATCATTCCAACCGATTCATTCTGAAGATACTGAGATGTGAGTTTAGTGATCTAGGTTCAGGGGAAAATGTGACTTTTGTCCCATATCATCAGGTAACTAAATTTATATCATATTATATACTATACATTTGATAAGATATGAGTTGTATGTACTATGTACAGTTTTCTCCGAAATGTAAGTGATATAGTGTTCATCTAGTCCAATGAAACAAATGTATTTTGTTCAGCTATTACTACAATTAACAGGTTATTAACCTGCCTTTTCTTATTTGAGCCTACCATTCTGTCCATGTGCCTGTCTGTATGATCTGTTGTGGTCTACCACACTGATTGTTTTTACACCTGTAATGTGTACACTGCATTCAGGTAATTAATTCATATAAGAATTCTTATTATTCTTACTTAATGGACTGGCAAATGAATTAATATGTGGACATGCAAAAATAAGTGATGCACTTATAGCGGTATTATTATGAATATTTGTATTGTCTTTTATTTTTATTTGCAGGGTAAAAACAATAGCATAATTTTAAATCTAAAGATGTAATCCACATCTTTCATTACAAATTACCATGGAAGTGTGATGAGGTGTTTTGATTTTGTTTTAATATTTTACTTAATGATGGCATTTATGATGAATTTTTCATAAGATTAAAAATTAACATTCCCCGTTTTTGTGTTCTGATTGGCTTCGAATTATTGTCTGCTGATATTGCCTAAAAATTCCACGGTTATCGAAAATAGAGGGTACCGATTCCCTGGCCTTTGACATGCTTGATTTGACCAAATACCTAGTTTTACTTAACCATTTCAGTGCACAATACCTAATGAAGGTTTTTAAATTATTACTACTTCAGAGTTGCTCTATCATTGAGCCTAACTTGTGATTTTGTCCTAGTTTGTCGAATCACTTCAAGTACATGTTCACTTCCATGTCATGCGGTCTACTTCGGTAAAATTCAAAAGAGGATGTGACTAAAAACATGTTCCAAACTCCCGTTGTTAGCCATCTCCGTGAACACGGACTTTGTGGAAATTTAATAGATAATACTGTTATTGTAACTCATGATTCTAGGAAAACAAAAATCACCTTTTGGGTTTCAACAAAAGTAGATAACGACGTTATTGGCTTCTTGTCGGGATTCAGCTAAGAAGATTGTGATATTTAAAATTACTGTTTAATTATTATTTTTGTTTTATTTGTTACTTTCCGGTTAAAGTTTGGAAGTTTAGGCAATATTTTGAACAGAAAAGGTTTGATGAGTTGATATATTTTAAGCACAAGAGAATATATTTTGTCCAAGACCATTTGCCTTTCTCCTGTCTACCCTAACTGGGAAAAATCTATTTGCATAGCTGCCAAATACCTCATCTGGCAAAACAATTTGCATGGCCACATAATTTAAGTTATATGTACCTGATATGTGTAGACTGTTTGCACCATGTGTTGCAATCATGGCAATAACCAATCCTAATCTGTCGTGTATTTTGTGTGTGTGTGTGATTTGGATTCATAATGTAGCTTTAAAAACATTCAGTCATATCACTACGGTGTCTGCAGTGTGGCAATAAAGTCGTGTTCTTTGTGTGTCTGTAATTTGGAAAATAAAATATGAAACAAAATATGAAGAAAGAAAACATTGCATATTTATAATTGATTGTTTATTACAAATCCAGAAATTAAGACTGTTACAGTTCAATTTTTGTTTATATATTAAAAAAATCAAAAAATATTGCATATACTTCTGTGATAATTTTTCTCCTTGACAATTTCCTTAGAGATTGAATAAAGCCGAATATATCTTTTAAAGATCAAACATACTTAGTTATATGATATTGTTAACTTTCATTGTTATGTTGGCATCGTGTTAAAACAAATGCCAACTTTTCAACCCCATTATACCAGCTACAGAAACCAGTGTCTGCACCAAGAACCCGTGTCTGTACGGGAAGAACCCATGTCTGCACCTGAACCCGTATCTGCACCATGAGAACCCATGTCTGCAAGAAAATATGTGCTCACACGGAATCCATGTCCAAAGAGAATCCGTGTTGTTATTCTTTGTACATATAAAGACACGGGTTTTGAAAACCCGTACGGGCTAATTTAAATATTTCGGTCAATAAACCACCTCTTAGCCGTGCGGATTTCTTATTTCTGTGTGGATTTTTCAAAGGTTGTAATATAAGAGGGGGATTTCAAATACACGGCTTTTAATAACCAGAATCCATGACAAATCCATGCCTTGGCCAGTTGGTTTATTTCATACAGGTTATCACTACAGTGTCTGCAGTGTGGCAGTTTATAGTGATGTAGCATCATTTCCCACCCAGCCACATTATCATGACACCAGGCAGACAAGTCCTAACACAAACATCTTAATACTGAGTGACTAGCAAGGCAGTTGCTAAAATCATTCTTAAAAGTATTTGGCATGACTTGGATGGGGTTCGAGCTAGCAACCTCGCACATCCGAGGTGGATGCTCTAACCATTTAGGTCACCTGAACAGTCCACATATTTTGTAGATTTGACAAAAGGTTTTGCACTTAAGAATTGAAATTGTCTGAAAAACATTTCAATTTATTTTCATCATAAAATAAATATATTAATTTTCACTCCTAATTACATTTAAGGCAATTTTTTTAAAAAGTCAATATCAATAAAACTGGTATTGTGTTATACTTCACAGGTGCTCTTTACAAATGCATTTACCAGCATTAGTTAATGGATAAAAGAGTTGCAGGGGGTCCAATCCTATAACAATGTCATTAGAGATTCGGACACCCCCATTAATCTATCAATTAATCAATACTCTTAATTTGATATAACATGAGCCAGTGTTCATTTGATGATTTCATGAAAGTCCAGAATAGTTCAGATGTATCTGTAATATATTAGCTGGTTGCTATAAGGATAGACATTTCTATAGTGAGTACATGGCAGTCATGAAAACAGTCTTTAAAAAATTCAGTACATAGCCACCATGTAACAAGACACTGTCTATTTAGGGAATTTAATATGTTTTTCTTTCTTCCAAAGTATATAACTTCTATTTAAAACTCATAAACAAACCATCAACTGTTATATCAGTTGCTATAGGAACTGAGCTATATCGTCAAAGTAGGGTGACCAATGGTGGTACATGAGAATACCAGACATTCCCTTGCCAACCACTAGACACACGTGTAAAAAGTGTTACATTAAGGCCAGGAAGAATTAGGTTCTTAAACTTGACATAATCCTGACCCACCATATGTAAATGTGTTATGAGGAAACACACAAGGATAGGTCCAATACGATCTTTGTATTTGCAGCACCAGTATATCTACAATCTTAACCACGATCCTGAATACATTACATATATTACCAATGAAAACAAATGTAATATTCATTTGTCATTCGGTATTAGTATCTGATACGGCACACACCAGTTGAAAACAGGACTGTCCACTATAGAACCATTCAAAAAATGGCCACCCTAGGTGAAAGTGAGTGGTGAACTCAGTATTTTTAAAACTTGTATTAGCAAATTTCTGTCTCTAATTATTTCTGGCAAGCTACATGTATCTTTATGATGTTATTCTATGCTGAATTAAATCTATTTTTTCTTTTAAATCTCATATCTCAGAATTTTCTATATGCTGCAAATAGATCATTTATTTGCTTAAACAACAAATGCAATGTTTGCGCATGACTGACATTTTAACTTTTAATCCCATTTAATACAATACCTTAGAAACACAATCCCATAATTATCATAAGAAGCTAAACCATTAAAGTAATTATAAGTATAACCATCACTAACATGCATTCTCATTTCAACTCAGTAACTGCATAATCCAACATGTTATGTGCATTAATTCCCAATTTTTTTTATGAAGCTAGAATATCTAAGTCATTGTCAACAATGTTTTCACCCATTTTATATGCCCTTTTAATTTTAAATCTGTACTTGCTTCATCTAACAATTCATCAACATTATTTAAGTTTTCTTAACTCAAGAGTTTGTCCACATCATCATTTTATCTTTACTGGCCTGACTTAGCTCAATTCTGCTTTATATCAATTCAGTTTAAATGTCGAACAAATGCATTCAAATATTATTAATATGCATATCAATTCAATTCAAACAAGTGCATTCAAATATTATTAATATGCATATCAATTCGTTTCAAACAAAGCACTCGAATATTATTAATATGCATATCAATTCAATTCAAACAAATGCACCCAAATATTATTAATATGCATATCAATTCAATTCAAACAAATGCACCCAAATATTATTAATATGCATATCAATTCAATTCAAACAAATGAATATACTAAGCCATAGTTGAAGTGTAATGTTTCCAGGCCGACTACAACTTTGAAGCACCACCCATCACCCCAAAAAATGAAGGTCACTTCCATCTAATTTGGCACCCCTAAAAGCCTGGAGATCCAGGCAACTGGCTACTTCACCTAAATAGTCAGGCCAACACTGTAAGACCTTGTGCGACATTATCACAGAAATGCCAGTACATAAAAATGATAATATTCAGGCCGTTGTATAAAGACAAGACATGTATGACCGTGTTTAACAAATTCTATTGCAGAGGAAATATGTTCCTTGCTCTTTGAGCTCTCTAAGAATGATACAATAAAAATACAAATGTTCACAAACAAATTATTCTGTGTGATCCTTCCAACCGGAACCCCCAGGTCTTTCTGTAAATAAAGTTGCCTGGTTAATGGCTTATATGGTGTTAGTACTGATACCACTCACCATGTAGCTATGTTACAAAGCAGGTTAGCATGCAACAGAGGGTGACCAAAAGCCAAAAGGTGCATATAGGATGAAAGACACATGTACATTTACACAAAGCAAAGGAAAAAGCACACTAAATGATACAATGCACACAACAACAAATAACTGTGTTACTAACATACAATGTAGTCAAACATGAATATTAGAGCCTAAAAATGTCCACTTCTCTGTTCATATGTACATGTGGTGAAAAAACACAAGTCACTTCAAGATGCTCATAAACTGAACAAGTGGAATTTAAGCAGATACAATATTATGTGGGATGCTTGAAATTGATCCAGGAAATGAAATAAGTTCTAAGTCCCTTGTTCTACTAGGAAGTTAACCATATGAAAATGTTATTTTATAATTTAATAAGGTCTGTTTAATATGATTTTGTAAAATAATTTTCCAGGATGTTAAAGGGTATGGGTATAGGGTGTTCAAAGTATATGTACATAAATATGTCCAACATCTGTCCATTGTTCATCTGAAATCTAAAATTTCTAATCCATTATTGTTCCAAACAATGTATACTTATTATTTTTGTACGCCATATTTGCTTGAAAATTAACAAGTATGAAAACAATATTTCTACTTTTGCCTCTAAATGGACTTTACATGAACCTCAACATTGCTGAACAAGACTTGTGTACCCACCATTAGGCGAAGTGTATTATGTTTTGATGTTATCCGTCTTACTATTCATTACCAATGTAATATCCACACAGTGTCCATTTCTGTCAATCATATACAGTTCTAAACTTTATGATACCTTGCACTTGGGGGAAGGAAGAACACTACTGATTTGGGGCTCAAAGGCCAAGGTTCCTATGACTGAAAGAAGGACAAAAGTTTCTGTGCAATAATTCAAGTTCTCCATGGTTACAATTATGAAACTGTGCATAGTCTGCACTTGGGGAAAGGAAGAATTATATTGATTTCAGAGTTTGAAAGTCAAGACGACTTAAACAGAAGAAAGCTGATTTGTGCTAGTAACTAAAGTTCTTCACAACATACAGTTACCAAACTTCTGGCTACTATTTGTGGTTGGAAAGAATCCTATCTATTTTGGAGTCAAAAGCCAAGGTCAAAGTTACTTCAAAACAAATAGTTTCCACACAATAAGTGGACTTTACCATCATCTACAGTTACCACACTCTGTGCATGGCTAGCAATTGGTGTTGATATTTTTGGGTACCATTTTAGGAAAATATCTAGTAAGGACTTGGAAAAGACTTTATAAGGGTTATTATCTTGAATGTAAGGACCGAACATACAGTAGTTACAACTCAGTCAATTCCATACCTCCAAGCTGAAAAAATTAGGATTTAAAAGAAAATTTTTAAAGAACTTTTCTCGACCTTACTAAGGTTTAATAAAATGTAAGCATACTTCCAATTTGTAGGGACTGATACTAACCATGTGATTTGTACCCAGTATGATGTATGACATTGGAACTGTTACATCTGCCAGCCACATATTTGCTCTTTTAAATCTGAACTAAATTATCTAAGCCATTTTTAATCGCATAATATACAGACTGCTTTTACCTTGCACACATTTTGAGCAAGAGAAAGTGCATATCAATATTTCATGACTGGCAGTATCTTACATAAAAAATTTCTGACATTTGAAATAGACTGTCTGTGAAGACATCCAATATTACCAAAACTGTAGCAGTGGACAGTTTGTCCTTGATTTAGTTAGTCGTCACATTTGGCCAGGCCTTCTGAAATGCACACTTCAATGTAAATTACTCTTCAAACATTGATTCAAAATTCAAAATACAGTAACAACCTCCAGTGCGATTGGATCCACAAAAGTACTTTTCAAAATAATCTCATGGATCTCCAATTTTTTTTAGCAAAAATTACCGTCCCTATTTTACACCCCATAAAAAAGTTCCATAATCAAAGTGGGGGCTAGGGGTGTAAATATAGCATGATTTGCATGTCTTACCTATTTAACTGGGTGGTTCTAATCAGTTAGGATAGTTTTACCTCATAGATCACGACAATTGTTTTCATTTAATATAATGACAGAGTAATGACAATCAAAATGAAGTATATAAAATGTTCGGGGTGTACATTTTTCACTTAATTTGTGAAATGTAGTTATTTAACAATCTCTCCATTTTCAAGGTTTTGTTACCAATGTATGCTCTTTTTCTGCAGCTTATGTGCTTTTAGATTGAATTCTAAGGCATAAAATAAAACTTGGAAATATAACATGGCTAATCCATTTTAATACTTATAGAGCATATTTCAGAGTTCTCAAGCAAGTTTTTGTTGACAGGTCTAGATAATGATCACGACTGAGCATCCAGCTTGGACATCAATAAACTGAGTCAGGAAGGCATCACACACAGCAAACATAATCAAACATGGCTTGTAGCATTGTGATGGGCTTTTTCTCTGATGCTGCTAATTTAAACACACTGCTGCTATACACTCTCAGGAAGATTTCCTAACAAATACTATCCTTAATATGAAACAATGGAATGCTTTACTGTAAGCCAATTGTAATTAAAAGCAAATAGGTAACTTGTGTACAAACAGCATCCTATACAAGAGTTAGCATTATTTAAAAGCACACACACAAAAAACATACTAAAATGGACACATAACAGCATATTTTTCACTTCACAGCATGTATATAAATACAGAAATGTGGATCTTTTCTGATTTTGCATGCCCATATACCTTTTGTTCGCCTTGTCCACTCATGGGTCAATAAAGAAACATCACAGCAGTTGACATAGACATCTATGCCCTCTGTGCTACATCTCTCAGAAATGCTGACCTCCTCCCCAAGAAGGCGCTTGACCAGGGTTGTTTTGCCTACACCAATGTGTCCAACAACCATAATTCGTATGCTGTATACTGTCTCCTTTCCATCTTTTAGAGCCTCTTCAAAAAGTTGAATGGATCTATCACCCATGTTTAAAATTTCTAATGGAATACCTGTGCAAATGATGGATAAATTAAATATATAGTATCTACATTGTGGCAGTAGATTCAATTAGTCCAAAATGCAATAACGTATGTTGTTTTAAAATAGGAAAATTATTTTTGTCAGAGAAGGCAGTACCAGCTTCTAAAAGTGTAATAAACAATAAGAATACATATAATAACTAGTTTTAAAACAAGTTATCTTTGAAGTCCAGGAATTGAAAATGACAATGCAAATCTAGCAGGCTTTTTCAAAGGTGCACATCTGAAGCAAGGCAAATCTGTGTCTCCTCAACTCCAAAGTATACCCATCACTTGTACATAAAAATAAAGATAATTAAAAATTCTTTTAATGATTCCTATAATATCCAGTGTCTTGTTTTAAACAGCAATGATTATGCTTTATTTTCTATAAAATCAATTCCCGCACTAATTACAAAACTGCAGAGCCCAAGCTAAATGTTCCTGTTTCTTCCAACTTTGGAATTCCAGGTCCATTTTTAGGTTCTAGTAACCTATGGACATTAATAAAGTCCCCAGGTCTGCCAGACATTTGGATTTATCTTCATTAGTTTACAGTAATCAATCACTGCATATTTGTTAGGGGTCATCCATTAATTATGTCAACAAAATGGGGGGAGGGGGTTTGAAGAAGTTTGACAATTGTTGACATGGGGGAGGGTGGAGTTCAAGATAAATTGACATCAACAATGTTATTTTTTACAATAAATTTAATAAATCAAAAAACAGGAAATTAGTCAGTGCGTTGGTATGGCACACACTCGCTCGCCCGTCAACAGCCCACCAGTTTAATCCTAAACCGGTTGAGCTCTTGCCAAGGAAGTCATAGTCTTGCATCATCATATTTTGTTTTTATTCAATGTAGATTGTAGACAGATTTTTAAGGGAAGCTGTTATTAAATTCAAAGACTGCACTGAGCCATAGACATCTAAATAGTATAGCTATCCATGGACTTCTATTAAATAACATCTATGTTATATGTATAGATGCTATATATATTGAAGTCCATGAGCTATCCCTTGAAGGATGGATAACTGAGCCTAGGAAACTTGAGAGCTTGACTATTATACAAGTAAAAAAAAAATGTATTAAAATTTATTTGTAGACCTTTTAATTTCCATAATTCTATTTTTAGCATAAAATCCAGCTGTATAAAATATTGTTAGTTTGGGGGGGGGGGTAAAATTATATTAGGGGGTTACTGAAAGTTTGACAGTTGCTGACATGGGGGGAGGGGGTAAAAAATTGCCTAAAAATTGTTGACATAATTAATGGATGTCCCCTTATGGAAAATTATGTTACCATTCCAAATGAAGTTTTTCACTTCCATATATGTAAAGCACTAATCTGAATGGCTAATCAAAAAGTCATTTGAACATATCCTCATATCAATGTTACTTGAACATATCCTCATATCAGTCATTTGAACACATCCTCATATCAATGTCATTCAGATCTGTACAAAAAAGCTTGAGCTGTAACTTAACTCATAACATATTACTGTCCATTGACTTTAATTAGAAACTTGACATTTTTTCTTAAGTATGTCACACGAGTCAAAAATACAATATAAATTCTAATATATACAATGCTAGTTGTAAATAGTCACAGAAATGCATTTCTACACACTTGAAAAGATGCTGGCGATAAAATTTTTTTACTGACAAATAAACATACATCATCCTTCCTACCCCCCTTGCAAGCAATGAAATATAAGAATATTCCTCTCAAATCAGAAAAAGTACATCAGATCGGTTGTATAAATATATTTTTTCAAAAAGTTGGTATCTCAAGTTCTTCAACAATTTTTCCATAAACTTCCTCTAAAAAGGGAAAAGGAAATAAAGAATTGACCATATATTTGTAAGGTGTGGGGTGGCAGAGATTATTTAATCCCTCTTCAGAAAAATTAAATGAGTATTCCCCAATTTAAACTAGACTTCATAGTGACAAATACCACATACCTACCCTACACCTATACAAATATTTAGGCAAACCATTCAAATCCTATGAGACGATAAGTAATGACAAGCTTTGTCATAAAGAAATGGACAGGCATGCAGACTTATTCACGGATACAATTGCAATATCCCTGTTCTTTGCTATGGTACAGAGATAAGAAGACCATTACTCAAATAGGCGTAGTTGTAATCATGGGCTAGAAAAAAATGACATTTTGGATAATTCAACAATTTTATGAAATTTAAAAAAATGGATACTCCCCGACTATTTCTGGATTCCATATTCCCAACTGATAAATCTTATATTTATATTAAAACTTTATGTCTAGATACCACAGGGTCTAATATCATTGCCTACAATTTACCTATAAATCATACATTTACTATACTACTATTATATTAGTATTATATGTTACATGTATAATTTATGAGTAAATTTTAAGCAACTATACAAGCCCATGTGGTGACTAGTACTGATTGTATTTGAAGGAAACGTTACTTTATAGACAGTACATCATAGGGCACAAGATAATGTAGGCTGATAAATCAGTCCCACACCTGTAATGATAATTGAATGAAGTCAGCAAATCATCCATCAGTACCAATACAGATTAAGTGGTTTGATTTATGGGACTAAGTATCATCGTGCTGATATATACAACATGCAATATACCAACTGTTATAACAAGCATAATCAAAATAGTGTATGAAACTCAAATTACAGTAACATAATTCTCTGGATCACAAAATTTGAATATTAAATAAAATTGATATTTATAATTTGTTTAATTACATGCCAAATAACCCAAAATAATGTTTTCTAAATAAAAATGGCTCTATAATAATAAAAAAATTAAATCCATAATCAAACATCTCATATGTTAGTGCTTTAAGTACATCTAAAGTAATTGTACTTTTTGCATGCCATTAATGAGTTTTTTCCTCCCCCAAATTGAAACGAAAATGCAGAGGGTAACAAGGTTTGGTTTACAGTTTGTAAAGTTTCAAAAGATTAAATAATCATCATCTTGTTTGTACTAAGGTAACTATGCCATGTAAATACTTTAGAAGACCGGTGAGATGGGATATGATTCATAACAGTATGGAGCCAGACCAGTCTTCTTAATAACACTATTGCCAAATTTTACTGCAGAGACACGAACATGTAGCGTATATATTCTTAATAAGAAATTTTCTTTTTGAATTATCAACCATATTCATTAAACTAAAAACTACACACATTTACAGCCTTATTTTTTCAGTGTGCCATTTAAGGTCATTGCATCCTTTGAAAATGTAAACAGATCCTATAACTATGACGCCCATCGTAGAACATTCAAATCTGGTGTAGCAAACATTAGACTGGTCCCCTGTTGTGCTCATACAAATCAACACAAAAAATTTAGAATTTGATTAAACGTATTTTTTAATTGCAATTAATCACTTTAAAAAAAAAAAAATCCCACTGCAAAATCAGTATAAAATCTCTCCATAACCACGAATGCTATAACAACTGTCAGAATACGTGAGACGTTTGGAAGCTGTATACATGAGAGTCACCCAGTCTAAACTATAGTCAATGTCGCGTGCCAGGAGAAATCAATGAAAGCGCCCCCTTCTGGGATAAACGTTTATTACTCCAGAATGAAAATGTTGCGACTACTAACCAGCCGCCATTGTCACATAAAGTTGATATTTAAAACGTTTATATGAAAATTTTGTTATGACAAACAAGATGAATATCACTTAATAATCAGGACTGAATGGACTTGAGTACATGTATGTATATTAATATTACATCTTAAATGAACCAATAATATTTTATTCAAACTTAAAATCAATAAAAATTTCTAAGCATCTTAACTGAGGTACGTTTAATTAAAATCATGATATAAAAACTAATTTATTTATTTCATTTTCAATTTATTTGACATCTTTTAAATATGTTTGTCTGATAATAAAGTTATAATTGTAACATTTATAATTCATTTATATTGTTTTTAGAAGTAAATTGAATTCATTCATGAATGTAAATAAAAAAAAGTATGCAGTTTTCTTTATCGTGTGATATAAAATAAAATAAAATGGAATTACCTGACTGATGTGAATATTCCAGTCTGTAGACAGTGATCACATTACTCATCCAGCTTGTGGTGTAAAGAACTCCATGCTGGTCATCATAGAATATTCCATTGACACTTGATGACACTGTGTGTATGGTCACTAGTTGACCGCTGTCTGTCAGCTGATAAGTTCTGTTAGAGTCACACACGTACACATAATCCCTGTCAGCCATTATCGACCACGGTCTTAATAATTCCTGGTGTTGATACAGAAACTTGTGTGTGTGTGGATTAAAAATGTCATATGCATACACACCTCTAATAGTAGTGGAGTTTGAAGTCCAACACGAGATGTAGACTGTGTGGTCTTTAATGGCCAAGTGAGTATAACCATCATACCCTTTACAGACCTTGTGAGTTGAGTCCAGACGTCCATCTGTAATCGATACAACGCACCAACACAACATGTCGTCCCATTTCCTACCGCTGACAACGAGTTTGTCTGAATTCCATTTTGCCACTGAATGACATGAATAAAATCCTGTGCTTACATCTAATGTTTTGACCCGTTTTACGTCATCTACAGATTTCAATGACAGGATTACAATCTTACTGCCTGCCAGACACACAGCTACTTCCGTCTTGCTAATAAGACAGACATCCGTGGGATAGGACTCCAGTTTGTGTGATGTAGACAGTTTACCGTCATGTCGATTGTACATCTGGAGATTCCTCGCATTACCGTCTATGACCAGCAACGTATCTTCTGTCACCACAACGCCATTGTAGTCGGGTTTACGGCCGGCTGTGGACAAAAATGACAGTCATAAGGAAACGAATAGAAAATACAGACATATATACTTTTAGTAAATAATTCAAAATAAATTCGTACACATCTATATATCTATTTCTGACCTAAAACAATTGTTTAAAGTCGTGATTTTAGACACCACCATCATTATCGTAATAGTCGTTTTATTTTTATTATATTTACTATTAGCATAATTGCTGTTTCATATTATTTGGTATTACTACTACTAATAATAATAATAATGCCATAATTTTCGTATAGACAATGAATACACTTATTGGATTTTTTTCAGATAAATAACTTAATAAGTAACTACTGATTGGAGTGAAATACATGTTGTTGTTTTTTTGTTACTTTCAGTCAATAGATAGAGAATATTTGTTTCAATCGAGTGAATAACATATACCTTTCATAGAGTGGGTGAAAAACTATTTTTACCATTGGTGAATCTTGAAAAATAACAATTTTTCTGTCAACGAGATGAAATGTATCCGTTATTCACTCGCAGTATGCAAACATTTTTACTTGATGCTCAAACCTACTGGCTTAATTGAAAAAGAAAAACAGTAATAAATAAACGGTAATCGAGTAACATATATGCCACTTTAATCTGGTATAAATATTACATGCCGATATGCTTGACCATATAATAAAATGAAAAATTACCTCGCTCCAAGTAAGGGAGGGCTAAACAGGTAGCAGTGATTTTACATAAATTTCAAGTAACGCATGAGAAGCTGATACGTGATTTATAGCCCAAGTATTAATAAGAAATCACATAGTGTGATATCGCGGGGTCTATCCGCACCCTAAAATGAATCGTCTCATGGGTCATATCATGCAAACTATTGAGAAACGTTCTATACGCATAATACACACTTATTCGGCACGAAAAGACAAAATTGACAGGTACAACGGGCATTTACAACAATGGCCAATCCCTACCCCTAAAGACTTAATCCTTGGGTAATTAAATGGGAAATATTAAGAACGTAGCGTTCATGAAAAAAAGAGATTCATGCTTGTAACTTATTTCGTCCACAGGGACCGCCCCTACTCTAATATTTTTTTTGTTTGGTTTTTTTTTTTTGTTGGTTGCTTTTTTTGCTCCTATATCATGACTTGGAAAATATTGAGATCCACACCATAAAACTACAGGATGCAAACTGTGCATGAAAATTCAAATTAATATAGGAAACCGAAATAACCCTTACCCCAGGAGACTTAGCCCCTAGGTATTTCCCACCTTATAACCACATACAAATGATATAAAGTTACTTACTGTCTACAAAAGATAAATTTCAAAACAAACACAACTGATGTTTGCCTCTAGATCAGTTATTATTCACGGGATCGGGACCTACACAATATTAGGTTCAAACCTCGGGCTTTCAGTAAAAGCAGTAAGAAAATAAGATTCTAACATAAAATGATAGTGCTTAACATATACAAAATTCAAGCTGTTGATTGTTGGGAAAAATTATCAAATAAAATCAAATATAATCATGCACAAGGTATGAGAGTAAATTGAAATTATATTTTCTATTTTAAAAACCAGGGAAAAATTACATGAAGGATAGAATGCCAGGCAAATAATTAAATAATTATATGTAAAGTATTTCTTTTTTTAAACATAATCTTTTTCTTTCGAAAATATAAAGAATCTGCATTCATTTAAGTCACTAGTTAGAAAAGAACAGTTGCTAAAAACACCCGCTCCCCTTCTAAAAGTTAGCAGAATGGAAATGCAAGTATCTTTTTTACTGACGGAAACAAGCAGCCCTAATATTACCCGTGGAAATTAAAATAAGTTTTAAAAAAAAAAAGTTAAACGATAAGTATGTAGAATATATCATTCGCCAATATTTGCCAGTGATGTTCAACATTACATGTATATGCTACCCTGATTACTTCAAACAAAATTCCTGTTTGCATGTAAACTTCTGCACTCCATGATTCTTGTCGTCTGCTACCAAATCCGGCTACGCGTTCCTAACAGCTCGAGCTTCTTTAACATTGGGCGATTGTTGGCGCAATAATACACAGCCAACGTTCATTGGACCTCCGGTCCATATTTCATGAAAGGTAAATAATATAAAACCCGACTATTTGGCGGTTTAGCCTCGCTCCCAGACGCTCGGTAGCTACCGACGCTCTTTCAAACATGGTGGTCGTCTTGGTAGCACACAACACATTTCGAGCACAGGTTTGTTCATACAGTCTCAATAAAAATTAACTTTAGGCTGCCCATTTTTTTATTATGAATTATAAAACTACGCATTCATTTAATATATAGAATGTTCATGTTGCACAAAGAGCATAAAGTATGCAGCAGCGTATGTGAGTATTGTCAACGATTTCAATTTTGCTTACTGCAAAGACGGGTTAGATTCTTATACACTTTAGACGTTTTTGCATGTATTAAATGCCTTTAGCATTTTAGTGACTAGGATGGGCACAATTACGAGAATATCTTTAAACCACGTGCTGTATTCTAATAAAAATCGGAGTCCCTGTGGCTAAATGATACATTTTTACAACCCTTACCACTGGTATTACCAATATTTTATTTAGACCTCGTTAAGTTTTGTTTTCAGTCTTTCCCAAACGAAAGCACTTAAAGTATTTTCATATTTATTCAAGTTCACGTGCAAATTGTATCAATTTTAATTTTATCAATTTTAATCACGGGAAACCATTGGGATGGCCCAGTTGGTTGAGTTACCTACATCGCTGTCCATTACCGATCATTGCCATCTCATCTCTGCCCATTTGGGTATGAACCTCAGACTCGACCAATGTGGGTATGTGAGAAATTATGCCGGTAGTTTTGGGTTGGTTGGTGGATTTTACCAGAGTTTACCCGGGTTCTTCCTGTACCACTTATAATGGCCAACACGTATAGTCTATCCTGTACTGAAAAATGGCTTTCAAGCCACAACATCTCATGGAAGGGAAGCTAATAGTCTTTGTTTTTTATTTACTGTCTGAGACTAAATTTCCACACATTGTTGAAGAGCACCCTCTAACGAATATCCCCTCCCCAACCTCCACTCCAAGCTTCTAAAAATACCTTGCAGTTTCAGATAATGTTTTAAATAAAATTCTATTGCCAACTCTAATCAGAAGATAGGAACATGATTCTTTTATACAAGTTTTTTTTATATATTATTCTTGGATTAGTTGATACAATGTTTTCCCCTCTTTCATCAATCCAATCAAAGAAGTCCTTTTAGCATAATATTATTTACCATCATCACCCTTCCATTCTAGTAAATCTGTAACATGGGGGTCCTGAGTGGTCTAAAGCACTCACCATTCCGGATCACTGCCATCTCACCTCTGTCTGCGTGGGTTTGAGTCTCAGGCTTGGCTAATGTGGGTACGTGAGAAAGCATGCCAGTAGCTTCTCGTGGGTTGGTGGTTTTCCCCGTGATTTTCCCGGGTTCTTCCAACACCAGTTATACTGACTGCCATTTATAGCATATCTTGTGCTGAAAAATGGCGCTAAACCCTACAACAACAACAACAAATATCTAACATGCTTGTTAGAAGCAGTGATGAAGGGATATAACTTTTTCCTATTTTGATACATCGACATGGAGGAATTGAGAAACTGTATATGTGCTTTTTGATGATAAATTTGTCTTCACCATAAAATAAACAGTTCACTTCAAATCAACTCAGTAGTGAAGAAGTCATATAAGTACAAATCAGGTTACCAATTAACACTTGTGGAGACCATTTGGTTTGTTAAAGAACTTTGATGTTACTAAATCTTGTACCGGTATTACCTAATCAAACCGTAAAAACTAATTCACACATAAATATTTTTTATCATCATTTTGCAGGTAGGGTATACGTATTTGACTTTGACTAATAACAGGAACTTCACAGTTCTTTGGCCCTACTAGACCTTTTCTATGAATAAACAAAGAACATTCAATAATATCGCTATTTCCAAGGAATTTGTTTTGCTCCATCATGTTTCCCAAACCACTATTCTCAATTGGGGGAGGATGTTTGGAACAAATTTCATTCTGTTGACATATAATTCACAATGACTCAATCTGATATTTATCTCTAGCAATACACAATAGTTACTAATACAGCAACATGTTCAACAATAGTTAATTGTAGGATTGAAATATTTGTTTCGATACAATATGTACTAAGCATTACATAAATTGCATTCATAATTTAGGTCTCTACCCAAGGAAGAGTCAAATTACTTTGTGGCTGTCCATTCATCATCCTCCAGGCTGGAACTGTAAGCATGCTATTGAAAACAACCATTAAGTAAGACAAAACCAGACTGGATATTTATATATTTTGAGTGGGTTCAAAGATCTGATTTGCTTCCAGTAACTGACCTTATTTTAAAATTATTTGTGTACATTTTTTTAACATGTTTGTAAGCAGCATCAATAAAAATCATTTCTGGTTGACAAATGGAATTTGTTGGGCATATTAACATTAAATGAAATAACCCAGTTAGAATTGCATGCCCTGCTGGTAGATTTTCATCTTTTACCCATTTGTAATCATTTGACTCACTGCACACAATGTTGAAATGAAGATTAAGTCAAAGTTACTTGAAACAGACAATGAAATTTAGTACCGGTAGGCATAACATACAGATTCTGATTGGAATTTGAAGCCATTATAGCAATTCATTCAATTTTTAAAAAAATATTCTTGGAGGTAATGTTTCTACCAAAACATTGTTTTTCATTTATGCAAACTCTCAACAAAAACAGAAAAATGAAACTGAGTCAAACCAGGCAAGATCATATATTTAGTTATATTCAGTAGGCATTTAGATATGTTTAAGTTCTGGTGACTCTTTCCTTGTCTATAATCTTGCACGCCTGTTTAAAAATTTTAATGAGACTTATTTCAAGAAAACTTGCTGACACGGTTAATCACCGATCACTTATGTGGGCATATTTTGCTATAATAAGTAGATGGCCTGAATAAGTTGTCGTGCCATTCAAATTTGTATACATTTACTAAAACATTTGACGTTTTTAACCAAAAACTGTTAGCTCCATTTAGAAACAACTACTTGATGCTGGCAGGATATATTTGTTGATATACATATGTAGATTAACTCATTAGGTTTTATGTTATTGTACCAGATCTCACATATTTGACTCGCTAGGAAGAAAAATGTTTCCCTTTGACCTGCAAAATCAGAACTTGTATGCCACACTATTAATAACATTCCCTTAACTTCACCTTGGTAAATGTTTCATTTCCATGTATGAAGTATCAGTATAGCAGAATGGCATTAATATAGTGGGTAGGATGAAAATACATTTGTTTCTTCTAAAACAGCTCCCTTCAATCTCCAAAGTATAAGAACTATGCTATCAATGCTCTGGACTAGATGAATGCATTCTAAAACATCTCAAGGTTTGGTTCATTTAAAAATGTTGAATATCTATCTATCTATCTATCTATCTATCTATCTATCTATCAATGGCTTGTGCACGTCGTCTCTTTGGAAAGTTGTATGTGTATCCACTCAGTGAAATATTTGTATCCTATTCCCTAAGTAGGTAGTAACCTGCATGTCATAAGCCTTCAGCTATGTTTCAATTTTGTGTGACAAACTCTTTTCTAAGACTATGTTTTCAAAACTTAACATTGCATTGACATTTCATTCCCATGTGACTCTGCAAAATTTGAACAGAGGGATGATTCATTTTAATGTGCGCCACTGTCCTGTGGGAAATCAATCGAACATCATTAGGGTCTATGACTCAACCTTCCCAGGAAATACAACTGCACCATTACTAGGTTATATGACTCCACAGGGAATAAAACTGTACCATCACTAGTGTCTATGATTATGACTCCATATTCCCAGGAAATACAACTGTACCATCACTAGGGTCTATGACTCGACCTTCCCATGCAATACAACTGCACCCTTACTATGTTCTATGACTATGACTCCATATTCCAAGGAAATACAACGGCACTATCACTAGGGTATATGACTATGACTCCATATTCCCAGGGAATACAACTGTACCACCACTAATGTCTATGACTATGACTCCATATTCCAAGGAAATAGATCTGTGCCATCACTAGAGTACATGACTCCTAAACTGAAGGTTGCAGTGGCTTATTGTGCGCCTGTGGATGTGTAAGGTATGAATAGATTGCTGTTACAATGTAATATACCCGCTTGCTCTTCATAAGAAATGCAACTGCAGCATCACTTGGGTCTACATTTCTTGGGCCATGCTTGTCTATACCTCGGTGATAACTCCATCTCATTCAGGTAAACCAATGTCCAATGTCGGAGACATCAATAAAACAAGTTAATCATATGAACTTCTTTTTCTTAATTTTTGATTATTTAAAGTTTCCATTTTTTTGCCTTATTTTGCAGATGATTTTTCTGTTTGGTACGAAATGAATTGTTTAAGCCTTCAACTTGAAATCAACATCATAATATGTCATGCAAATTACTTTTAAGAACTTCCACAGGTAGGCATACTGATTTTGGATCAAGTTTGGATATTGAGGAAACTAGATGAATGGATACATCTAGTGGAACAAATATCATCACGTTTAGAACAGGTCACACAACAACATTGCGCAATTGTTGGTATTATTATTATTAATGTCAGTTTTCTCATATATGTCACTCAAATTAATTATACTGAAACTTAAGGTATGAAACTGCAAAGAAGACAATTTTATCACTGCCAATGACCTCAAGGGGCCCAAAATAATATATTTTTTTGGTATGTGTGTGTGTATTGCACTTTATTTTCACTGTAGAATTGTATTTTAATAAATTAGATCAATATTTTAGGTATAGGCCTACAAGGCACATTTTTAAACCTAGCAAAAGCAAAAATGACTTTTTCACTGCCATATCATTTTGCATATGAACTGTATCCAACCAACATAATCTACCGCACACAACAGAAAAGCATCCCTTGTTTCCTTAATTTATTTCTGTCCAAATGATTGTGAACATTATACGTGTCCCTTCGTAAAAAAATCAACACCTTTGTTCATTGTTTACAGGTTGGGTAGGGGTGAAGTCAAACATGTAAGACATAGCACATTTTGATTTTGTTTAGGTACATAAATATTAGCGTCAGGTAGGACTAGGTAGGGGTGGTGTTACATGGATAAAACAAACCAAAATTACTGTTACATAAAACATTTTGCTAGTTGCAATACAAAATAGGTTAAATTTAGCACTTTGAACGTGTGAACAATCTATTGTCAGATAAACATAGCAAAACCGATTTTTTTTTTTAAATCCCAAACACCGTTGCTGTGTTATATAGCTCCCCCAATTTGTAACACATTCATCAGTAAAACAGTTAAAACGCAAAAAGATGTAGTATTAGATCTAAAGTTTCACATATTATTTTCTCCAATAATTTTATTTTTGATTTGTATCAGGACATAAATTTCGTCATCATCTGCACATAGTCCATTTTGTTTACATTAGATAGTGTTCGTGACCATTTTGTTTTAGAAAAGGTCAAGGCTAACCAGTGCTCCTGCCAGTACGACAGGGATCCAGTCTACTTGTCGGCTCACAGAGCTTTTCATTGTGACGTCATCACGGTATAGTGACGTATGTCCTTAAACCGTTTAACATAGTCAGACCTGTGTTCCATCGCCGCAAGAAAATAATCACTCGCTCAATGAACCAAAGAATTTTGAAAAAATTACCATTCTGCAACATTACCACTGTTGACACTATATGCAATCTAAATTCATGTGCTGCAATTAGCAAAGGGTGTGATTTTCTCCTCCGACATTTTATTGCATAATTCATAGTACTGATGTACTTTGATAAGTATACTCAGTGGAATTGAAGGCAAGGGCAACGGGGTTATCAAGTGTAACGTACATTAACTGTTTATTCATAGGTTGGATTTTAAACTTTAACAATAACACATAACTGGAACTTTAGATTTAAGAGTTGGGTAACAACATAACTGAGGATGAACGTTTTAAAAAATGTTATCATCTTCGCCATTGTCATCATTATCAAATTATTAATCAAAATAATTGTCGCAAGTATAACAGTACCTACATCATTTCCACCAAATTTGTATATTATTATCGTTGTTAATATGGTCATGTACAATGCTCGTTAATTCTATTATTTATGCAATGCTGTTGTGATGATTACGGTTATCTTGAGGATTATTCCCTTTATTTTTTGTGTGCTGATGTTGTTGTTGTTGTTGTTGCTCTTCTTATCCTTCCTGTGTTTTCTTTATGTTTTGGGGTGGGGTGGGGGGCTTTCTTCGGCTAACTGAAGCTTTAAGTATTATGCAGTTGTAAAGTGTTTCATGAATGTTTTATGAGAAAATATATGATTTGTGCACCATTGTTTGAAATATTTATAAAAAAAATAATCGTGCAAAAAGCAATGTGCCACTTAGCTTTCTTCTTCATTATAATCATATTTGTTTTCCACCAGAAAATGATATTGTGTAGCAAATTAAGGGTCAGTGAACTTTCTGTTTTCAAAACCATCTGCATGTTTTGCCAGATATTTAGTTTAGTTTGATTTTTGGTGTTTTTACACACAGCAACACAAGTAGGTTATTAAATGCTGAAACAATTCGGATAAAGTGTCTTCGCAAAGATTGATTTTCGTTTTCATCTGTACGTCATTCGTTTGTTCTTGTAACCTGAAATGTTACACTGATTAGGAGAGAATTATCATACTGGGCATCATGTTTCAAGAGAATAAGTAGAGGATGTTGAAAGCTTTGGATAGTGGATGCCCGAGGATGGAGCAGCTGTGTTGGGGACTGCGTGTAGGTAATCGGAATATCGGAATACCATCTACACTAACTGAATTAGACAATTGGGGTTAAGTGTCTTGCCCAAGAATAGGCTATAAGATATATTGTGATTTAAAGTGGCGGGTTATTCCGTACTAAAAAAAAAATTTTAAAAAAAAATTCATGCGTACACTCATTCCCATAGCTCCATAGCTTTCACATGAAAAAAGAGCCTTCGCAAATTCGTTTCTTAGACGTACGAAATTTTCTTAAGAAATATGTTTGTGAAACGCAAAAGATTTTCTTATGCTCCAAACTTAACACAATTGTATGCGTACACATATGTTAGTTTGTGAAATGGAGGAGGGTAGCCTAATTTATTTGACCACAGAAGCTTCCATAATTAACGATTTTGCTTTTGAAAACGTTTTCTTTTTTCATAATTTTTTGTTTTCATTTTTAAGGGAATGTATTTTTTCCTTATTTTTATTACAGAAATAAAATATTCAAATTTTCCGCATAATCATCAAGAGTTGTGTTATACATGACTTTGCTAAATATTGGAAAACTTTTTAACATGTATGAAATTGACCTTTTAAATATCTGAACTGTGAGAAAAAAAATTGATTTAGATTTTTTAATGTCATATTTTACATTCCCCAGTATTTCTATTTTTTGCCGGAGGGAACGTGATTTTTTCCATATACACACATATATATATATATATATATATATATATATATATATATATATATATATATATATATATATATATATATATATATATATATATATTGATCAGGTCATTTCTTGTACTAGTTGCAGTTTATCTACTTTTTCTTTCAGTTCATCATTGATCTCATATACTTGAACTTGTTACTTAGTTACTTTCGCATTGCATGACAATACTTGAGGCCACAAAGGAAAGATTGATGTAGGTGAAGTCCAACTAACTAACTAAATAAATAAATAAATTAAATATTTTCTTGCATTTCATTCTGGGTTTGAAAATTCAGACAATATCATCCTGGTTAAAACTTTGAATAATCTTGATTGATCAGTTTAAATACAATAGATTTTATTATTATATCAAATAATCGAAGTATGATATGATATTTTACGATATAAAAATGATTGTATGTCATATAGTTGAATGTATAATATCGCACAATGAAATCATTTTTGATAACCTAAATGTGAAGATACATTCTCGTAAATTAATTTATGATATCGTAAATTAATTTATGATATCATAAATTGAATACAGATCATATTTTGAATACATGGTAATTTAAATTCATCAACATTTTTTTAAATATAAAATATTTTTGCTAATTGTCCATCGAAGCTAGGTGGAGATTGCAGTTCCTAAAATATATTCATCTCTTATCTTTCTCCTCAGGATATTAAGCATGGACTGGAAAGGAATACGCATGGACTGGGGAGTAATATGTACAAAATTTACAGAGTGTGCCGGTTTAAGATGTTTAAATAATACTGCATCTTTGGCATAAGTTTTAAATCGTAGGTAAATTTGAAATGCATCGAGAATAGTCTATATATTTTCTACCCAAAATACGCCAATTCCTCAGACACAAATGTAAAAGAAAAGACTCGAGCTCCTAGACTACTTAAAAAAATCTTTAAAAAGTTGCTTAACTTCTTCATTCCCCACAAGGGCATTTCCGAATCGTAATTTTAATCAAAAAAAGATAAATCCATAACGTGCCCCAACTTATAACATTATTTCAAATATTGACCCGTGATTGTTTTAGAAAAAGTTCCATTGCAGTTCCTAGACCCAATTAATAATCTTCTCTTTGCATGTAGAAGAACGAAAAATAATGCATATTATAATATTGACTCATTACAATATTGTGAAAATTCAAATATTTTTTCGGGGGAGCTGATGAAAATATTTCACGAGTTTAACATAACACAACAATGTGAGATTTTCAGTGATAATGCGTATTTGTTTACAAGTTTGAATGGGATAAGAGTTTGGTCAAAGATAGATGTACAATATATTATTAAGGAGAATAAAATGTTGATTTGTCAATTTTGAACCAAATATATAATAAAAAAAATGTTCTATAAGACATGAATATTTACATAGCACAGTAAGTGATGATAGCAAGATTGTTAACATTGAAATAAGCAGCGTCAACACTGATAATAAGATTCATAGAACCTTTCGGTATAAAAAGGAATAAGTTCATGAGCAGATTAATAGACATAATTGACATTACACTGGTGAAATTTAAAGGATATCTATATGCTACTTTTCTCTGTCTAACGATTAGGGTAGATCATGCTATCTGTGTTTAAGTTGTTATATTCAATTTATCTATCACATACCTTCCGTTTCTAGTATCAAAGTCCTATCTTTGACCAACCTGCAAGCAGCATATTGTGATGTTGGTGTGGCCATCGTGTCGTTTTAATTTACTGTGGCTCTAGATGAAGTGAATTGTCAACCTAACACAGTGCTAATGTTAGGACATGGCTGCAAAAGATAGAGAACAAACTACAGCCAAAATATATTATATAACTACTATTTAATTTAGAAATACTTACTGACATAGCAGTTTGTGTGTAAAAGAATAATGTCTTAGGAATCAAATAAATATGTAGCATTAAGCACTACAACACTATGTCTAGATCATAAGCATGTGTAAATTGACACGCCATGTATGATTGCTTTGCAAACAAAGTGGGGAAAAGTATTTCACCAGCAAAAATAATGTAATAATATTGTTAATCTCCTTTGTAATGAATTTTCGTTCAGAGTCAGCTACTGAGAAAAAAGTTAATGATGGAGAAATAACTAGCATATTAAACATGTGTGTATTACACACTTATTCTTGTTCACCTGGTCGAAGTAAATCATTTTAACAAATAATCCCCGAAAACAAATCAATAAATAATTCTTACAAATAATCCCTTGAACATCAAAGTAAATCATTTTAGTAAATGATCCTTGTAAACAGAACAATAAATCATTTTAATAAAAATCCTTGCAAACATAATAGTATATCATTTTTATAAATATTCTCCGGAAACAGAAAAGCAAATCAATTTATTAAATAATTCCTTACCCATAAAAGTAAATCATTTTAGTAAATAACCCCAGTAAACTTAAAAGTAAACCATTCTAATAAATAATCCCCTAAACATAAATATAAATCATTTTTATAAATAATCCTGGGTCGGCTGGCCGATTGGTCTAAAATGCTCACCTTTACCAATCACTGCCATCTCACCTCATTATCGTGCAGATCACGCTTCTGACCACACATATAACGGACTCATGCATACCTCTTAAAGAGCTAACCTTGACCAGACTGGGCGCCCTGCTGAAGGACACTAGCAATGAAACACATTATTTTTGAGTCTATACACTTCCACCCTATAGGCAGAATCAATTTTTGTCAACGCGACGAAAACTGTATTATGATACAGCATCCGATGCAATCTTGGACATTTTAAACAGGTTAACAGCAGCTGAGTTCAATTTATCATAGTTTGAGTTCCTTTGACATCTTGGGTCCCCTGTTGTAGTTTCCTCTGACATCTCCTATCCCGTGTGTGAGTTCCTCTGGCATCTCCTATCTCTTATTTCGTGTTGGATACTACTAGTTTTTACTGTTATTATGGGGTGAGTCTACCATAGTAATTTTGCAACTGTTAGATCTAACATGGGATGAGAGCTACTTCGTAAGTCAAGGTTCAGATATGTTAGCCTATCTACACCTGGGCGGATCAATCAGATATTTCAGTGCTTCGAGTCTGTGAATTTCATTGGATACGATAACAACCCACCGCATCGAATTAAAATCAAGTTCTTCAAATTTGAATACTGTCCTCCATGATCAAGACCAGGGGTGCACAAAACTGGAATGGATTTACAAATAAAAGATTTTCCACTGCAGTCCGTGTTTGTACAAATACATCCTTTTCATCAAATACGACTTAATGGCTTCTTTCTGGTATGTAATCAGACGTTCGATATTAAAACCTACAACGTATCCATTTGAAGTCATTTGTCTACACCATCTGCGGCCGCCACTTTTACACGCTATTGGTTAATTTACATTGTATACTAAGGGAAGACACTCGTGAAGTAAATATATGTCATCATCATGTCTACTGCAATGCACTCAAATATTTGATCTATCCGTCTAGGTGTAGATCGGCTAACATATCGGAACTTTGGCTTCTGAATATGGGGGTGAGAGCGGTCAGAGGAAACTAAATTTATACAATAACGACAAGCATATCAAGAAATTACGCTGTGCATGCATTTTCATACACAACCTTCTCATATATCCGGGGCATTTTTATGAATAATGAAAGCAAGCCATCGTATATCTTCAGCTGCTTCTAGTCGCCAATAGTCGTACATATCACTCTAATCTGTACCTTTTTACAGCCGATGAAATATGTCGTACATGATAGACACTAAAAATTGTACACATTACCAACAACGAAATGTGTCGTACACGATAGTCGCTAAAAACTGTACCACGTTGCGTCCAATGAAATCTGTCGTACAACGATATTCACTAGAAACTCTGCTATAAGGCAGCCAATGAAATGTGTCGTAGGTCAGTATTTAAATTCAATTCGTATATTTGAAAACAATAACCATCTTAATTTAAGAAATAAACTTCTATTTACCCGCATCATGAATGTGCTGGATCATAGGTTTTTTATTGTTTATTTATTTATGTATTTATATTATCTATTACAATACCAATTTATAGAATATAGCGATTTGAAACAAGAAGAAACGTACAAAACTACCTATCCGTACTCAGCAGAGGTAGGATGGCAGCGATCTGGAACAATAAGTGCTTGAGAGCACTTGGCCACTCAATGAGAGCACTTGGCCCCGACTGAAATTTGCAAAATGCATTGACTAGACAGAAGTTACCGTAACTGTGAATACGGGTAATTGCTCTTGTTGTTTTAGGGTTTAACGCCATTTTTCAGCACACGATACATGGCGGCCAGTATTAATGGTGGAAGAAGAACCCGGGAAAACCCCATAAAGAACCACCGACCCACGAGAAGCTACTGGCAAGTTTTCTCACATACCTACATTAGCCGAATCCGAGACTCGAACCCACGCAGACAGAGGTGAGATGGCAGTGATCCGTAACGGAGAACGCTTTAGACCACTCGGCCACTCGGGGCCCCCGTGAATACGGGTAATAAGACTGAGTTTTTATGTAGTTAGACTGATACTGGCAGGTAAATGCCCCACATCCATTGTGAAAACAGGTAATAAGAATGTGCATTTGTGTAGTTTAGTAATCAGACAGAGAAGATTGATACTTAAAAAATGTATACAGATCCCTTAAAATGTAAGGTTCCTGAAATAGCTGGCATATCACATTCGGCAACATGTCTTTATCTACCTTTCCAGACAAGGCTTTAAACGAACCCGCCAATCACTGCAATGCATTTTTGAAGCATGTATGAACAAGCTAGGTAACCAACAGATTACACAATACCTAGCTGCTTGTGTTGCAAACTATTAATTCAAGGATATTTCAGTCTCCAAAATATTTGTCTCCAAAATATTAAACCTTACAAAATTATGCCATTAAACTAATGTATACACCAGAGAGCTTCTTAGAATCACTACCGACCTCCATTCAAGTCACTACCGAAACGATTGGAAGTTGATAGATCTGTTAAAAGTCTGAACTCAACCACGATGTGTATATATGTCAATAGTGGATAATAAATATTCTCGTTAGTAATATCATTCCAATAGCAGTTTATACATTGACTGGATATGAGTTTCCGTAATGGTGAGCACTGGTGGTAGGAATGCGTAGTTATGTAGTCAGAATATTTGTAAAATACACTGACTATCTAGAAGTTACCGTAATTGTGAATACAGGTAAGATGGCTACGTTTGTATGTACTTAGACTTACGCTGGCTGTTATAACTGCCCAATACTCATTATGATCACGTGTAATACGAATCTTCATTTGTGTAGTATAATAATCATATAAAGAAAAATGATACTTACAAAATTTGTATAAATTACTCAAAATGTAAGCTTCCTGAGTTATCTGGAATGCTACATTTCGACATGTATTTATTTTACCTTCCCAGGCAAAGTTGTGACGCTATAAACAAACCCACCAGTCAATGCAGAGAATTTCTGAAGCATGCAGCAAAAAGATAGCTAGGTACTGAATAGATAACACCTTACCTGGCTGAGTTATGCCGTTGGGAAATATTAGTTCAAGGACATGATTAAAATTCATTGTATAATGATATGGATCCCTCGGTCACGTGATTTGTTCAAACTAAGAAAGATAGTTAAAATAAATTAACATGAAATAATGAGCAAGGATCAAATTATGAGAACAAAACTTCGACCGTTGCAAAAAAGTATTTCTGTTCATTTATTTGAATTTAGTGACTCGAATCTATCTATCTACATGTCTGTCTATCTATCTATCTATCTATCTATCTATCCGTCTGCCAGAGACTACTTCAGTGAATTAAAATCGTCCTCAGTTTCCTTTTCCTACTAATAATACCACCACCACCACCAAAATGACTACAACAATGACTAATACCAATGCAGCTACCACTACTACTAGTGTCGCTGTTGCTTCTACAACAATCAATACTCAGCATCTCACCGAACAGAACTACTGTCTGGAGACACAATCTGGTCCAACCACTAGCATCGCTAATGCTGCGTTTATAACTTTACTCTCACACTACAATGAGATCATCACTTATCATCTCATCAAATAATATTATCAGAACACTACTACTGTGAATGCTGTATTTATCGCTTTTACTCCTACATTAACTGTATGCTGTTTTATACAACCTCTATGTCTGCTGTCGCTATTAACACATCGTTGTTATTCATACAAACGTCACCGTTTCTATTTTTTCTTTTACGTTTTTGCTCTTCTTTTGTGCTGCTGACACTAGCATATCTGCTACAGATTCTTACTGATGTATGACTAAAACCTACTATAAAGAGATAAAATCCACCAATACAATCACCAGAATTGCTGCCCCTGCTTTATTTATTTCACCATCTTTCAAACTACAACCAACATCATCAGTACTATAAATAGATACGACTCATATGACTCATTGGGTCTAAGATATTACTTAGTCCACTTGAAATTGCAGCAACACAGAATGAAACAAAATTATATGATATTGCCACGTGCCTAGTACCTAAGCCTCAAGTCAAGATGTGCTTGCTAACACGAGCAATCACAGCGTTGGCGACATCCACCCCACTGTGCTTATTAACGTGGGCCATCACAATGTTGTCGACATTGACCCCTCTGTGCTTACTAATGTGGGCCATCACAGCGTTGTGAACATTGACCCATCTGTGCTTACTAATGTGGGCCATCACAGCGTTGTGAACATTGACCCATCTGTGCTTGCTAACGCGAGCCATCACAGCATTGGCGACATTCACCCGCTGTGCTTACTAAAGTGGGCCATCACAGCATTGTTGACATTGACCCCTCTGTGCTTACTAATGTGGGCCATCACAGCGTTGTGAACATTGACCCATCTGTGCTTGCTAACGCGAGCCATCACAGCATTGGCGACATTCACCCGCTGTGCTTACTAAAGTGGGCCATCACAGCATTGTTGACATTGACCCCTCTGTGCTTACTAATGTGGGCCATCACAGCGTCGTGAACATTGACCCAACTGTGCTAGCTAATGCGAGCCATCACAGCGTTGTGGTTCATTACTGCGATGTACAGATTGGCCTAGTGTTTGCGCTAACGTGCGACATTGTTGTAGATATTGACCACGTTGTGTTGCATAACGAGGACTATTACAACGTTGTCACTTTCGACGTTCACTGGCTGTGGTAGTGACGGCCGCGATCTTGGTGATAATGATTGTGGTGGTGATGTAATTACAGAGATTATAAAAATATTATTATTCCAAATTCACTATTTTTAGATTTGTGTAACTATTTAGCATAATATATATGTTCTATTCTAATATTTTGACACTTGTTGCATCTTGCTTAGTCTTCATGCAAAAAGATAATTACAATTCAATATCTCAATACTACAACAATGTCATTATCTATTGCACGTAAATTACAATGTCAAATTGCCTATTTAGCTAATGTAAATATATGATCCATAAAATAGATTGTCCCTGAACATTCAAAGACAAATTTGTGTGTTCATAATATATAACTTTACACTCGTTACGTTCTATACGTGATATATGAAGAGAGAGAGAGAGAGAGTTGGCTTTACTTACACACATTAAGTTTCCTCTCTGACAACTTGTATATTAGGATGTTTATTTGGTGGTGGAGTATGTGTGTGCGTGAGTGTGATATGGATTTTTTAACGTAGGTTTAAAACAAATCCCGTCATATCGCTACGATGTTTGCAATGTGGCAGTTTATAGTGATGTATAGCACTGAGGCACTATGCCGTAGACTAGACCAACAAGTTGTTCTCCACCTTTTTTTGTTTTGTTTGACTGTCAGTCCAAAACAAAAAGGTGGAGAACAACTTGTTGGTCTAGCCGCAGACATGTAGCATGATGTCCCACCCAATCACATTATCCTGACACCAGGCCGACCCGTCCTAACATTAACCTCTTAATGCTGAGCGCCTGCCAGGCAGCGGTTAGTACCATTTTTCCATAAAATCTTTTTTTTTTTTTGAACATTAATATTTTTTAATCATTTTTCTGTGGAAACTTAGAAAGAAAGGACAGGGACCTCTTGTGGGGTAAGTATGAGATGAGGAAGCCATGGGGCTAAGTGACATGGCGCTACGCGAAGTTAACAGGCCTATGGAAGAGTCCGGAAAAACACTCGCATGAAGGACATGGGAGCTCACAAACCAAAACAAAACATAACCTTTGTCTCGCAAACATAACTAACACCCGTACAGTCACTCAACTGTACAGGATAACCATAACGGGAGATAAAGTATTTGGCGATTATTTGGAAATAAAACAACAAATTAAAGGTAGCCAAGTTCGAGGGAGTGAAGTATGGGAAAATAAAGAGTATATGGAGCTCTCTAGAACACAGCTGACCCTGGCTTAATACTATAAAGTGAAGTGTGACACACTATTATAGCATTCACCAAAACAATAGGTTTTTTCTTTTTCTCTAAAATTAGCGCATCGTCACTTCGCAAAATTTCAAAATTGAAATAAAGCAATCAAATAAATTAGAAGAAAACTCATAAGATCCAGGTTATAAGGATCGTAAAACAACTGGGTACAGATTTGATATAATAGGCTATCCCTACACGAATACAATTATAGCACGAACAACATACAGCATATTCACCAATAGCACACACGGGATATAGGGACCTCCAACCAAGGTCACAAAGAAATAGGAGAGGAACTCCGAGTAAGGTGATAAAAACCTATTCGGAAGACCAAACCTATAGAAGACACTAGGAATATAAATACCCCGTCAATTTTTTTTTAAATTTTTTACCAAATTCTTTATTAAACGTAGAAAACAAGCAACATATCGGGGGGCTTCAGAAAGACATAAAACCCGTTTTCACTTTTTTAAGGGGGCATCTGTCTGGTGCCCCCCACCCCAAACAAAACAAAAAATATACGAGAGAGAGAGAGAGTCGGCTTTACTTACACACATTAAGTTTCCTCTCTGACAACTTGTATATTAAGATGTTTATTTGGTGGGGGAGTATGTGTGTGCGTGAGTGTGATATGGATTTCTAACGTAGGTTTAAAACAAATCCTGTCATATCGCTACGATGTTTGCAATGTGGCAGTTTATAGTAATGTATAGCATTGAGGCACTATGCCGCAGACTATACCAACAAGTTGTTCTCCACCTTTTTTGATTTGTTGTTTAACTGCCAGTAAAAAAAATGATGGCGAACAACTTGTAGGTCTAGCATGATGTCCCACCCAGTCACATTATCCTGACACCAGGCCGACCCGTCCTAACATTAACTTCTTAATGATGAGCGCCCAGCGAGGCAGCGGTTATTACCATTTTTATAAGCCTTTGTTATGACTCTACCGGGGTTCGAACCCGCGACATCCCGCATTCGAGGCTTACGCTCGGACCACTAGGCCACAGGTGCGGTTGGGGGAATATGTGGATTAGTTATTGCAGCCACAACCTTGTGCATTTAGGCGTATGTATGTATGTATGTATGTATGTATGTATGTATCCCATGACCCTGCATCAGATCACCTCTGCATTATGTGTCATCTTGACGTATCAGTTCCTAACCCTCCACCTTTATCTGCTACTAAGAGAAATCTCCGTATGATAAATAGATCAAAACTAATGCACGACATCCAAGCTAATATAATAACTTGCTTACCTCCAACAGCAGAACAATTCGATAACTGCCTGCGTTCATTGCTTGACAAACATGCCCCAGCTACCAAGTACGGAGTATCAATTCAAAAGCGCTCTCCATGGTATAGCACTGCATCAGACTCACTATTCATAAGCAAATATATGAAGTCGCTAAGACAAATGTCACAAATATAGCCCATGCAGTGAAATCAGCCCACGATACTACTAAGATCATGGAAAGGTCCAGCTGCAAAGAGCCCTTTAAGATTGTTAACAAGCTAATGTCAAGGAACAAATCTACACCACTTCCAACTATCTTCTCTCCAGTCGACCTTCCGGACATGTTTGCAAATTTCTTCCGTGACAAAGTACAAACCATTCGAGATAAGCCTGACACCACAATTTCAATTGACTCATCGTCACCGTACAGTTGGGATACAGAATTTGAGCGGCAACCATTAGGAGCATATGAACCTATCTATTTGGAGTTCGTACGTACAATCGTGATGAAGAGTGCACCAAAGTCATGTGAACTTGATCCAATTTCATCATCACTGCTGCTTGAGTGCTTAGATCCAGTATTGCCTTAATTATCTGATGTTATTAATACCTCTCTCTCATCTAGGAATTCCCATCATGTTTAAAAACTGCCATTGTAAAGCCTCTGCTGAAGAAACCAAACACTAGACCACAACGATTAAAAGAACTACCGCCCAGTTTCTAATCTCCCATTCATATAAAAAATCTTAGAAAAAATTGTCCTATCCCAGATTGTATCTCATCTGAATTAAAACAGTCCTTTTAGCAATGTACAATCTGCATATCGCCCTTGCCACAGTACTGAAACTACTCTTCTAAAAGTAGTTAATGACATTCTCTCTGCGTTGGATAGAGGAAAGATTACAGTCCTCACCCTCCTTGATTTGTCTGCAGCATTTGACATAATATACCATGATATATTACTTCACCGTCTCCAGCATGTATTTAACATTCATGATACAGACTTACTGTGGTTCAAGTCCTACTTGGTCAACAGGATACAAATTGTATCTGCAAATGGAATACACTCCAGTTGATCTATGTTGTGGTGTTCCACAAGGGTCTGTTCTTGGACCTGTTCTCTTCATTATGCACACTCAGTCGCTCTCAAGTGTCATCGATCATCATCCAGTGTCTCAACAATTGTACGCTGATGACACCCAAATATACCAATCTAGCCACCCAACTGAAGTTGATGCTACCATCCACGGTGTAGAGAGGTGCATTTCTGATGTGAAATCATGGATGACATGTAACAAGCTGCAGATGAATGATGATAAAACGGAGGCCATTCTGGTCACACAACAATGAACTTTTCATTCACATCCTTTGCCTCAAACAATAAATATCAGCAACACCAACATTAAATTCACACAATCAGTACAAAACCTAAGTGTTACTCTGGACAGTACTCTCACATTGCACCAACATGTAATGAACATATGCAAGGCTGCATATCTTGAGCTGAGACCCATCAGCTCAGTTCGCAAATATCTTTCAGTTGATTCCACTAAAACACTTGTGTGTTCATTATTACTTTCAACACTGGACTACTGTAACTCAATTTTGTCTGGTTCATCTCAATATCTGCTCCAGAAACTTCAACAAGTTCAAACCACAGCTGCTCAGATCACACTTAGTGTACCACGATCAGAGCACACCTCCCCGCTGTTCTGTACCCTACACTGGCTATCCATTCGATCCAGAATCAAACACAAAATTTGTTCTCTGTGCTACGTTTCGCTGTCGGACTCTAGTCCAACATACCTATCCGACCTCACCTATGTGTACACACCAGCAAGATATTTATGCTCCTCTTCTGACAATCGTATACTCATTATTCCCAATATGAAAACAAAGTCATATGGACAACGTTCTTTTGCATACCAGGGCCCAGCAACGTGGAATGAATTGGCCAATGAACTTAGACACAAAGATCACATTCAAGAGGGCTCTCAAAACTCACTTATTTTGATTGCAATAACAAGCTTAAAGACCTAATAATGTTTCCTACCTTAAATATTCTCAGCATCTTTTTCTAATGTTTTCTAATTTCATGGTGTTTGTTTTGTAATCATATCATTATATGGTTTTTTTTAAATCTTATATGTGTTGTCTAATTTTGTAAAGCGCTTAGAGCTTCTAAAGATTAGACGCTATACAATGTCCTCATTATGTATGTATGTATGTATGTATGTATGTATGTATGTATGTATGTATGTATGTATGTGTGTGTGTGTGTGTCTGTCTGTCTGTCTGTCTGTATGTATGTATGTATGTATGTGTGTGTGTGTGTATGTATGTATGTATGTATGTATGTATGTAAGTGCGTATGCATGTGTGTGTGTGAGTGTGCGTGTGTGTGTACTGTTTGACTATTTCCTACGGTTCTATCCGTTATAACATATTCTGGGTTCGCCTGGAACTGGCTTGAATTGAAATAAATGTAGAATTTTGATTGTGGTATTGGTATTGATATTTCTGTACAGTAAAAGAATAGAACGAAAGAGGAAATTATAGAGGTGATATTTATCATGTAAATTAATACAGAATAAAGATGTTTTACTTTTTATTGAGTTCTCTTATTTCTTTTTTCTAATACTCACAATATCTCAATTACATTGACATACACAATACAAATTTTACTTCATGACCACACATTTACTATACAACATAAGCAAACAAGATTGTTTTTAAGACATAATTTTAATGTATACTTCAAGAAACAACATTTTTAGCATAATTTTTTTTGTTATGTACATTTGATTTAACTAAATTTAATTTAATACATATTTATTTCAATTTAATTGTCAGTTTTATTTTTTATATTTTTCATTATATGTTTTTGTAATGTAAATTTATTCACTAGAGATGATACCTTTTTCAGAAAATAGTTTGACATTGACTGTTGTTTTGTAAACACAATGTGTTGATCTAGATCCTGACCTTGATTTAAAATTAGTAGCAACCATGTAAATAAGTTCTATTTTTATTTTAAAATGATTAGTTGTTGCCGAGGTCATGATGGGACTAAGTATTTAAGATGTAAAAAAATTTTTTTTATTTCTTAGAGTTTAAAAAAAAACTGGTTTTCGTCAGGGTTGTACTGGGGAGTATGTGATCTTTAATAAATACATAATTTTGACGAGGTTCTGGAACATGATTACGTGACCCCGAGTTGCTTGGATTCAAAATAATTATTTATTTTTTTTCCTGGAAAATACGTTGTTGATGTTGTTGCTGGTGTTGTTGTTGTTGTGGGGTTTAACACCATTTTTAAGAACACGATAGGCTATACATGGCGGCCAGTATTAATGGTGGAGGAAGAACCAGGGAAAACCCCGGAAAGAACCACCGACCCACGAGAAGCTACTGGCAAGCTTTCTCATATACCCACATTGGCTGAATCCGAGACTCGAGCCCACGCAGACAGAGGTGAGATGGCAGTGATCCGTAAGGGAGAGAGCTTTAGACCACTAGGCCACTCGGGGCCCCTGGAAAATACGTGTGCTCATGTGAGATTTTTAATCAAAGACAGTTCATATAAAAAAAATTATTCAGATTTCCAAAACCGGAGTGATATTTCTTGTTTCTACAAGGAATTGTAGACTGGTACACTACAGATTACAGTATACGTCATCATCTTCCATCTTGAATTCTTCGTCGGGACTCGAACTTGAAATGATTAGAATATTTTGTCATTAGGACTTTAAACATGTTATTCCTGGATTATTCCTGGATTATTTTTGGATTTGAGGAGACTTGAACTAATCATATATAGAAACTCTTTATAAATAAAACATTCAATTGAAAATCGGAGCGATTCCGAAATTTAGACAAACCCAATATTTGTATAAACCAAATACTGTCAATTCCTAGTTTTGTACAAAACCGAAATTCGGATAAATCAAAATTAGGGACAAATTCTCCTTTTTGCATAATAATATCATACTTTCAGACATTGTTTTTACCTGAATAAAATTAGTCATGACTAAAAAAAAATTGGAATTAGAATTTTGAAATTTTGGTCCGAAAGGACAGACGGTCCTGACTTCGATGCTGTCAGTCTCACGTCTGTAATCGGGTCACAATTAATACTTCCAGTTTAGTACCCACGAATGTAGTTCTAGTCTGGTGATAGAAGAGTTTTGTTTATGCTTTTTTGGTAGGGAATTAAAGGTAATTGTTTATTCTTGAGAATATGAGCTCAGGGTGTTGTTGTCTGTGTGTATTTCGGCGACAGTGCACAGTGAGTAATAAGGCCTTGGTGATGATCCGGAAGTGAAATCTGTGTTATGTTTACATGCTGCTATATTGACAGTCCAGAATCTAGAAAAAGAGCAGGTCAACGTTTCACGAGAACTTCACCGTGAAGTCATCTTTGAAGGTATTTTAGATTAATATATGATTTGTATTGATTGTCACACAGTGGAAAGGTCAGTACTGAGAAACAAATGTAGAGAACATAAAGGAAAATTAATTGTGTTATATGTCCTGTCAGGGCAGCATTGATTCAATCGCTATAATCTTTTTAATATTAATGATAGACACGTGAGATTTTTTACACCGTGTGTATATTGCCTGTCGCAATCAGAAAATAAAATTAAAATTTAAAAAATTTAATTATTTTATTTTAAATTAATTTTAAAATTTTAAAAATGTAAAAATAAATTTTTCCCTAGAAATTCACAGAAATGGTATCTGTTGGAGATGACATTCATTATTATTAGCTGCAATGTAATCCTACACCATAAAGAAGTTGCAATGGAGGATTTTTGTCAAAGCCCGTCAGCGAAAATCTCATTAAACTCTGTAATAGCACATAATAGTGTTTGTAAAATATGGACAGGAAATGTAACAGCCAATGGATTATATGGCCTATTGTCATATAACGATCCTGTGACAAACACATGGATGAAAAAAACGTGTTCACAGACTGGCATTGATGGTGAAGTTGAGAAGTCTGACTATACATAAGGAGCTAGATGGATCCCTTGTATTCCATAATAGTTTGTGTGTGAATGTGGCTCACCTGATTCTAGAGCGTTATTCCGTTAACAACAATAGGCAGTATTGCAAAGGTTAAGGTAATTGCATTGGCCATGGTGACTATCCAGACTGCATGTTAAAGTAGAAATTGTAATATGGAATAAATTCAGGTATCATGATATATCCTTTACACCCACCCACATCCATATCAATTTATGTCTGGCATGGAAGGAAGGATATATGGATGGATGGATAGATGTATTGAGTAACAGGGAGAAAGGAAAGAGTGTGGTCTTTATTTGAGTAGACCATGCTGGTATGACAGTTCTTTCTTAAATACATTCCTCCCTTCCTTCCTTCCTTCCTTCCTTCATTCATTCATTCATTCATTCAGCTAGTCTAGTAAGTCATGTCTTGTCATGTCATGTTATTTTAATTTTGAATCTTTTAATCTTTATTTATTTTGCTTTTTAATTTCTTTATTTGTGTCTTCACATTCAGATAAATCTGTTTCGACCTCTCCATAACACTCATCAGGTAAGTAACACAACTGCAAATCATTTTAGTAAATAACCCCAGTAAACATAAAAGTAAACCATTCTAATAAATAATCCCCTAAACATAAATGTAAATCATTTTTATAAATAATCCTGGGTCGACTGGCCGATTGGTCTAAAGTGCTCGCCTTTACCAATCATTGCCATCTCACCTCATTATCGTGCAGATCACGCTTCTGACCACACATATAACGGACTCATGCATACCTCTTAAAGAGCTAACCTTGACCAGACTGGGCGCCCTGCTGAAGGACACTAGCAATGAAACATTATTTTTGAGTCTACACACTTCCACCCTATAGGCAGAATCATTTTTTGTCAACGCGACGAAAAACTGTATTATGATACAGCATCCGATGCAATCTTGGAAACAGGTTAACAGCAGCTGAGTTCAATTTATCATAGTTTGAGTACCTTTGACATCTTGGGTCCCCTGTTGGAGTTTCCTCTGACATGTCCTATCCCGTGTGTGAGTTCCTCTGGCATCTCCTATATCTTATTTCGTGTTGGATACAGCTAGGTTTTACTGTTATTATGGGGTGAGTCTACCATAGTAATTTTGCAACTGTTAGATCTAACATGGGATGAGAGCTACTTCGTAAGTCAAGGTTCAGATATGTTAGCCTATCTACACCTGGGCGGATCAATCAGATATTTCAGTGCTTCGAGTCTGTGAATTTCATTGGATACGATAACAACCCGCCGCATCGAATTAAAATCAAGTTCTTCAAATTTGAATACTGTCCTCCATGATCAAGACCAGGGGTGCACAAAACTGGAATGGATTCATAAATAAACGATTTTCCACTGCAGTCCGTGTTTGTACAAATACATCCTTTTCCTCAAATACGACTTAATGGCTTCTTTCTGGTATGTAATCAGACGTTCGATATTAAAACCTACAACGTATCCATTTTAAGTCATTTGCCTACACCATCTGCGGCCGCCACTTTTACACGCTATTGGTTAATTTACATTGCATACTAAGGGAAGACACTCGTGAAGTAAATATATGTCATCATCATGTCTACTGCAATGCACTCAGATATTTGATCTATCCGTCTAGGTGTAGATCGGCTAACATATCGGAACTTTGGCTTCTGAATATAGGGGTGAGAGCGGTCAGAGGAAACTAAATTTATAAAATAACGACTAGCATATCAAGTAATTACGCTGTACATGCATTTTCATACACAACCTTCTCATATATCCGGGGCATTTTTATGAATAATGAAAGCAAGCCATCGTATATCTTCAGCTGCTTCTAGTCGCCAATAGTCGTACATATCACTCTAATCTGTACCTTTTTACAGCCGATGAAATATGTCGTACATGATAGACACTAGAAATTGTACACATTACCATCAACGAAATGTGTCGTACACGATAGTCGCTAAAAACTGTACCACATTGCGTCTAATTAAATCTGTCGTACAACGATATTCACTAGAAACTCTGCTATAAGGCAGCCAATGAAATGTGTCGTAGGTCAGTATTTAAATTCAATTCGTATATTTGAAAACAATAACCATCTTAATTTAAGAAATAAACTTCTATTTACCCGCATCATGAATGTGATGGATCATAGGTTTTTTATTGTTTATTTATTTATGTATTTATATTATCTATTACAATACCAATTTATAGAATATAGCGATTTGAAACAAGAAGAAACGTACAAAACTACCTATCCGTACTCAGCAGAGGTAGGATGGCAGCGATCTGGAACAATAAGTGCTTGAGAGCACTTGGCCACTCAATGCCCCCGACTGAAATTTGCAAAATGCATTGACTAGACAGAAGTTACCGTAACTGTGAGTACGGGTAATTGCTGTTGTTGTTTTAGGGTTTAACGCCATTTTTCAGCACACGATAGGCTATACATGGCGGCCAGTATTACTGGTGGAGGTAAAACCCGGGAAAACCCCAGAAAGAACCACCGACCCACGAGAAGCTACTGGCAAGTTTTCTCACATACCTACATTAGCCGAATCCGAGACTCGAACCCACGCAGACAGAGGTGAGATGGCAGTGATCCGTAACGGAGAACGCTTTAGACCACTCGGCCACTCGGGGCCCCCGTGAATACGGGTAATAAGACTGAGTTTTTATGTAGTTAGACTGATACTGGCAGGTAAATGCCCCACAACCATTGTGAAAACAGGTAATAAGAATGTGCATTTGTGTAGTTTAGCAATCAGACAGAGAAGACTGATACTTAAAAAATGTATACAGATCCCTTAAAATGTAAGGTTCCTGAAATAGCTGGCATATCACATTCGGCAACATGTCTTTATCTACCTTTCCAGACAAGGCTTTAAACGAACCCGCCAATCACTGCAATGCATTTCTGAAGCATGTATGAACAAACTAGGTAACCAACAGATTACACAATACCTAGCTGATTGTGTTGCAAACTATTAATTCAAGGATATTTCAGTCTCCAAAATATTTGTCTCCAAAATATTAAACCTTACAAAATTATGCCATTAAACTAATGTATACACCAGAGAGCTTCTTAGAATCACTACCGACCTCCATTCAAGTCACTACCGAAACGATTGGAAGTTGATAGATCTGTTAAAAGTCTGAACTCAACCATGATATGTATATATGTCAATAGTGGATAATAAATATTCTCGTTAGTAATATCATTCCAATAGCAGTTTATACATTGACTGGATATGAGTTTCCGTAATGGTGAGCACTGGTGGTAGGAATGCGTAGTTATGTAGTCAGAATATTTGTAAAATACACTGACTATCTAGAAGTTACCGTAATTGTGAATACAGGTAAGATGGCTACGTTTGTATGTACTTAGACTTACGCTGGCTGTTATAACTGCCCAATACTCATTATGATCACGTGTAATACGAATCTTCATTTGTGTAGTATAATAATCATATAAAGAAAAATGATACTTACAAAATTTGTATAAATTACTCAAAATGTAAGCTTCCTGAGTTATCTGGAATGCTACATTTCGACATGTATTTATTTTACCTTCCCAGGCAAAGTTGTGACGCTATAAACAAACCCACCAGTCAATGCAGAGAATTTCTGAAGCATGCAGCAAAAAGATAGCTAGGTACTGAATAGATAACACCTTACCTGGCTGAGTTATGCCGTTGGGAAATATTAGTTCAAGGACATGATTAAAATTCATTGTATAATGATATGGATCCCTCGGTCACGTGATTTGTTCAAACTAAGAAAGACAGTTAAAATAAATTAACATGAAATAATGAGCAAGGATCAAATTATGAGAACAAAACTTCGACCGTTGCAAAAAAAAGTATTTCTGTTCATTTATTTGAATTTAGTGACTCGAATCTATCTATCTACCTGTCTGTCTATCTATCTATCTATCTATATATCTATCTATCCGTCTGCCAGAGACTACTTCAGTGAATTAAAATCGTCCTCAGTTTCCTTTTCCTACTAATAATGCCACCACCACCACCAAAATGACTACAACAATGACTAATACCAATGCAGCTACCACTACTACTAGTGTCGCTGTTGCTTCCACAACAATCAATACTCAGCATCTCACCGAACAGAACTACTGTCTGGAGACACAATCTGGTCCAACCACTAGCATCGCTAATGCTGCGTTTATAACTTTACTCTCACACTACATCACTTATCATCTCATCAAATAATATTATCAGAACACTACTACTGTGAATGCTGTATTTATCGCTTTTACTCCTACATTAACTGTATGCTGTTTTATACAACCTCTCTGTCTGCTGTCGCTATTAACACATCGTTGTTATTCATACAAACGTCACCGTTTCTATTTTTTTCTTTTACGTTTTTGCTCTTCTTTTGTGCTGCTGACACTAGCATATCTGCTACAGATTCTTACTGATGTATGACTAAAACCTACTATAAAGAGATAAAATCCACCAATACAATCACCAGAATTGCTGCCCCTGCTTTATTTATTTCACCATCTTTCAAACTACAACCAACATCATCAGTACTATAAATAGATACGACTCATATGACTCATTGGGTCTAAGATATTACTTAGTCCACTTGAAATTGCAGCAACACAGAATGAAACAAAATTATATGATATTGCCACGTGCCTAGTACATAAGCCTCAAGTCCTGATGTCCCTGCTAACACGAGCAATCACAGCGTTGGCGACATCCACCCCACTGTGCTTATTAACGTGGGCCATCACAATGTTGTCGACATTGACCCCTCTGTGCTTACTAATGTGGGCCATCACAGCGTTGTGAACATTGACCCATCTGTGCTAGCTAACGCGAGCCATCACAGCATTGGCGACATTCACCTGCTGTGCTTACTAAAGTGGGCCATCACAGCATTGTTGACATTGACCCCTCTGTGCTTACTAATGTGGGCCATCACAGCGTTGTGAACATTGACCCATCTGTGCTTGCTAACGCGAGCCATCACAGCATTGGCGACATTCACCCGCTGTGCTTACTAAAGTGGGCCATCACAGCATTGTTGACATTGACCCCTCTGTGCTTACTAATGTGGGCCATCACAGCGTTGTGAACATTGACCCAACTGTGCTAGCTAATGCGAGCCATCACAGCGTTGTGGTTCATTACTGCGCTGTACAGATTGGCCTAGTGTTTGCGCTAACGTGCGACATTGTTGTAGATATTGACCACGTTGTGATTCATAACGAGGACTATTACAACGTTGTGATTCATAACGAGGACGATTACAACGTTGTCACTTTCGACGTTCACTGGCTGTGGCAGGGACGGCGGCGATCTTGGTGATAATGATTGTGGTGGTGATGTAATTACAGCGATTATAAAAATATCATTATTCCAAATTCACTATTTTTAGATTTGTGTAACTATTTAGCATAATATATATGTTCTATTCTAATATTTTGACACTTGTTGCATCTTGCTTAGTCTTCATGCAAAACGATAATTACAATTCAATATCTCAATACTACAACAATGTCATTATCTATTGCGCGTAAATTACAATATCAAATTGCCTATTTAGCTAATGTAAATATATGATCCATAAAATAGATTGTCCCTGAACATTCAAAGACAAATTTGTGTGTTCATAATATATAACTTTACACTCGTTACGTTCTATATGTGATATATGAAGAGAGAGAGAGAGAGAGAGAGAGAGAGAGAGTTGGCTTTACTCACACACATTAAGTTTCCTCTCTGACAACTTGTATATTAGGATGTTTATTTGGTGGTGGAGTATGTGTGTGCGTGAGTGTGATATGGATTTTTTAACGTAGGTTTAAAACAAATCCCGTCATATCGCTACGATGTTTGCAATGTGGCAGTTTATAGTGATGTATAGCACTGAGGCACTATGCCGTAGACTAGACCAACAAGTTGTTCTCCACCTTTTTTTGTTTTGTTTGACTGTCAGTCCAAAACAAAAAGGTGGAGAACAACTTGTTGGTCTAGCCGCAGACATGTAGCATGATGTCCCACCCAATCACATTATCCTGACACCAGGCCGACCCGTCCTAACATTAACCTCTTAATGCTGAGCGCCTGCCAGGCAGCGGTTAGTACCATTTTTCCATAAAATCTTTTTTTTTTTTTTGAACATTAATATTTTTTAATCATTTTTCTGTGGAAACTTAGAAAGAAAGGACAGGGACCTCTTGTGGGGTAAGTATGAGATGAGGAAGCCATGGGGCTAAGTGACATGGCGCTACGCGAAGTTAACAGGCCTATGGAAGAGTCCGGAAAAACACTCGCATGAAGGACATGGGTGCTCACAAACCAAAACAAAACATAACCTTTGTCTCGCAAACATAACTAACACCCGTACAGTCACTCAACTGTACAGGATAACCATAACGGGAGATAAAGTATTTGGCGATTATTTGGAAATAAAACAACAAATTAAAGGTAGCCAAGTTCGAGGGAGTGAAGTATGGGAAAATAAAGAGTATATGGAGCTCTCTAGAACACAGCTGACCCTGGCTTAATACTATAAAGTGAAGTGTGACACACTATTATAGCATTCACCAAAACAATAGGTTTTTTCTTTTTCTCTAAAATTAGCGCATCGTCACTTCGCAAAATTTCAAAATTGAAATAAAGCAATCAAATAAATTAGAAGAAAACTCATAAGATCCAGGTTATAAGGATCGTAAAACAACTGGGTACAGATTTGATATAATAGGCTATCGCTACACGAATACAATTATAACACGAACAACATACAGCATATTCACCAATAGCACACACGGGATATAGGGACCTCCAATCAAGGTCACAAAGAAATAGGAGAGGAACTCCGAGTAAGGTGATAAAAACCTATTCGGAAGACCAAACCTATAGAAGACACTAGGAATATAAATACCCCGTCAATTTTTTTTTAAATTTTTTTACCAAATTCTTTATTAAACGTAGAAAACAAGCAACATATCGGGGGGCTTCAGAAAGACATAAAACCCGTTTTCACTTTTTTAGGGGGGCATCTGTCTGGTGCCCCCCACCCCAAACAAAACAAAAAATATACGAGAGAGAGAGAGTCGGCTTTACTTACACACATTAAGTTTCCTCTCTGACAACTTGTATATTAAGATGTTTATTTGGTGGGGGAGTATGTGTGTGCGTGAGTGTGATATGGCTTTTTAACGTAGGTTTAAAACAAATCCTGTCATATCGCTACGATGTTTGCAATGTGGCAGTTTATAGTAATGTATAGCATTGAGGCACTATGCCGCAGACTATACCAACAAGTTGTTCTCCACCTTTTTTGATTTGTTGTTTAACTGCCAGTAAAAAAAAAAGATGGCGAACAACTTGTAGGTCTAGCATGATGTCCCACCCAGTCACATTATCCTGACACCAGGCCGACCCGTCCTAACATTAACTTCTTAATGATGAGCGCCCAGCGAGGCAGCGGTTATTACCATTTTTATAAGCCTTTGTTATGACTCTACCGGGGTTCGAACCCGCGACATCCCGCATTCGAGGCGTACGCTCGGACCACTAGGCCACAGGTGCGGTTGGGGGAGTATGTGGATTAGTTATTGCAGCCACAACCTTGTGCATTTAGGCGTATGTATGTATGTATGTATGTATGTATGTATGTATCCCATGACCCTGCATCAGATCACCTCTGCATTATGTGTCATCTTGACGTATCAGTTCCTAACCTTCCACCTTTATCTGCTACTAAGAGAAATCTCCGTATGATAAATAGAACAAAACTAATGCACGACATCCAAGCTAACATAATAACTTGCTTACCTCCAACAGCAGAACAATTCGATAACTGCCTGCGTTCATTGCTTGACAAACATGCCCCAGCTACCAAGTGCGGAGTATCAATTCAAAAGCGCTCTCCATGGTATAGCACTGCATCAGACTCACTATTCATAAGCAAATATATGAAGCCGCTAAGACAAATGTCACAAATATAGCCCATGCAGTGAAATCAGCCCACGATACTACTAAGATCATGGAAAGGTCCAGCTGCAAAGAGCCCTTTAAGATTGTTAACAAGCTAATGTCAAGGAACAAATCTACACCACTTCCAACTATTTTCTCTCCAGTCGACCTTCCGGACATGTTTGCAAATTTCTTCCGTGACAAAGTACAAACCATTCGAGATAAGCCTGACACCACAATTTCAATTGACTCATCGTCACCGTACAGTTGGGATACAGAATTTGAGCGGCAACCATTAGGAGCATATGAACCTATCTATTTGGAGTTCGTACGTACAATCGTGATGAAGAGTGCACCAAAGTCATGTGAACTTGATCCAATTTCATCATCACTGCTGCTTGAGTGCTTAGATCCAGTATTGCCTTAATTATCTGATGTTATTAATACCTCTCTCTCATCTGGGAATTCCCATCATGTTTGAAAACTGCCATTGTAAAGCCTCTGCTGAAGAAACCAAACACTAGACCACAACGATTAAAAGAACTACCGCCCAGTTTCTAATCTCCCATTCATATAAAAAATCTTAGAAAAAATTGTCCTATCCCAGATTGTATCTCATCTGAATTAAAACAGTCCTTTTAGCAATGTACAATCTGCATATCGCCCTTGCCACAGTACTGAAACTACTCTTCTAAAAGTAGTTAATAACATTCTCTCTGCGTTGGATAGAGGAAAGATTACAGTCCTCACCCTCCTTGATTTGTCTGCAGCATTTGACATAATATACCATGATATATTACTTCACCGTCTCCAGCATGTATTTAACATTCATGATACAGACTTACTGTGGTTCAAGTCCTATTTGGTCAACAGGATACAAATTGTATCTGCAAATGGAATACACTCCAGTTGATCTATGTTGTGGTGTTCCACAAGGGTCTGTTCTTGGACCTGTTCTCTTCATTATGCACACTCAGTCGCTCTCAAGTGTCATCGATCATCATCCAGTGTCTCAACAATTGTACGCTGATGACACCCAAATATACCAATCTAGCCACCCAACTGAAGTTGATGTTACCATCCACGGTGTAGAGAGGTGCATTTCTGATGTGAAATCATGGATGACATGTAACAAGCTGCAGATGAATGATGATAAAACGGAGGCCATTCTGGTCACACAACAAAGAACTTTTCATTCACATCCTTTGCCTCAAACAATAAATATCAGCAACACCAACATTAAATTCACACAATCAGTACAAAACCTAAGTGTTACTCTGGACAGTACTCTCACATTGCACCAACATGTAATGAACATATGCAAGGCTGCATATCTTGAGCTGAGACCCATCAGCTCAGTTCGCAAATATCTTTCAGTTGATGCCACTAAAACACTTGTGTGTTCATTAGTATTTTCAACACTGGACTACTGTAACTCAATTTTGTCTGGTTCATCTCAATATCTGCTCCAGAAACTTCAACAAGTTCAAACCACAGCTGCTCAGATCACACTTAGTGTACCACGATCAGAGCACACCTCCCCGCTGTTCTGTACCCTACACTGGCTATCCATTCGATCCAGAATCAAACACAAAATTTGTTCTCTGTGCTACGTTTCGCTATCGGACTCTAGTCCAACATACCTATCCGACCTCACCTATGTGTACACACCAGCAAGATATTTATGCTCCTCTTCTGACAATCGTATACTCATTATTCCCAATATGAAAACAAAGTCATATGGACAACGTTCTTTTGCATACCAGGGCCCAGCAACGTGGAATGAATTGGCCAATGAACTTAGACACAAAGATCACATTCAAGAGGGCTCTCAAAACTCACTTATTTTGATTGCAATATCAAGCTTAAAGACCTAATAATGTTTCCTACCTTAAATATTCTCAGCATCTTTTTCTAATGTTTTCTAATTTCATGGTGTTTGTTTTGTAATCATATCATTATATGTTTTTTTTTAAATCTTATATGTGTTGTCTAATTTTGTAAAGCACTTAGAGCTTCTAAAGATTAGACGCTATACAAAGTCCTCATTATGTATGTATGTATGTATGTATGTATGTATGTATGTATGTATGTATGTATGTATGTATGTGTGTGTGTGTGTGTCTGTCTGTCTGTCTGTCTGTCTGTCTGTATGTATGTATGTATGTATGTGTGTGTGTGTGTGTGTGTGTGTGTGTGTATGTATGTATGTATGTATGTATGTATGTATGTATGTATGTGCGTATGCATGTGTGTGTGTGAGTGTGCGTGTGTGTGTACTGTTTGACTATTTCCTACGGTTCTATCCGTTATAACATATTCTGGGTTCGCCTGGAACTGGCTTGAATTGAAATAAATGTAGAATTTTGATTGTGGTATTGGTATTGATATTTCTGTACAGTAAAAGAATAGAACGAAAGAGGAGATTATAGAGGTGATATTTATGATGTAAATTAATACAGAATAAATTATGTTTTACTTTTCATTGAGTTCTCTTATTTCTTTTTTCTAATACTCACAATATCTCAATTACATTGACATACACAATACAAATTTTACTTCATGACCACACATTTACTATACAACATAAGCAAACAAGATTGTTTTTAAGACATAATTTTAATGTATACTTCAAGAAACAACATTTTTAGCATAATTTTTTTTGTTATGTACATTTGATTTAACTAAATTTAATTTAATACATATTTATTTCAATTTAATTGTCAGTTTTATTTTTTATATTTTTCATTATATGTTTTTGTAATGTAAATTTATTCACTAGAGATGATACCTTTTTCAGAAAATAGTTTGACATTGACTGTTGTTTTGTAAACACAATGTGTTGATCTAGATCCTGACCTTGATTTAAAATTAGTAGCAACCATGTAAATAAGTTCTATTTTTATTTTAAAATGATTAGTTGTTGCCGAGGTCATGATGGGACTAAGTATTTAAGATTTAAAAAAAATTTTTTTATTTCTTAGAGTTTAAAAAAAAACTGGTTTTCGTCAGGGTTGTACTGGGGAGTATGTGATCTTTAATAAATACATAATTTTGACGAGGTTCTGGAACATGATTACGTGACCCCGAGTTGCTTGGATTCAAAATAATTATTTATTTTTTTCCTGGAAAATACGTTGTTGATGTTGTTGCTGGTGTTGTTGTTGTTGTGGGGTTTAACACCATTTTTAAGAACACGATAGGCTATACATGGCGGCCAGTATTAATGGTGGAGGAAGAACCAGGGAAAACCCCGGAAAGAACCACCGACCCACGAGAAGCTACTGGCAAGCTTTCTCATATACCCACATTGGCTGAATCCGAGACTCGAACCCACGCAGACAGAGGTGAGATGGCAGTGATCCGTAAGGGAGAGAGCTTTAGACCACTAGGCCACTCGGGGCCCCTGGAAAATACGTGTGCTCATGTGAGATTTTTAATCAAAGACAGTTCATATAAAAAAAAATTATTCAGATTTCCAAAACCGGAGTGATATTTCTTGTTTCTACAAGGAATTGTAGACTGGTACACTACAGATTACAGTATACGTCATCATCTTCCATCTTGAATTCTTCGTCGGGACTCGAACTTGAAATGATTAGAATATTTTGTTATTAGGACTTTAAACATGTTATTCCTGGATTATTCCTGGATTATTTTTGGATTTGAGGAGACTTGAACTAATCATATATAGAAACTCTTTATAAATAAAACATTCAATTGAAAATCGGAGCGATTCCGAAATTTAGACAAACCCAATATTTGTATAAATCAAATACTGTCAATTCCTAGTTTTGTACAAAACCGAAATTCGGATAAATCAAAATTAGGGCAAATTCTCATTTTTGCATAATAATATCATACTTTCAGACATTGTTTTTACCTGAATAAAATTAGTCATGACTAAAAAAAAATTGGAATTAGAATTTTGAAATTTTGGTCCGAAAGGACAGACGGTCCTGACTTCGATGCTGTCAGTCTCACGTCTGTAATCGGGTCACAATTAATACTTCCAGTTTAGTACCCACGAATGTAGTTCTAGTCTGGTGATAGAAGAGTTTTGTTTATGCTTTTTTGGTAGGGAATTAAAGGTAATTGTTTATTCTTGAGAATATGAGCTCAGGGTGTTGTTGTCTGTGTGTATTTCGGCGACAGTGCACAGTGAGTAATAAGGCCTTGGTGATGATCCGGAAGTGAAATCTGTGTTATGTTTACATGCTGCTATATTGACAGTCCAGAATCTAGAAAAAGAGGAGGTCAACGTTTCACGAGAACTTCACCGTCAAGTCATCTTTGAAGGTATTTTAGATTAATATATGATTTGTATTGATTGTCACACAGTGGAAAGGTCAGTACTGAGAAACAAATGTAGAGAACATAAAGGAAAATTAATTGTGTTATATGTCCTGTCAGGGCAGCATTGATTCAATCGCTATAATCTTTTTAATATTAATGATAGACACGTGAGATTTTTACACCGGGTGTATATTGCCTGTCGCAATCAGAAAATAAAATTAAAATTTAAAAAATTTAATTATTTTATTTTAAATTACTTTTAAAATTTTAAAAATGTAAAAATAAATTTTTCCTTAGAAATTCACAGCAATGGTATCTGTTGGAGATGACACTCATTATTATTAGCTGCAATGTAATCCTACACCATAAAGAAGTTGCAATGGAGGATTTTTGTCAAAGCCTGTCAGCGAAAATCTCATTAAACTCTGTAATAGCACATAATAGTGTTTGTAAAATATGGACAGGAAATGTAACAGCCAATGGATTATATGGCCTATTGTCATATAACGATCCTGTGACAAACACATGGATGAAAAAAACGTGTTCACAGACTGGCATTGATGGTGAAGTTGAGAAGTCTGACTATACATAAGGAGCTAGATGGATCCCTTGTATTCCATAATAGTTTGTGTGTGAATGTGGCTCACCTGATTCTAGAGCGTTATTCCGTTAACAACAATAGGCAGTATTGCAAAGGTTAAGGTAATTGCATTGACCATGGTGACTATCCAGACTGCATGTTAAAGTAGAAATTGTAATATGGAATAAATTCAGGTATCATGATATATCATTTACACCCACCCACATCCATATCAATTTATGTCTGGCATGGAAGGAAGGATATATGGATGGATGGATAGATGTATTGAGTAACAAGGAGAAAGGAAAGAGTGTGGTCTTTATTTTAGTAGACCATGCTGGTATGACAGTTCTTTCTTAAATACATTCCTCCCTTCCTTCCTTCCTTCCTTCCTTCATTCATTCATTCATTCATTCAGCTAGTCTAGTAAGTCATGTCTTGTCATGTCATGTTATTTTAATTTTGAATTTTTTAATCTTTATTTATTTTGCTTTTTAATTTCTTTATTTGTGTCTTCACATTCAGATAAATCTGTTTCGACCTCTCCATAACACTCATCAGGTAAGTAACACAACTGCAAATAACATGCGTTATGTTACCTACAGATTTCCCCACTGCAGTTTTCCCTACTGTACCAGGTGTTCTTCATGGTGTCTTTGAGCACTTTCATTTTACACATGGAATTAAGATAACCTTTTCTGTCTGCAGTGTCCATTGGCTCCTGCTAAAACTTTGCATAGGAGTGATCGCCCTTGATGTCTAGCAGTCCTTTGCAGTAGTCAGACTTCTTATTGCCTTGCTGTGTCCTGTACCTCAGATGGACCTGTATCATATTTCCTCGTCTTGCTAGAATACGTTTCCTGGTTTGTGGATACTTTTGATACAACTGATGGTAAGTGCAGTTTTTATCCATTGTCTCCAGTGATCTCAGAATCCTTGTTGAAAGTTTACCTCCCAAGTGTGTCACTTTTATTTTCAGTGATGATCCCAGGCTGTTATTGAGTCTATGTATTGTTGAATGCACTCTTGCCTCAAAGTTTTTGGAATAGTTCACATTTTTAGGTAATGAAACACTGACTGATCTGTTCACCGCCTCACATTTCTGTGTGTTTGAGTTCAGTCGCTGTCTTTCTACAACATCACAGGAGAGTTTCATTTTAAGAACTTCTAGCAGGATATTCTTATCATTTTCTGCCATGTTGAGATGAGACACTTAATGAGGGCCCAGGTATGCTGATCGCATCCACCAGCTGTTAGTACTTCCTCCTCCACAGACCTTTGAATAATGCCAGCATTTTGAGCAGACCCCTGAATAACAGCGCATGAGTGGCATCCAGTAATTGGGGAAGTTGACATTTAATTTTTGCAACATCACCACTATTGTCCTCCATCATTTGCTTGAAGATTAAACCGCAACGTGCTTTAATGTCTTGGCTGACAATTTTCTGTTTGAGCATTTTTCCTTCTCTTGTTCTTATTCCTGGAAACATGTTTTCACTAAATATTGCAGAATTACAGCGTTTGAACTGTAAACGACCCAAATGGATGGGATCTGACAGTCTTTCTACTTTCCTCACTGGATGCAGAATGGTGTAAGCATTTTGGAAGCCAGCAGCAGCCTGTGCATGTCCATCTGTTTTTGCATGTCTAATGAGAATCTCTTGCAGCACAAACTTGATTCCCATTTCTCTTGCCATTTCATACTCTGAATTTAGTGTAACTGGTGTCAGATTTGCTGTGCAGTCAACATGGCCTCCTGGACATTGCACATCGAAACCTTTCCCCTTCAGCCATGCTCCAGTCAAACACACCTTGTTTTCTACTGTGGTCCCCATAATGGATTGCTTCTCTGTAACAGTTTCGCAGGCTATTCCAACAGCTTGTGATGAACTTTGACCAGGTTTCTTTTCATGTCCAAAGCTAATGGCATTGTATCTCACATCAAAAGCAACATTTATTTGCTCAGGATGCTGAACACCACGCATAACATTAACTTGTCTGACTAGTTTCAGCTTGTCTGTCATGTCCATTTCATTGAGCTCCACAGATGCTTTGCCTCCAAGGTTGGATGCCCTTTGCATAGATGTTCTGCTAGGTGGCGGAATGTCAGTGGCTGCAAGCAAGTATTAGCCCTGGTGTTGCTGATTGGTGTATCTTGTAGTCCAGCTTGAAAAATCATATTTACAGCAGCAGGATTTGGGCCAGGTTTATTTGTTTTTATCTCCTCATAAAACTTATACTCTTGGTTACTTAAAGCTGCAGTTTTTACACATCAAAGTATGCTTCCAAGCAAGTCCCCATTTTATTTCGTTAGCAATTTGGAACTCTGGTCTCCCACATATGTTGACTTGATTACCATGGCGATGAATGATATCATTCCACATTTCAATATTTTTTTCATACAGATCATACGTGTCCGATCGTGCTCATTCAAATTTGTCTCTTTCAGGTCTAGTTTTGCTTTGGATGATGGTCGTATGATTTTTGCAGACCCAGGTGTGCCATTACAGTCTGGTCCCTGAACTGACCTGAGACCCCATTTGTCGGCTTTGTCACTGCTATGAGAGAGAACTTGTCTGCATCAGTTCTTCTGGTCATTGGAACAGATGCAGCACTGGAACTTGGTAGAGTATCATCAGTCAGATATGTGACTCCTTTGTTATGTGGAATATATCTAGGTTTAAAAAAAGTTGTCTTCCTCTTCTTGTACCCTTTCATGATTTCAGTTACAATAACTGCATGTAAAATACAAAAAGTATCCTCTCTCTCTCACTTATATAATTAGGAGAAGGCCGTAGCTTGGTTTCAGAGAACTTCACCAACAATTCAATGCTACTGGAAGCCTAACATCTGAAGACTCCTCCCCTTCATGGGTGGAAATGATGTCATGTACTTGGTTAGACCTAGCTTGCGTATTTAGATGCTACCAGATTTCAGGTGTTACCCTTCACTGACAAGCTCTGGTTTAATTGCTTCACACCTGATAAGGAAAACCATTAATGTTTATGACAAAGGAATGGAGAGACTTTGCCATAGAAAAAAATTTGTCAACTTCAGAATTTAAAGTTTCATTAAAATTTAAGTTAAAGTTAAATTTTCATATCAAAATATGTATTATTTCTAAGAAAGTTAAACAGTCAAGTTTAATTTCTATTAATCTACAGATTGGTGTTAGAACTGAAATGAATTACAGTTTATTTGAAGTGTTTATCTTGATTAGCAAAATCACAATTAAGCTTTAAGTTTTGTGCATTTTTGAAATTCGGCCATTTGGAATTGGCTTGTGCTTGTGTTACAGTGGTGTCAGCTAAAGCCTGTAACTGTCCTATTCATGGATGAAATTCCTTAAACTTTGCAGCAGTATTTAAGAGACATTAATTTGATCACGGATGGAAGTTTTGTCCATGGAGGTAAAATTGTCTAACCCTGTCAGGAATAGGGTCACAATTAATACTTCCTGTTCAGTACCCACGAATGTAGTTCTAGTCTATTTTTAGAGACATTTTCCCTCTCATTTTGATGGTGATAGAAGAGTTTTATTTATGCTTTTTTTGCCAGGGATTTAAAGGAAATTGTTAATTCTTGAGAATATGAGCTCATGATGTTGTTGTCTGTGTGTATTTCGGCGATAGTGCATAGTGAGTAATAAGGCCTTGGTGATGGGCTCAATTTTGAAATCTGCACACCCTAATTAAGTATAAAATATTCTATTTTAAAAGCAACATATAATTTCAACTTGTGTATGACTCAAAAATGTAGTATTTCATGCAAATATGTTGGGGGTGATAAAAAGGCACGGGGGGGGGGGGTTGCTGAATTACCTGGAACATATAAAAAGTCAATTCATTCTTAAAGCTGAATGTTCACAAAACATTTCTATATAAAACATTAGTACGAAATATGCAAATTTCAGCTTGAAATAACATGAGGTCAAGAATTTTTAAAAATTGCCAAAGACCAATATTAAAATGGTGGATGGTACATGTGTTTGAATGCTTGCTGTGAATTCATTTGAAAAGATATCATAAAGATGGTTCATTTTTTAAATCTCCACATTCAAATTAAGCAGAAAACATACCATTTTAAAAGCAGCATATAATTTCAACTTGTGTATGACTCACAAATATAGTATTTCTTGCAAAAAGGTTTGGGGAGTTGATAAAAAGCACAGGGGGGCTGCTGAATTACCTGGACCATATAAAAAGTCAATTTATTCGTAAGCTGAATGTTCACAAAACATTTCAATATAAAATATATGTAAGAAATATGCAAATTTCAGCTTGAAATAACATGAGGTCAAGAATTTTCTAACATTGCCAAAAACCAATATTAAAAATGGTGGACGGTACATGTGTTTGAATGCTTCCTGTTAATTTATCTGAAAATATATCATAAAGATGAGTTCATTTTTGAAATCTGCACACTCAAATTATGAAGAAAAATCCCATTTTTATATATTCTATAATTACGAAAAAATGATCCCCTGTTGATATATCATAAAGACCACCTTACATCATAGGTGCTCAACGCGAGCTTGATGTTGAGAAGAAAAAGAAAAAAAACCACAATAATCTAAAGGAAAAAATCATACAGAGTGACAAAATACCTTAGATTACCCCCATGGCCCGTTCTGACATAGGACCCTCTCTATCATAACATATGAGAGAAGGTACGTAACTTCCAAATACTTCGTTCCACCTACGACCCTCGATTTCCTTCTGCTATTTCCGTCTTTAAAGGCACACGACCATACTATATGGCTTGTTGTACTCCTGAGTTATTTTTCTATCTATCAAGCCATCATTGACTTTTCTGCGCTGTACTAAACTGAAGTTATGGGCTCCAAAATGTGCGATTTTCGCGAATTTTTTACTTGTGGACAAGTGCATGCACATGTGAAAACAGGTGAAAAGACGTATATGTACCGTCTTTTCAACTCTATGGTGCATCCCTTTTCAACTCTATGGTGCATCCCTTCTTGAATTAAAGAACAGTGGCATACGCAAAAGTAAGTTTTTACTTACCATTAACTCGATTCAACTTTAGGAATCCTGTTCCATGCAAGAATTAGACATTGTCTTCTTCACTGCACATACATTGTATACATGCAACTCTATTTTCAAAACAGGTAAACTATGCGGCACACACGTCAATGCCGAAATTTTATTGTCTCAAAAGGTTACACTTTAATGTACACTGTCATTAATTTAACACATTCAAATGATTCCTAACATGATCTGATCATATTATTACCTTTTTTGCCGGGATACAAATAGTCTTTATAGTGAAACGATTCTCTGAGCCATGGATGTTATTTAAGTATAAACTTTCGAGCCATTATTGTCTACCATACCCCCAGCTTATTGGTCCCATGAGATTATTTGGCCCAGCACTATGCATGCAAAAAATCTAGAGTCTTCTGTGTCTACCATACCCCCAGCTAATTGGCCCCATGAGATTGTTTGGCCCATCACTATGCATGAAATAAATCTAGAGACTTCTGTGTCTACCATACCCCCAGCTAATTGGCCCCATGAGATTATTTGGCCCATCACTATGCATGCAATAAATCTAGAGACTTCTGTGTGTACCATACCCCCAGCTAATTGGCCCCATGAGATTATTTGGGCCATCACTATGCATGTAATAAATATAGAGTCTTCTGTATCTACCATACCCCCAGCTTATTGGTCTCATGAGATTATTTGGCCCATCACTATGCATGCAATAAATATAGTGTTTTCTGTGTCTATCATACACCAAGCTTATTGGCCCCATGAGGCTATTTGGGCCATCACTATGCATGCAATACATATAGTGTCTTCTGTGTCTACCATACGCCCAGCTTATTGGACCCATGAGATTATTTGGGCCATCACTATGCATGTATTAAATATAGTCTTCTGTGTCTACCATATCCCCAGCTTCTTGGTCCCATGAGATTATTTGGGCCATCACTGTGCATGCAATAACTCTAGGGTATTCTTTGTCTATGATAACCCCAGCTTATTGGCCCCATGAGATTTGTTTGGACCATCACTATACATATGCATGCAATAAATCTAAGGTCTTCTGTGGAGCTTCAGTCAATTGTTATTTTAATGTTTAAAGGAATAATACAATTTTCAAGGTATACGTGATCATCCTGATCTAGCTGGAAAGTTACATCTCAGTATAAAGAATGAATTAAATCACTGCAACAAATACACCAGGAATATCAAATATTTTTACCTAAGGGCTTCTTTAGTTTTCAGGCTGGTTTGACGCTGTAAAATTTAAGAAAAATAAGTTTACACGAATAGCAATCAAAATGATGGCAATTAATATTAGCTGAAAAGATGGAAGTTACAAATATCATGTACTGGAACTTGAGGGGAGAGGAGTTGTGAATATTTGTATCAGAGACGTTATGTAGGTCATTTTCTCAGAATATAACCATTCTTTGTGAGTTTGTTCATCTAACATTAAATAGGTCATGAAAAAGCAGGAACTTTTTGGCCCAACATTTGTTACGCTATTATCTGTGCTTTTAAGGTTCCATTCATTTAAAAATAATGATGAGTTAGATGATGCTGTTGTATGAATCTGCATTTTTTTTTTTTACAAACTAGTGATGTCAATCCACTTCTATTGCTATTGATGACATGCAAAGCTGATCAACACCTATTAGCCAATAAAGATGCATCTGTGGCATTTCATTTCAAGGCAGCTAAGGAAATATGTTTGTTCACAATTTATTTCTCTTCTCTCATATTGACATCAAACTTGTTTAGTGCATGTAAAAATCACCGTTAATTGGTTTCCAGCACTTGTTAAACATTTTTTGACTATTGTGCTAATGCTCTGTTTCGAATTTTAATCCACTGATTTGTCGCTAAACTGGCATGGGATTTCCTCTTCATTCTGAAAAACGAAGTGCATTGTGACCGACATTTAATCTTTGATTGACATTATTAATGTTTGTATTCAGTTTCTAGCATTCTGTTCTCACTGTCATGATGAATTTTGGAGAGTGCATGCAGCCTGACAAGTGCTATAGCCTTAGTTTAAACTACTGTTTGCATGGCCTACATTGTTTTAATTACTTTCATTTGCTGATAGTTGGTTTAAGTTTATGTATTGGGTACTGTTTGTTTTAAATGGAAAACATGATAATTGGATGCACATCTGTTTGTAATGCACCATTACAAAAAGCAATTTGTTTTTTTTTTCAAGTTTGCTGGTGCAGTTATTTTTATTTTGTTCAATGATGACATCAATTTTTCCAGTATTTACATGTAGTCTACGTAGAAGACCCTTTCTGACAAGTACTGTTGAAAGTGGGAATAAATGCTGAGGGCTGGAAATCTTTTCCAAAATAATCATAGATGAGTGGACTGCATACTTTACATGTGAGGCATCAGTTGTAGCTTCTGTCAGAGGATATTGCTGATTTATTGGCTATGCTTATAATAATGCTATTAGAGGTTATTGCTGATTTATTGGCTATGCTCATAACAATGCTATTAGAGGTTATGGCTGATTTATTGGCTATGCTTATAATAATGCTATTAGAGGTTATTGCTGATTTATTGGCTATGCTTATAACAATGATATTAGAGGTTATTGCCGCTTTATTGGCTACGCCAGTGTTTTTCAACCTTTTTATTGGAACGGAACCTTCGGAGTGTTTAGATTGCACGCGGAACCACACGCAGTGACACAAGAAAACACCGATTGATACATACGTATGAGTGTAACACTGTAATTGTAGCCCAAATCAAAAATAAACTCGTGTGGCCAGAATAGCCGATATCACTAGTTACTAAGTTACTTTACTGTTACCCGTTAGCATCAGTTTGCAGTAGCGAACATTTCAGTGCGAAACTTGTGCTTGGTGATTTCTACAAAGCAGTTGAATTCGTGGCCGAATGTTCGAGAGAGACACCAGAAGTTCATCTTCGACAGACAAAAGTCGTTCTCATTTCTTGTGTTTGATGGTGGTCATAGCAGAAAATCCGAACTCGCACATGTAAGAAGTTGAAAACTGCAACATAAGTCGCAAAGCTTTCTCAGCGATAGCCGGGTACTCGTTTTCAACTAGTAACCAAACCGCATCCAGGTTCAACTCTGCATGTTTTAACTTCAGCGTTCTGTCACTCGCAACGCTAACGAGCTCCTCCTCTTCCTTAAAAGTAAACTGTCCTTGGCACGGTTCAAATTCCACAAACGGGTTTCTAACTCAGTTGTACTGGTCAACAGATACCGACTGAAAATATTTGCTGAAAGTATTCAACAGAGCATCCAAATGGGTCACAATCAATGGAAGAATTTCTTGGTAATTTCTTTTGAACAACACTGAGAAACATTTCCAAATTTCCAGCAGATGCATGCTTCTTCCAAATTACCAATTTCTTCAGAAATGCGTTTATTCTGTCAGTTGAAGTCAATACGTTTTATGTCTGCTTTGCATTCCACTGTTCAAAATGTTCAATTCATAAAATATATATGCTAGATAATCTAGTTTGGAACACCAACACTCGCTGCTCAGTACTTCTTCAAAATCCTTCAAGTTTTCACGAGAACAGAACATCAGCATCTCCTCTCTCAGCTCGTAGAAACGAGATAAAACTTTTCCGCGAGACAGCCACCGTACTTAAGGGTGTTGGATGAGTGTGACATGGTCCGCTTCCATGCTTTCACAAAGTTTGGTGAACTGACGACATTTCAGAGGTCTCATCTTCATATAATTAACGATTTTCACCACCATGTCCAGCACAGACTTTAACTCGACTCCAACTGTTTTAGCAACTATTGCTTCTCTGTGGATGAAACAGTGCGTGACCATGATAGCTGGATTCATCTGTCGCACCAGCGAGACAAAACCTTTGACATTTCCCGTCATGGCAGGGGCGCCATCCGTACAAATGCCAAAGCAGTTTTTCCAGTTCAAGTCACATGACTGCAAATATGAATTGCCAACGTCAAATATGTCTTGTCCTTTTGTTGTTTCTGGTAACTCAAGTCAGCAGAAAAAATCTTCAACAATAGCTCCATTGTCAATAAAACGTACAAACCCCATAAGCTGTGATTTACCGCCGACATCGGTGCTTTCACCCGCCTGCAGTGTAAAGAAGCCATGTGTCTTTATCTTCGCTAAAACGTGACTTTCAATGTCGCTGGACATGTCTGAAATACGTATGCTTATCGTATTGTCTGACAGTGGAATCTTATTGATGTCAGATACGGCACTCTCGCCAAACATAATTCTCACAATTTCTCGGCATACAGGTAAGATTACGGTTTCAGCGAGGGTATGCGAATTTCATTTTCTTTGCAACGATCTCCGCGACAGCATCACTTGCTTCTTGAGCTTTGTCACTTATCTTGAACTTTTTCTCGAATGTAGCGTTTTTTTTTTATTCAAGCTTAGCGCCCTCTCGAAGTACGCCACATTCTTGTGCGCTACATCCGGATGTTTAGTTGTTAAGTGTCGCTTCAATTTATCTGGTGCCATGGCACTATTGGCAAGCTTTTCCCCGCAGACAACACAGAGCGGTAAGAGCCAGTCTGGGTCTCCTGCCCAAGTGAATCCCATAGCTAAATAATTGTCACTGTACTGACGAACTTTAAGATTCCGATCGACAACGTCAATTTTTGGCACCTTCGGCTCACATGACGCGGTATTATCTGTAGCTTCAGTCGACTACTCCTGAGTTTTAGTTTGGTCGTCAGCTGTGGCATCGTCTAATTTTCTCTTCTTAATAAATCGGTCCATGGTCGCGCAAAAACAACAGTGTTATAAAAATTAATTCAAACGCTAAAAGCTCATTAGGACAACAACGGAAACAGTAATTAAGTGGATAAACAACGACTAATTACCGCACAGTTCCGGTACTACCAGACTTGGTCCCTGGCGATTTCGGCCGTTTTTTTTTATATTTTTACTGGCCACCGGTTGAACCCCTGGCTGGCGCTCACGTAACCCCGGTTGAAAAACACTGGGCTACGCTTATAACAATGCTATTAGAGGTTATTGCTGATTTATTGGCTACGTTTATAATAATGCTATTAGAGGTTATTGCTGATATATTGGCTATGCTTATAATAATGCTATTAGAGGTTATTGCTGATTTATTGGATATGCTTATAATAATGCTATTATAGGTTATTGCTGATTTATTAGCTATGCTTATAATAATGCTATTAGAGGTTAATGTTGATTTATTGGCTATGCTTATAATAATGCTATTAGAGGTTATTGTTGAATTATTAGCAATGCTTACATAATGCTATTAGAGGTTATTGCTGATTTATTGGATATGCTTATAATAATGCTGTTAGAGGTTATTGTTGATTTATTGGCTATGCTTATAATAATGCTGTCACCCCAAGGTTACTAGAAGTCTATGATTTTCACCCATTAAAATGTGGATTATACAGGTAGAAAATGATGGATATCAAGATTTTAAGCAGATTCTAAAATACTTACTTTGTGAAAATACATCCGGTTTTAAGCTCTAAAGGTCAAATACCAGTGGAGCTTATGGTATCACTTGTATTTCCATGTCATCCTGCTTCAGTCTGTCTGTTAGCGCAAGTTTGGCACCACTGCTTCTAATCTACACGGAGGATTGCCATAAAACTGTACACACACTTCTATCCAATGGTCTAGTTCATAGTAATCTACGTGGAGGATTGCCATAAAACTGTACACAAACTTCTATCCAATGGTCTAGTTCATAGTAATCTACACAGAGGATTGCCATAAAACTGTACACACACTTCTATCCAATGGTCTAGTTCACAGTAATCTACACAGAGGATTGCCATAAAACTGTACACATACTTATATCCAATGGTCTAGTTCATAGTAATTAAAACCACTGCTTGTAATCTACATGGATGATTGCCATAAAACTGTACACACATTCTATCCAATGGTCTAGTTCATAGTAATCTACACGGAGGATTGCCATAAAACTGTACACACACTTCTATCCAATGGTCTAGTTTATAGTAATTGAAGCCACTGCTTGTAATCTACATGGACGATTGCCATAAAATTGTACACACTTCTATCCAATGGTCTAGTTCATAGTAATCTACACAGAGGTATGCCATAAAACTGTACACACACTTCTATCCAATGGTCTAGTTCACAGTAATCTACACAGAGGATTGCCATAAAACTGTACACACACTTCTATCCAATGGTCTAGTTCACAGTAATCTACACAGAGGATTGCCATAAAACTGTACATACACTTCTATCCAATGGTCTAGTTTATAGTAATTGAAACCACTGCTTGTAATCTACATGGACGATTGCCATAAAATTGTACACACACTTCTATCCAATGGTCTAGTTCATAGTAATCTACACAGAGGTATGCCATAAAACTGTACACACACTTCTATCCAATGGTCAGGTTCACAGTAATCTACACAGAGGATTGCCATAAAACTGTACACATACTTATATCCAATGGTCTAGTTCATAGTAATTAAAACCACTGCTTGTAATCTACATGGATGATTGCCATAAAACTGTACACACACTTCTATCCAATGGTCTAGTTCACAGTAATCTACACAGAGGATTGCCATAAAACTGTACACATACTTATATCCAATGGTCTAGTTTATTAAAACACCTGCTTGTAATCTACATAGACGATTGCCATAAAACTGTACACACACTTCTATCCAATGGTCTAGTTCATAGTAATTATAAACAGTGCTGGTTAGACAAAGTATGGTTGTCACAGCAACTATCAGGAAATTGTATCGCTACTCAGGATTGGATGATATCAATATGGAATTTGAATGAGAATACTGTTTATGTTGTTCAGTTGGTTGAAAGTTTGAATGATATAATGTCCAATATGGCCAACATGGCAGCCACTTTGAAAATCTTATTGTTAACTTTCCTGAAGGAAAGTTGTCTTGACATGAGTTTTTAAATTAAAAATCATATTATCACTTTTCCATCTGAACAGAGTCATGTCAACATGGCATTTCACTTTCATCAGACAACTTCTTACCATTGCTGACTTGTCCAAAATAAAAATGGTTACACTGATATCCAATATGGCTGCCACAATGGCCATCTTGACAGTCTTGTTATTGCTTGCTCCTTGTTGGATGGTCATATCATGATGAAGTTTTCATTAAAGGTTGTACGTGTGTGTGTGATCTGGATTTTTAACATAGCCTTAACAATTTTTCAGTCATATCGCTACGATGTCAGCAGTGTGACAGTTTATAGTGATGTGTAGCACTGGGGCATTATGCCACAGACATGTAGCATGATGTCCCACCCAGTTACGTTATCCTGACACCAGGCCGACCAGTCCTAACACTAATCTCTTAATGCTGAGCGCCATGCAAGGTAGCCATTAGTACTATGTTTATAAGTCTTTGGTATGACTCGGCCGGGGATCGAACCCACGTTGTATGAGGTAAAGTTGGACCCAAATGAAAGAGTGCCAGTTTGACATCAAATATGGCCACCACATCAGCCTTTTTGAAAATATTTATATTATGCCCACTGCAGACACCATATTAAAAATCTTGTGATGTCTAGTTGGTACTAAATTAAAATGGCAGCAATCTTTAAAATTAGTTATTGCCACCCTACCCCACCCCATGGTAAGTCAAATGGCATTGTTTTCACCAGAAGACTAGTTATGATGTTTAGTTGGTCATGAATGAAAATGGTGTCAATCTCAAATATGACTGCCACAATGAGCATATTGAAAATGTTTTAATTAATTCCTGATTGAATGGTCATATCAAAATGTGGTTTCCACCAAAAGTATATTAATGTTGCCTAATGTGTAGTAAATGAAAATGGCGCCAACACTGCATTACCAATAGCTGGCATAGTGCCTAATTTGAAAGTCTTATCACTCACAAAAATTAGTTAAGGTTTCAACACATTCTTTTCAGACAGTAGAGTAGTGACTTATTGTAATGGCCTCAACTTTGGTAATGGTCCTTTTGATATTTTGTTTAACATGTTGTATACCCCATCAAAGAATATATTTATATGAATGGTTTTTAACATGTCTGCACATCACTGTACAGTGCTGACTAAAATATGAATATAACATGAGAAAAATCTTTGCTTTTGATCAACTTTTAGATATACATATCTATATTAATTAAATACATTGCATTTGATTGGCAGAGCTTATTACTGCTCTGGTAGCAATTTGATCAGAATGGGATTATAGGTTTGTGTCATCAAACTCTTGGACAATATCTAAAGTGAATCAGATGCATACATATGAGAGAATGTGATTGGCTGATCTTGTTGCCACTCTTAAAGCCATATCTTCTGGTGATTTTGGCCGAACTTCAAATATAGTCTATATTAATGAGACACATTTCACCTGTCTGGCTTGGCATGTTACTCGTCTTAATCTGGAGGCTATAATTATCATGCAGTTTCTATGAACAAAAGAGAAACAAAAAAACAGTCTGGCGATATAATGAAGTGTTAGGTTAATTTAGGTGAGCATAACAGGCCCACCTGGGACTCATGTTTATTGATTGTTGTTAAAATAAAATATGTACATTTTGACAAATTTGTGTATTTCCTTTATTTTGCACAAGTTGCTGCTGTTTTTTTTTACTTGCAGCTGTAGGAATGGACTTTGTGAAAGCATCTTGGTACAAGTATATATTATGATCATCAAAATATTCATACCAATTTCACAAGAGTTGTAAATTGTGCTTGTCTCTATCTATTAGTGGTGGGGATGTACATTTATATGAAATTAAGCATCTTCAACTGTATGAGTAAATGTGTATATTTATTTTTGGCGTGTCCAACCCATGTGCTGCATGTGGCCCAGTCCTTCACATTGTTAGGCCTGTGGCCATATAGGCAGCCATTTTGAAAATACTGTAGTATCATCAACTTTCATGGGGGACCAGTTTAAGTGGTTTTCGTTGCACCAAGCCACGAATTTAAATTCCCAACGAAAAATGAGCCACGTAGGATGATGACCCCCTGTTTTCTTACACTCTTTCTTTCCTAGAGATTAACACAGTTACTAGCATTTGATAAACCAAGGTAAATGCTGTAATATGGTTATTTAATATTAGCTTTGGCATGTGTTTGTTTTATTTTTTATTTTAACCTTTTGAAACAAGAATTATAAATCAGCTTATATTGTTTCAGTGCACATGTTCTATAAAGTATCCGATATCTTTAATTTTACACTCACTGCCTTAATCGATTTGTGAGGTAAGTATAGAGAGAAAACAGAGAAAAAGCATAAAGTATTCAAATAACAGTAATACTGAAAATGAAAGAGAAATGTTACAAAATAACACTATATGAAAATTAAGTTTTATTTTATTCCAATTGATCCTTCATTCAAGTTTAACTATTGTTGAAACATTTAAATCCTTCTGAAAGCGCTTTTCATTTTATCCATGCATTTTTAATCCAAAAGAACAACAGTCCTGTAAAATACTATAACTATTTCTTGAAACACTATAATTAATTAAACACTATGTGTATACACTAATTAAAGCAGAGTATTAAAGCTCACACTTCACAGATTTTCGGACAAAGCCACTGTATCAATCAAGTCTCATGGTACTCACAAATGCTTCTCATGTACATAATCCCAAAATTGCTGAATTAAACAAGTCCAGCTTTCTCATAACCACTGATAATTAGGTCAGATCTTTCACTCATTGCTGCATGAGCTGCAATTATCCAATCAGTGTGAATTGGCTTGATTAATGAGGTTGCAAGGTTTACTAATACTGTGCATTGATCGTCACCAGTAACATCTTTTTCCGTTACGGCGTCCATGACCTGATTAGCATATCACTCATGGAAGTGTGACTTTAATTCTTCTTTGTACTCTTTACTTACTGTCAAGTCTAGTGATTTAAGTTGGTCTCTACAACAGGCAGACAGAAACATTAGCTGCCTGGTAAGTAAGCACCTGCACAGCTTCTGACGGGTTAGGAAATCCAGGAACCGATGGGGGTCTACCCTGAATTTTACCACTTTTAAGCTACTGTGTTAACACCATGATCGTCAGAAAGTATTGAGGATGAAACTTGATGGACTGTGGTTTAAGTAAGTGATCAATACATATGTACTTTAATAACCAATGTACTAATGTTGTTGGCTGTGTTGACTTCCTTTGATGTTGAGCACTCAAACGATAACACGGAAACAGTGACTAATCTTGACAGTTGTTTTATTTGCCCTCAAAGAGATGGAAGTATTGTTTTAGTGTTGTTGGCTGCGTTGGCTTTGACTGATGTTTACACTTGGTCGAAAGCATGGTATAAGTATTGAACTTGTCAGGACTTTGATTTGTACTCATACAGGTGGTAGTATTGCTTTAAATATGAATTCTTTATTTTGAGTATTTGTAGCGGTTAAACCATGAAATTAAATACCTACTAATATGCAAACTTTGACAGGCGAAACCACGAATTTAAGTACCCACAAAAATTCCCTTTTTTCACAAAACCACAAAAATTGAGCCCAAAGAAAATAAATGATACTATAGAATGCATTTTAATTAATTTTTATTCCATTTTTCTGCGATGATTTCTGATGTTTTGTGTATCTAGGGGCCCCGAGTGGCCCAGTGGTCTAAAGTGCTCACCGTTATGAATCACTGCCATCTGATCTCTGTGTGGGTTCGAATCTTGGGTTAGGTCAATGTGGGTATGTGAGAAAGCTTGCTGATATCTTTTCATGGATCGGTGTTTCTTTCTGGGGTTTTCCAGGGTTCTTCTTCCACCATTTATACTAGCCGCCATGTATTGTAACGTGCCAAGTGTCAAGATCAAATAAAATGGAATGGATTGACAGCTCACACCTTTTTCACTTACTAGACCTCTCCAGTGTATTGTAGTCAAGAAATGTGTGTTCACTACAAAAGATTCTATATGGATCATACAAGCACAAAACGAAACAAATATAAATATTCAACACAGTTTATTATATGTCTTCCAGGGTTGAAAGTGTTTTCTCACAAAAACTAGTGCACAGAATAGATAATTATAATATTTGCCAATTTTCAGAACAGATGTTTCATAAAGCATGTTGAAATGACAACAATAATTTCCGTTTTAAATTGCATGTGAAAATCATGATAAATGTTCCATTTATCCTAATTCACATGATCTCTAACTGAGATAATCCCAATTCCCAAAATAATCTTATACAGAAAAAGAAGTTAATAGTCAAAATTTGTTCATATAACGTACCAAAGTGGTAATGGTTTTGTGAACCCAATCAAGGTTAGGAACCAGGCCCGGGTTTATGTTTTAGAGTCCAGTGGTAAATATGCTAGAGGCACAGTCTGGAACCGGATGTTAATAGTGTGTCGCGTTTGTTGGCTGTGACACAGTGTGTCGTTTTGAGCGACAGTCTGAAACCGGATGTGGATAGTGTGTCGCTCGAGTTGAATGCGAGGATGTGTGTCGTTTTCTGGCAACAAAGTGTGTCGTTGTGTCGGGTATATTATTTCGACAGCTAAATGACACAACCACTACATAATGGATAGCAGACAGCTGTGTTGATGTTTATGTCCAATATGGCCTACATGGCCAGCTGATGTCCAATATGGCTTACATGGCCAGCTGATGTCCAATATGGCCTACATGGCCAGCTGATGTCCAATAAGGCCTACATGGCCAGCTGATGTCCAATATGGCCTACATGGTAGCCATCAGGAAAATCTTGTTATTGCTGAATGGTCATATCAACATGAGGTTTTCAATTAAAAACTTCTAGTCATGTTTAGATGCTCTTAAATATAAATGATGTTGACCTGACATCCAATATGGTCACTATGGCAATCATCTTAAAAATCTTGTTATCCAAATTATACAGGAAGTCATATTGATGTGGGACTTAAACCAGAAGTCAGACTTTTTAAGATGTCCAGTTGGTCCTACATGTGTAAATGAAAATGGTGTCAACCTGATATCCAGTATGGTCACCATGGCAGCCATCTTAAACATCTTGCTATCCAAATTATACTCAAACAAGATAGTCATTTTGATGTGGGACTTTAGCCAGAAGTCAGAGTTCTTAAGATGTCCAGTTGGTCCTACATGTATAAATTAAAACGTTACCAATCTGATATCCCTTTCACAGCAGCCATCTTGAAAATCTTATTCCTACTCCACTCCAAATGGATGTCTATATCAACATGGAGTTTTCACAAATAGACTTCCTAGGATACCTGGAGAGTCCTAAATGAAAATGGTGCCAGTTTTGCATCCATAATGGCTGCCACCAATGACTATCTTAAAAATCTCATTACTGCACCCCCTGTATGCATGATCATTAAGACACAAGATTTTAATTAAATGAATTTAATAATGTGAACTTTGTCCTAAATGAAAACAGTACTATTCTGACAACAATATGTGTACCACAGCAGCCACATGTAAATTTGAAAGTCTTGTTATAGATGAAGAATAATGGAGATGGCTCAACATTCGATCATCAAAAGAAAGACATAGTCTTGTTTTGGATTCCTGGAAATTCTTTTCGCAAACTAGTGCATATGCTGTCAGTGAAGACCCCTATGATTTTGTTTATGTTTAAATAACTTTTAATTTATACCATATAGTCAATATTTTGCTGACTCTCTGGTAAACTCTACACATGCATACTTGAAAGAACTACATGGATGGTGATGAAACTTGGTATGGCTATTTACCTTTATGAGTACTTGCACCTTGATACAAAATTAGGTTAGTGATCCAAGGCCAAGACAGGGGCCCCGAGAGGCTGAGTGGTCTAAAGCACTCTCCGTTATGGATCACAGCCATCTCACCTCTGTCTGCGTGGGTTCGAGTCTAGGATTCGGCCAATTTGGGTATGTGAGAAAGCTTGTCACTCGCTTCTCGTGGGTCGTTGGTTCTTTCCGGGGTTTTCCCGGGTTCTTCCTCCACCATTAATACTGGCCGCCATGTATAGCCTATAGTGTGCTGCAAAATGGCATTAAACCCTACAACAACAACAAGGACAAGACAGATTGTTTGACAACTCCATTTCAACACCACCATTGCGTGTACATTCCTGAAATGGTCACTTTCAACTTGAGGAATAATATACACTGAAACACTGCTAGCAAAACATTGATCACAGTGGCCTACTTTTCACATCCCAGTCGTGAGCCAATCCAGAAATGTTGCGGGGTGGGGGTGGGGGCATGCATGTCCCCTACAAGTAAGCAAGAGCAAGTAGGATGGAACCCTAGCTAAGCAAAGCCTCCAAAAGCTCTTACATTTTAAGCTTTCTGGGAGTATAATTTGAACAATCTATCTAGATATAAAACTTGCCTTTAGGAAATGTTCAGGGCATCATTTCACAAAACAATATATGCCCATTATTTTCTTGTGTTTTAATGTACAATATTTGAACATGATTATGGGTGTTTCACTAATTAGAATTATGAATCTTTTTTCATTACATCTTTATATAGCTCATGGCAAGTTCCAGGCTGGCATAATTACAAAGTTTTAAAAATAAGTATATTTGTGGATAGCAAGGATTAGAGGGACAGAGAGAATTATACTGATATGCGCCATCAACTTCGAATATATACCATATAGTGTGTCTTCTCTAACAAAGATAATTTGAAACATATTTATTAATGGTATCTGTAAATATTAATGTGTACAATATGTGCACTTTTACACAGAGTAAAAAGAATAAAAATAAAAGATGGCTGTGGAGACCTGAAAATCTAATCGGGTCATCTACATATGTGTACAAAAATTCATTCCATCCGTTAAATGGTTCTTGCCCACTGTTGCTAAATATCTTCTCAAGACAGACTTACAGAAATAAGAACATACGTATCAGTTCGACCAAATCAAAATTGCCCAACAGACTGACGTAAGGTGTGCATGAGTGTGTATGTCTCTGCTTCAATCAAACTTCAATACTTTTAAGTAATTTTATTAACTTTGATTAATGGAGAGCATACGCATTTTGCAAACAAATAATTTTTAAAGCCATAATGTAAATGTTTCAGAACTTGTAGACCATAATAGATACAATGGATAGAAAAATCAGAACTTGTAGACCATAACAGATACAATGGATAGTAAGATCAGAAGTTGTAGACCATAATAGATACAATGAATAGTACGATCAGAAGTTGTAGACCATAATAGATACAATGGACAGAAAGATCAGAACTTGTAGACCATAACAGATACAAAGGATAGTAAGATCAGAAGTTGTAGACCATAACAGATACAATGGATAGGAAGATAAGAACTTGTAGACCATAATATATACAATGGATGGCAAGATCAGAACTTGTAGACCCTACTAGATACAATGGATAGGAAGATCAGAACTTGTAGACCATAAGAGATACAACAGATGGCAAGATCAGAACTTGTAGACCATAATAGATACAATGGATAGGAAAATCAGACTACTCACTGTCCATATGGATCTGAATCTAATAATTAGATAATTATATAAACATATTAGTTAATCAAATTTAAGTTCTTTGCATAAATGTATTATTAAGTAAATGAAATTTGTAAAACTATTTTTTGGTATATACTTAAAAACATTAGTAACATACAGTGATTAATTGAATTTAATCATGTGTTGAGAGAACTTATTAAGTGTTTATGAGAAATATCATTTTTCTGATGATCAGCAATCTAAAGAAATTAATCTACATTAGGCCGCACCATACACAATGTAATTTTATTATAAGCTTGTATGAGCTTATAAACATAGAGTGGGTGTTGAAGCACGAATGAACAGTGCATTTTTGTCCACATTTTGGTCTTACAATGCAAGTAATTGAATCAAAAGTGAAATTAAAACCCAGCTGAAGCTCTGACTGATGATACTCTACCAAGTTCCAGTGCTGCGTCTGTTTCCGTGACCAGAAGAATGGATGCAGACAAGTTCTCTCTCATAGCAATGACAAGGCTGACACATGGGGGTCTCCAGTCAGTTATGGCACCAGAATGTAATGGCACACCTGGGTCTGCAAAATTCTTACGACCATCTTCCAAAGCAAAACTGGACCTGAAAGAGGCAGAATTGAATGAGCATGATGGGACATGTATGATTTGAATGAAAAAAATATTGAAATGTGGAATGATATCATTCATCGCCATGGTAATCAAGTCAACATATGTGGGAGACCAGAGTTCCAAATTGGTAATGAAAGAAAATGGGGACTTGCTTGGAAGTATACTATCATGCGTAAACTCTGCAGCTTTAAGTTACAAGATTATAAGTTGCATGAGGAGATAAAAACAAATAAACCTGCCCCAAATCCTGCTGCTATAAATATGATGTTTCAAGCTGGATTAAAAGATACACCATTGGGCAACCACTGACATTACACCACCTAGTAGAACATCTATGCAAAGGGCCTCCAACCGTGTAGGCAAAGCAACTGTGGAGCTCAATGAAATGGATATAACAGACAAACTGAAACCAGTCAGACAGGTTAATGTCATGCATGGTGTTCAGCATCCTACGCCAATAAATGTTGCTTTTGATGCAAGATACAATGCCATTAGGTTTGGACATGAAAAGAAACCTGGTCAAAGTTCATTGCAAGCTGTTGGAATTGCCTGAAAAACTGTTACAGAGAAGCAATACATTGTATGGACTACTGAAGAAACAAGCTGTGTCGGACTGGAGCGTTGCTGAAGGGGAAATGTTTGGACGTGCAATGTTTTGGAGACCATGTTGACTGCACAACAAATATGTCACCAGTTGCACCACATTCAGAGTATGAAATGGCAAGAGAAATGGGAAACAATTTTGTGCTGCAAGAGATTCTCATTAGACATGCAACAACAGCTGAAGATGCACAGGCTGCTGCTGCCTTTCAAGCTGTTTACAACATTCTACAGCCAATGTGGGAAGTAGAATGACTGTCAGTCTCCATTCATTTGGGTCATTTACAGTTCATAAGGTGTAATTCGTTTGGGTCATTTACAGTTCAAACGGTGTAATTCTACAATATTTAGTGAAAACATGTTTCAAGGAATAAAAACAACAGAAGGAAAAAGGCCCGAACAGAAAATTATCAGCCAAGATATTAAACCATGCTGCAGTTTGATCTTCAAGCAACTGACGGAAGACAATGGTGGTGATATTACAAATGTCAACTTCCCCAAGTATTGGATGCCACTCTGCGCTGTTATTCAGGGGATTGCTAAAAATGTTGATAGTATTGAAAAGTCTGTGGGGGAGTAAGTACTAACAGTTGGTGGATATGATCAGCATACCTGGGCCCTCATCAAGTGACTCCTCTAAACATGACAGAAAATGATAAGAATATCCAACAGACATTCTGACAATGAAACTCTCCTGTAATGTAGAAAGACTGCAACTGAACAAAAACACTGATAACAAAAGTGAAACACTTGGGAGGTAAAATTTCAACAAGGACTCTGAGATCACTGGAGACAATTGATAAAGACTGCACTTACCATCAGTTGTATCAAGGTATCCACAAACCAGGAAACGTATTCTAGCAAGATGAGGAAATATGATACAGACCCATATGAGGTACAGGACACAGCAAGGCAATAGGAAGTCTGATACTGCAAAGGACTGCTAGACTCCAAGGGCTGATCACTTCTATGCACAGGTTTAGCAGGAGCCAATGGACACTACAAACAGAAAAGGTTATCTTAATACCATGTGCAAATTGACAGTACTCAAAGATACCATGAAGAACACACTGTACAGAAGGGAAAACTGCAGTGGATAAATCTGTAGGTGACACAAAGCATGTTATGTGCAGATGTGTTATTTACTACCACCAGATGAGACCTATGGAGAGGTCGAAACAGTTTTCTCTAAATATGATAACAAAAATAAAGAAATTAAAAAGTAAAATACATATATGCAAATAAATTATAAAATAAAATAGCATAAAATGACTTACTAGCTAACAGAATGAATGAATGAAGGAAAGAAGGAAGGAAGGAATCAAAGGAAGGAAGGAATGTATTTAAGACAGCACTGTCATGTCAGCTTTGTCTAGTAAAATAAAGACCACACTCTTACTTTTCTCCTTCTTACCCAACACAATCATCCATCCATCCATGCATGACAGGGTTTTAAAAGAATCCTCCATTGCAACTTGTATATGGTGTAGGAATACATTGCTGCTAATAATAATGAGTGTCATCTCCAACAGATACCATTTCTGTGAATTTATGTTTTAAATTTAACACAACAAAATTATTTTTAAAAAATTGTAATTAAATTTTTAAAGTTTTAATTACATTTTCTAATGCTCATAGTCCATATACACAAGATGTGAACATTTCATGTGTCTATCATTAATAAATAAATATTTTATACCAAACGTTTAATCAATACTGCCCTGACAGGGTTAGACAGTTTCACCTGAATGGACAAAACCTACATGCATGTTCAAATCAATGTTTCTTAAATACTGCTGCAATGTTTCAAGGAACTTGATCCATGAATATAACAGTTAGAGGCTTTTATCTTACACCATTGTAACAGAAGCACCAGCCAATTCCAAATGGCTGACTGTCAAAAATGCACAAAACTTAAAAGTTTATCTTGTGATTTTGCTAATCAAGACAGAGACTTTAAATAACTGTAATTAGTTTTCAGTCCTAACACCAATCTGGAAAGTATTAGAAATTAAACTTGACTGTTAAACTTTCCTAGAAAATTAAATTTTTAAAAAATAGTAAATTTTCAAACATTCTTTAAAATAATCTTGATATTTAACGTATTTTGACAAATGTATGCTTTCTAAATGACTTCTGTCTCTAACTATTTGTACACTGAGAGAAATAAGTTATGAAGGATGCAAAACAATTTTGAAGATGCAAAAACAGTACATTCAATAATTGGGGTTCCGCACATTCACAATGCCAATTACCTATTGAAAAATTCTGTACACTAAATCTGATATTCTTTTATTATAAGTAAACAATTTTATTATAATACCATTATGATATTTCCAAATTTATTTATTTCTGCTTTTCTGACAAAGTTTGTTTCAAAACCAAAATTATGATAAGGAAAAGCATTAGGAATGCCAAATTAAATTTCTTTATGTAAATTTTCCTATAAATCACTTTTCCATGTTATGTCGATGTTGCTCTAATATATATATATATATATATATATATATATATATATATATATATATATATATACTGAAGTATATATAAACTTGTCACAGGAATAAATAAACTGCAGTGAACTATGTCAAAATGGGTGACATGAAACAAAGTTTACACAAAAGGGTCATTTGGTTCAAAGCAGGCGAAGATGAGTATAGGAAAATTCATCACTGTCATTGGTTATCTGTATTGTGCTAAAATACTTTTTTTTCCTTCTAAAGTATTGAGAAGTATCACTAGGAAAAGGTTATATTTCTGAAAAGATGCCAGATGCCAGTAAGTGCTTCACTTCATCAAAACTGATGTGTCCGGGATACAATAAATAGCATTCTGAGTAAACACAATTTTGCTTTTGTTATTTTTATATAACGGGTAGAGTGAGAGAAGAAATACACTCATGTATTACATATACAGATTTATAAATAACTGAAACAACTCAAATTTTACCTAACCAATCTTGCCTCACATTGTCTTGAGTGTTTCCAGCTGCATTTAGTCTGGTCCCCAACCATTCATGACACTTGTTGACATCTTGATTTTTCTGTAAATACATAATGGTACCAGTAAATAATGAAGAGTTTTGATTGGTCAGTCAGTAAAGGGTGTGTATTGAGGGTTGCTGCTAATCATCATATAGAACATACAAAATTAGATATAAATCAGTCAAAAGATGGCCATTGTAACAATGCATAGTACATGTGCTACATCATATGGAAAACAAAATAATATAAAATAGCCCAGAGGACTTAATTCCTCGCATAAAAGGTGTCTTCATTGTGCTGGATTTGCAAACTAGTAATGGTTCTTGGATCCTGATATAAGCACACACACACACACATAAACATACACACACACACACACAGATATATATATATATATATATATATATATATATATATATATATATATATATATACACACAATGTTCTCAGTTATTTCTGTGCACATAAGGTTTCCATCTCCAACAAAGAAGCAAAACGCATACTGAATTTGAGTGATTGATGAAAAATAAAATCCTGCAATGCTTACCATTTGAAAAGAGGCAATTGTCACTAGAATATTCTGTTCAAAATAATATTAATTTTGGACACAGGGGATACCACCCCCATGTTTTCCTGACTCGCAGTATGTCGGCCTATTCTGCACACAGCTTTGAAAAGGTGTAATGCTCATCCATCTGCCTATAGAAAAGAAAATACATTAATTTGGACTGTTTCTGTCAGCAGTTCAGTCAAGTTGTTAGACCAGGTTTATAGCTAGTTTTACAAAATACAATGTAACCAATCCTATAAATGGCAAGATATATTAAGCAAACTAATCCGATCTTGTAAAAAATATATTAAAGTTCAATGTTTTATAAAAAAAAAGAAGCTATTATGTGGAAGAGAAACAACAATGAATAGGATGTAATGTGTTTACACTGCCTTATTTATGGGGAAAAATTATTAAAGAATTTAGAAGCAGACTATATGCCGGGGAATTTCTTGAGAATCCCATTCTAGCGACAAGTTGACATGTTGGGTAGCAGATGGTTTTGTACATGTGAGACAATTTCTTGCATAATTGGAAACTTGAATCAAGAAGCTGATTTTTTTTCTTCATCTTTTTTATAATTTATTTATTTGTATGTTTTTAAAAGATACATAGTAAATAGGACTTTCTGGGTTACAGGTTCAAGATGTGGGATATTAAGTACACAGGGATCGTCCTGGGCTTCGCCAATGTCGCAAATTGCGATTTTTTTTCCTTATTGGCGACAAAAATATCCCATCTGGCGATTTTTTTGGCGACAGACTTTTTGGTTATTTAATTTGTACATACAATCATAGATTTGGACTGGATAAATTAAAAGGGAGAACAAAAGGAAGCCACAAACTTGACTAAGCAATGCATTGGAATCAATCTGTTACACAAACAATCCTTTGTTCGTATTGACAACCCCATCTTTACAGCGCATTGTTACATCATAATCTGCTTATGCTGACATCTGGGCTGAGTACTGTATGCTGCGATACAGTCAATCATGCTACCGCACTATACCTACAACTGACCGACTTCTGAAGACGTGAATAGAACAGATACAATTAATTGAATGGCTAAATCTTCTGTTGTTTTTTTTTTTTTTTTTTTTTTTTTTTTTACATATACCAGTACAATAGTTTTGCTGAACCTTCATAGAAAACCGATAACCTTTGAAGTACCGACTACTGTGCATAAATACAAAGCAAATGGAAAAATCTCAATCACAATTATGTCTGTCGCCAGTGCAGCATTTTACTCATTGTTCTTTTCCTTTGGCCATCAATCAGTGTTACAGCTGCTGAGACTTAAACTCCGAAACAAGAAATAGCACAAAAAAACAACCAGTTTTGCATAATTAATAATAATTATTTATTTCTCAAAATACAAGAGTGAAAGAATCTCTAAATTGGGTGTGAGTTTATGCTTATATATACGGTCCAATATTGCCAGGTGTTGACTCGTGTAAGTTTCATTCGTGGGAATGGAGATCATATTTTGTTTGTCGAGAAAATTTATACAGCATTCAGTGATCATTCTTGGGATTTAGGAAGCAATTCACTACAAGCTTTGTGAAGCTAGCCATGGGGGGGGGGGGGGGCTGCTGATAGACTACTGGTGTCACCTGTCAGTGCTGTGGACTGTGAACGTAGATTCAGTAAGATGAACCTCATAAAAACTGACATCAGAAATAAACTCTGCATCTCGTCTCTCGAGAATTTCATGAGAATCAGCACGTACAGATGTGAAAAATTAGACTTTGAAACTGCATTCAACAAGTGGGCAGCCCTAAAATTGCGACGGATCTTCATGTAATACTTTGTAACATTTTGTTAATGCTTGTTGTAATTAAAGAATTAAGTAACCCATCTTTTGTAATTTTCATTGCCTGTTACATTAATAGACTAAATTAACCCTTGGAAAAATGTACACTACTTGTTCTGGCGACACTTTTTGAAAATTGGCGACAAAATATTGAGGTTGGCGATTTTTTTGGCGACAGCTTTTTAAAAGCCAGGACCATCCCTGAGTACACTTTATGAATATCACTTTTCTTATTAAAGTAAGATCGTTCTTTCTTGCTACAAAATGGACTTTTGACCAAAAATAACACTTGATCCAATATTTATAGAGGTGACGTATCGTTGCACAGAATTACCTGATGCACAGAATTGGCCAACATGCTTGCAATACAAAATCAAGAAAATACCTGTATATGTCAATTTATGACCTGTAAAACTGTTTTTGTTCTGAATTTTTTTATTTATAAAATAAACAAGTATATCCAATAAAAAATAAATCGAGTATATTTTAATGAAAAACAAACCATATGCACAATACCTAACTGAAAAAGTATTCATGTTATAGTATAGAAATATCTGCAAAAGCCGGAATCAAGGGAGGTAATATCACCATATTATATCATGTGGTCAAAGTGAGATAACTCACAGCATAGGAAGTGATGAAGAGAGAAATACAATATGAATAAAATATGAATAATCCTTTTAAATGTCGTTGTTTAGCCAACTTACGTATGGATGTATCTATATATGCCACGTTCGTTGTGTATACTATAGTATTTTTTACGACTAGCATCATTTCACGAAATACGTATCAGTTTCCTTATTATTTGTATTCGTGGAATATGTTTTCGGGTCGTGACATCCAACAGTTCTGGACTTGTGTCTATCAACAATCTAATTATGCTAATTTTTACCTGCATTATCTTCAGGTTAAGATCAGTACCATCTGCTCGATAAAACTTCTGAATCATGTCCATCTATCAACAAGACGTGAGAACAGAAAGTGATGCCGTTTCCAACCGTACTATAAATGACAGTACATGTTTTCGGTTCGTAGTGTTAGTTTAATGTAGAAGTATGATCCGTACCGGTGCCACACCTAAAATGTGTCGTCTTTTATTTTATGTGAACTGCCAAAGCTATTCTTTCAAGAATTTTAAATAATAACAAAATAACGAAGATTTGAAAACTGATAATATGATATGGGCCCTGTCATAAAATATTTAAATTGAAATGACACGTTAATTATAAAGGGTGAACATGAAATTTAGACATTGACTTCTAAATTAGAACTAATTAAAATTTATTTTGTTATTTTCTTTTATATAAAAATAATTTTTAAAATTGAAAAATTAAAATTGTAAAATTTAAAATATGTTCAGGTGTATAATCTCTCTCTCTCTCTCTCTCTCTCTCTCTCTCTCTCTCTCTCTCTATATATATATATATATATATATATATATATATATATATATATATATATATATATATATATATATGGTGTTCAACAATATTAGATTTGGATATTTTCGGCCAGTGATGAAAACTTCATCTTGTCTTGATCAGATTGTCAAGGTTCCCATACAAGAGGTTTCTCATACGTTTTAAAGTTGTGATAAAATGTTGATTTATTTTGATTTATTGCTCTTTGCATCGTGAACAATATGATGTCCTTTGTAATGAACTTTCCTTCCAGTTTGTAACATTCTTTTATTCATAACTGAAGAAGCATTTGTTTTTTGTACCTACTGATTTTTAGAGAAATATAAATTATTTACCTTTACGTTTCTAAAGATGAAAGATTTCGGACTTATTTTGCAACATCATAATATTCAACAAGCATTTTAATTGCGTGTACTATGCAATATCTATGTGTCTTCGTGTACATTTGACTTTTCCTGTTCTTGTTAATACTAATTCAACAAAATACGATTTTAAGGTGTATGTTTACTAAACATTAATGAGATTTAGTTAAATTCGTCTGTACCAAACATTATGTGCATATAAATATGTTGTTGTCTTAGTTTGCTTGTTTGTTTGTTTACTGTACATCACCAGATTGTAACACGGTCCTACACAAATCCCGTCTGTATCACATTTTAACAATCTACAGTCTATCTACCCCAATCCACACTCAAAAGACTTAAGTCTTTATTTGATGTTTTCCATGGATTTACACAATATTAATGCATGGAAGCACCAAACAAGCACCTAGTGTCCAAATAAAAAAGCTCACTTTTTCGTAGTAAAGCACAGAGACAGTCTCTCTCTCTCTCTCTCTCTCTCTCTCTCTCTCTCAACTCAAAGAGTCATGGACTGATATGGTTGGTACATGTTATACTATTTTAGTAGTTTTCACGCTTAGTTTCATGATTAGCATGCATTATTCACGGAAAACTGCCTTTGATTCCCTTATACTGCACGTCGTTCCTCAGACCCCAAGCATTGCATAATCATTCGAGTCCTTCTAATATATAGTACAACAGGAGTGTGACGTTTTTCAGGAAATACGGTACAAATTTATGACAATACGAAATAACCATAACTGCACTAGTTGTCACAAATTTCGTAGTATTTTACTGATAAAACGTCCGAGTTCTGTAATAGTACAGAGGCTTATAAATACAATATTACTTCAGAAAAAACACACAAAGCTATGTGAATTTCAACGAGTATAAGCAAGGTGTCATATCTCTCTATCGGTATGTCTGTTCTATCTATCTATCTATCTATCTATCTATCTATCTATCTATCTATCTATCTGTATGTCTGTCTGTCTGTTCTGCCACTCCGAAGCCAGCTACTTACGATGTCACCGCTCCGGTGGCCTAGCGGTTAGAGCGTCCGCCTCGGATGCGGGAGGTCGTGGGTTCGATCCCAGGCCGAGTCATATCAGAGACTTACAAAAATGGTACTAACAGCTGCCTTGCTTGGCGTTCAACATTAAGAGGTTAGTGTTATGACTGGTCGGCCCGGTGTCAGGATAATGTGACTGGGTGGGACATCATGCTACATGTCTGCGGCATGATGCCCCAGTGCTGGACATCACTATAAACTGCCACATTGCAGACATCGTAGCGACATGACTGAAAAATAGTTAAAGCTACGTTAAAAATCAAAATCACATCACAAATCACATCACTTACGATGCCCTAGCCTCGATCGTTAAGTAGAGTACTAACATTTGTACTGGAAACCAGCTAGAAAGGACTAATGCCAGTAATGTTTACACAAAACTTGTCCCTCTACCTTTTATTCTAAGGTGACGAACAAACTCAAGGATCACTATGATTTTAAGGTGAGGAACCCAGGTACATGATGTACTGTCTCTGGAGAGGAGCACAAAATTATTTTCTGAAGAAAGTTTAGGTCTGGACAAAATGAATGGAAATCTGAAAATGAGGACCTAAACTAGTACCTTGTTAAAAAAAAAAAAAAAAAAAAATGTTCTCGAAATTAATTGCCTTAAAAGTGAGAAACGCCCACAGTGCACACATGGAAGGGAAACAGAAAGATACAGATGACTTTTCTGAGCAAGGGAGGTAACCTTACAGGCCTGCTAGTTCTCTCATAAATGAAATACATGAGGTGTGCACACCAATATACAGACTAGAAATATTTTTACCAGTGAAATTTAATATATTAGGTTATCCACCGAACAACTAAAGGCTCATATAATAATTAACTTTTAGATAATAAATGCAAATAAATTCCTTGAACTATGCAATAAATTTAATAAAAGTATGAAAAAATTACATTACAAAACTATAAACATGGAAAAATACGATCTCTAATATTGATACATTTGTAAGGAAAATGCATGGCTAATGAAATGCGGTACTTTCACTTTCAAACAATGTCTGTAAGAAACCGGATAAAGTCAAATTTTTACAAGATCAGAAACAAAATGCAAAATAAAGTCTAGCAAACGAAAAAACTTGACTTTGTCCGAAGCAGAACAATACCTAACACACTTAACAAAAAAACAATAAAGAGGCATATTTATATTATAATATCTAAATATCGGCAGAGCTGAAATCAAGGGGGAATAAACTACTAAATTTCTGATCAAAGAAAGGTAACTCAGAATCAAATATTAACATTTCATTCTTACGTATATTCATTTTGTTTTCAGTTGATAATAGAGAGCAACTGTACTAATATCACGATGGCTGTAACTGGGTTGAAGACGCATATTTGTAGATATAAATCGTGATCTTGTGTCTAACATAGCCTACCCACAATAAGCATCATATGACAAAACACTTATCATGCTCATCACTGTAGACGATATAAAATGATGCAGACAAAATAAAACTTTTTTTTTTTGGTGAGGAGGGAGAATGTGTCAACATAAAGAACAACTAATTACCGGAAACTCCACATAATAAAATTCTCTTTTTTTTCCATTAGAAACCAAGATTTACATAAACAGCGTTGAATTATATGGAAAATCTGTGCCTCAGATGACACGCCATTAAGGACCGTCCGTTTAGTACGTACGCATGGAGCGGGGAGTTGGGGTAACCTAAATGCATACGCTTGCGTATGGGGGTTGGGTCTACTGATAATGTACGTACGCATAGGAAACGGGGTGGGGGCTGAAACCTCAATAATAATTGTCTAATACGTAACCGGTTTGACTGTCAGTCGGCGTTTGAATGTTAGCAGGCACTAGACAAAATTTTAAAGTGACGCAGCTTATTTCTTCGCTGCAGCCAGACATAGGCATTCAACGTCGCTGGACTATCTGTTTTATTAAACACGTTAATATTATTAATCCTTGATCGTTTCTGCGTGGATTATATACAGGCCATTCTATAAAACTGGGGAGGGGGATTTGCGTCAAGCGTATGCACGCAGGTGGGAGGTGGTGTAACAAAAAGTACGCATGTGTACAGGGAGGGGGAGGGGTTAAGTTTTGTCAGATTTTTGCGTGTGTACTAAAGGGATGGCCCCTAACAGTTTACGCCGAATGATTTTTGTTATTGAAAATTGGATGCAAACTAGTATGCAAGCTCTGAAAAACATGCATTTTTAAAGCGATGTAAATGGCTTCAAAGCCATTTTTAAATAAGAAGTTAATGATTCGATGCTGTTATTCATTAATATTTATATGTAATCGGTGACACTATAATGTTGACCAATGTCTGCTAATATTTAGGGAAGCTGTCGGTATTAATAGAAATGGACCGATAGGTGTAGTTACTAACCATACTGCCTACAATTCGACCCCACCCCAGACTCAGAATATTCAAATTTGATACGTTAATTAACAACTTAGTTTCCACAAATGGTGGAAACAAAACTGACACCAGTAATTCAAAACTGAAATATCCCCGACCTTCCGCTGATTCGATTTTGCTTACTCCCTAATAGAAACTCGATAGCTAGGCAAATGACATCGAGTGGCATAACACTGTGCAACTAGTCTGAACGAACAACATCAATATCGTTCAAAGTAAATTGAATCATCATAAATGAATCATTTTCTTTTTATATATGCCCTGTAATTTGCACAATGAAGTTAAAAGCATTGCTTTTATAATCCATTATTAGACTTTACCTCCAAAACAATAAACTGTGCAGCTGTGTTGGAAAAATCGTCAACTAGTCACCAGTGCCACCCGGAAGAGCATATACAATTAACACAGAACTAGAGAAATAAAATGAAAGGTACTAAAAATGGCAACATCCAGTGAAGATTTGATTACATCAGACGCAATGGATGGCATTGACCCAAAAGTATCCGAATATTTGGACTGTGCACTTTATCTGAAAACATTTAGGTCTGCCTTCCTTGCTCACATTCGTTTTGTCGGGATTGTTTACATTCTCATATATCCCACAATGCCTCTGTAATGGTATAATAAATGAATTGTGTTGGCCAATATGAGAAACTGTAGTTCGTTCAGGGTACGAATTTTCCCTGGGTAGATGGGTGTATTTATTTTCTCATAATACACACCTGCTTTCATTGTTGATGAAATTGAAAGTGAAATGTAGATCTTATTTGTGTTTTCTGTCGGATTCAAGACAGATAAACTCCTGCTTATGGCCTGTGTATTATATGTGAACAGGCTTTGTGAAGAAATTGATTAAAAAAAAAATGCATAGAAGTCTGAGATTATTAAATGCTCATAATATTCTGAACAAACACGATTGGCCAAGTAAAGAAGATATGGATCTTCATTAGGATTCACTGGTTAAGTCCATGGACAATGTAAATAATCCTTTAGATCATTACTGTAAAACTCATGAAATCCAGCTTTTTGACAAATGCTTCGTCCCTCATCAAAACATTTGTTCTGATTTAGCTGAGTTGATTAATGAAGCATCCAGTATATCTGATATTCTCAACGATATTAAGGTACATATAAAAGACCTTGAATATCAGATCATACGAGTTACTGATATTAATGTGTCAAACACAAAAAAGCTTGATTCACAGAGAAATCATCTGATCAAAGAAATATGAGCAGTGAAAAAGTTAATAAATAATGTTTTGGATGATGAGGAAAGTAGGGTGAAACTTGAATGCCAGAACATCTATAACGAAGAAATGAACAAATTAAAGCAATTAAACTTAGGATGTCAGTCTGAAATAATATAAAGCAGGAATTCATATTTAATCATCGATTCAGTAAGCAAATGTGCAACTCAAACCCAATTGTTTCTGTAGGCTAAACGAATAATCGGCAAAATTGCCTTATCGAGAACGCAAAGCAGGCAAACGTACACTGAGAACTGTATGTTAACGTTGGATCTGATATCAATCCCCAAATCAAATCTATTACAAGACGGGAAATAACTAAAATCAAAATGACGAGAAATAATGTAAATCCGATCATACCTGCCGGATTCAAATCTCTGAAAGGGTGCAAGGCAGAGGTTCTGGATTTTAAAGAGGTCAATGGTCTTGATGATGAAATTCCATGGTTTATAGATGTAATGTATAGATTCCATCAACTTGTTATACTAGTGTACAGATGTAATATATATCCCATGAACTTGTTATAATGGTGTACAGATGTAATGTACATCCCATGAACTTGTTATAATGGTGTATATACGTAATGTATAGATCCTATTAACTTGTTATAATGGTGGATCTTAATAATAATCTATTTCACCTTCTTGACTCTTTATTTAACTATGTCTCTATATATTCTTACCATCGAGGGTTTGTGCTGCTGAATATATTGAGAAAGCTACCGCAACAAGAAAGATAAAACGCAACGTGAATGTTTTGGTATCGCATCTCAGCCAAGAGAAGACGATATTATCCGGACCATGTGGCGATCGTACGCAGTACTACTGGAGTCTCATCACTCTTGATGGTAAGGAGAAATCCTACCATGATTTGGATGGTCAAGGTTCAGCCGGGACCTATCTTGCTCTAAATACATTCAAACTACCTTTTACGCATCCGTGTATTGGGGAGATTCTCTTCATTGTTTGGCTGTTGACGGCAAGAAATATTTTACTTTCAAACATCATAATCTAAAAGGACCAAGAACTGTCGCTATTGACAGCGACGATAACATCTACGTAGTAGGACAAGACGCACACAAATATATTTATACTATCTGCAGATGGAGATCTAATTCAGATTATCACAGAGGTAATACCCAGATGCAATGCGTTTCAATGAAGATTCGAGCAGATTCCTTCTGACCTGTCCTGAAGAAAAGGAACTTCGTATCTTTAGGCTTGCATGACAGGGGAATATAAGTTGCATCTTTACTGCCATGGTGCTTACAGCATAACGCAGTATATTCAAGAATTGTAACTGCTTACATCAAACTCTACTGTATGCACTGGGTTTGTATAAATATCGCTATCAAGCGGTTCATTTAATCATGCAGGTGTGCAAGAGATGTAAATCATAGTAGGAAATTGAATTTAAAGTCATTTAAATAAATTTTTTGTAGCAAATATTGGATTCATATGAATATGGAAAAATGACCGAACCTTTTGAGAGTGCATGAAATCAAATACATATCACGTTGCTGATTTGCAGGATTAGGGTTTGTATAATTATCGATAGTTATAGTATTATCTATATCAAGAGATTTGTATTAGAGATGTCAAAATAGGTATAAATTTTATTTAAAGAGTCATTCAGATAAATTCCTTTTGCAAACAATGGATTCATATGAATATGTAGTAGTGAGTATCTAGGTGGTTTCTTAGCCAAACCCTTTTTTGTATTGGGCCGACCGGACAATCTTGCTCATAGACCTCGAGCTAGCAAAACAAATACGAAAACAATTTTGTTGAGTTTACAAAATCGATTTCTTAGTCGATCACCTAACTCGAGGATCTATCAAGGAAATCATTATATGCGTCATATATAATAGGGTTGGCTAAGAAAAAATGCCCATTAAGCTCACTACTTTTTTTGCATTAAATTCTTATCGATTTATTTTTAATATTCACACAAAATTTTGTTATTACCTATTTTTGACACTCACACAAAATTTACTGTAATAACGAATCAAAATTATCCGCCTTGCTAAAGTCAAGACCATCAGACATTGTATATCCTAACGCGATTGTGTTCCTGCCATCAGAACAATATCCCGTCATCAAAATTGAACAGACCAGATTTTATGATAATATTAGTCTCAATTTTATGACGATTAAATTGTTTGGTCATCATCTCAACATGACCAGAAAATCAGAGCATATGTATTTAAAAAATAACGAAGGGATTTATACAATTTCGTGACATTTAGTATCAGCTAGATTTAAGCAATACATTTTACTTCGCAATCCGACGTTATCAACGAACTGAACGATAGGACCAACATCTGTTTCATCCTTAAACTTTCCTACAGCTTTTGTTATCGTCACAGTGAAATCCAATGTTTTCTGGATATCTGAAATATCTAATAATTCTCGGCTATCGTAAAACTCTTGATAAATATCATCAGATTATATCCTGTACGTTAGCGATTCACTATCTCTAAATAAGAGCTCTGCATCAGGCTACTTAACAGTAACAAAATCGTTGTGGGACCAGTACATTAACTTCTTTGTTATCTCAAGTACTGTCATACCAACATAAACTAGCTTGTTCAACTTCATGTTTGTTTTTCTTTCTAGATTTTCATTAAATATTTTCATATAATATAATCGTCATATGTAACAAGTCTATTATTGCGTTCCACGATATTAACGATCTCAATATTGACTCGCTTTTGGATATTTTCCGTAGTCTTGCCGAAGACGCTGTTGTTTATAAGCTTGACAAAGTAATTTTGTTTTTGATATCCGTTGTTGCAACTGCTCTTCGGCTAGTATTAACGTCAATATAATCTTTTATCCATCACGACTGATTAAATTTTAAACTCGATGAACGTTTCTAAAACTAAAACAGGATCAACTGCCTGTTTCAGAATTTTGTAATGCGAAACGTATCTCCGTTTGTTGAGCATATTAGGAACTAGTTCTCGAACAGCAGAGTTGTTTACAATATATTTACACTGCAAATGATTTTGTTGTTTTTGTGGTAACAGACTGAAGTCCATTTACGTTGACTCTGGACAAAATGGATAGTCATTATGCTTATCACGAAGCTCAACAGGATAGTCAATATCAACTTCAACAAAATATCTAATATCAAGATGCTCGCATCCCGCTGTTACGATTCTATCAGTTTCATAAAAATAACTGATTGTCACTGATCCATATGAATCCACCAACCGGCATACACTCGGACATCGCATTTTCCGTACAAGTTGTTGCTGTTGATATAGGTAATAAAATGTGATGGTGCTATATTGTCATAGTCGTGTAAATACTTATTGTTGACTTTGGGACACTTTTTAACACTTATTCCGCCTCTGATGAAACAGAACATATCTTGGTCTTTTAACAATTCCAATTTTATTTTGCTTTATTTCAGGAATGCATCCCAGATATGTGCCGGTGGAGAATAGTACCAAGCTTGGTCGAGTCCATAGTGATCAGTGCTGACATCTCTGAAACTTTAAAATGTATCTGCGAGCAACAAAAACATATGTGATAAGATACCAGTCATGATAATGAGTTTTTACAGTCGAATGAGTCCTGTATCGGTTTAGCATAAGCATAATCATCATCACTGACACCTTCAAGATTTATCCGAGAATAAAACTTATTCTTGTCAGGTAAATTTGTTTCATCAAATTTATCCCATTCATCAAGATACTCCATAGGAAAAATTCCTTTACGTGTCAAGAAACTTGACTTCTCATCGAAATGTTCATTCAGATTATCAAACGTAGCACAACCTTCTACAAGCTCATTTGACGATATTGCCATAAACTGATAACTATCAATAAATCCTATCTTACCTATTGTCACCGACATATACTTTTCATTGTTATTTGGGATGCACTTTATTTTATCGTTGTTGTTTATTTTAAGATGGTTTATTGTATCCGTGTTGTCGAACGCTTCATCTATAATATGATAATCATATCCTCTGAAACTGTGAAAGACAACCTGAATGTTATCTGGTGCGGTATATTTTGAATTACATTTGTCTTGTGCTGGACCGCGATACTTTCAAGTAATATAACAATGATCTTTTACTCGATCTTGAGGCGAAAGCGCATACTCCCAAATATGACATACTTCTGCTGCAGCAAAATTAGATTCTTGTTTTAAAGTCAGCGGTTTTATTCGTGTTGTCTCAGATTGTAACAAGACGAAATCAATTTCGTTGATAAGATTTTTCGGAAGCCAAACAACAAGATTCGCTGCTCGATAAATCTTTATAGATTTTAATAAACGTTTATCAGCAGCATAGACAACTTTATATGCAATTCCACAAGGAATATGTTCTTGGATTTTTCTTGTTTAAGATTTATCATGGTTGTTTCCTGCACCTAACACTGAAAGCTACATAGACTCGAAATCTGCGTAAATTATAAAAGTCACTTTCATCTTGTGCCTGTAATTTGCAGATTGTAATATCTTTTCATCTTCGCCAGGAAAATGACCACAATATTATCAGACCAGCTTCATTTGTACACATTTTAAAGGCTACCTAATAATTTTGTATAGAAATCCGTTTTATTCTTTCAGATAAGAACTACCTTGACTTCCAAAATAAACTGTTTGTTCCTTATTTTAAGTGCAAGCCATTGACAAAATGTTGGGCCAAGTCTGTCTGAAAACTGTTTTTCTGCTTCGTCACATCCCAAGTGCACGCCATCCAAAATACTTGGCTGAGGTATGTCGTATAAAACTTGTGTGGTATTGTGCAGAAATATTTGTCTTTTTGTTTCTGCTAGTAATCTTCACCTTTGGACTCCCAGATCAATAGGGTTCTTTGGCAACATAGACATGGAAGAAATCCATCTATTGTCTGAAAAAGATAATTCTTCTTTCATTCTAAATGACACTGAACATCTGAACTTTTGAACCCAAAATCAACAGTGTTGTTTCTTACCGAGAGATGCAGCCTTGATTTTATCTGAAGGAGGGGAACCCACCTCCTACAAAAATAAGGGGAATATACATGAGGTAAGACAGGAGGAAACAACCATAGTTCAATAATTATCGACATATCAATATCAGTCTCTCTTTCTAATCTACTACTTTGGAGCTTCATTCAAGCCAAAATCTTTTAAAGACGAAGCCTATATTTGTGTAAGCATTCATCTGTTTCCGAGCCTTTTCTCTGCCTTGTCTGTGTGCGTGTTGCACTATGTCGAAATCCTCCATTCACAGTCTGCTGCCTTTAGTGGCATATATATAATTAATTTAACTGGGACACTCTTCAATATGATTAAGTGATGTACAATTCTCTGCAGCTCACATATATTTTCTTTTATATAATAGTGTTCCAAAAAAAGATTTTTCATTTACACAAGCTATGTCAATGCTTCACTTGCTAAAATCAGTACTTTGCGGTCTTTTATTCCAGAGTTCTTAACTTGTTCGTACTATCACAGGGCATTAGGTCCATCACTGCAAAATTATCGTGTTTACAACATAAATATTTAGATTATATATATATATATATATATATATATATATATATATATAGAGAGAGAGAGAGAGAGAGAGAGAGAGAGAGAGAGAGAGAGAGAGAATAGATATATATATATATATATAGAGAGAGAGAGAGAGAGAGAGAGAGAGAGAGAGAGAGAGAGAGAGAAAGAGAGAGAGAGAGAGAGAGAATTATAAATATACACCAGACAGAACGGAAAGTGCTATCCCTGGATTCTATAGGAAAACGCTTGATAACAGTAGGTATAATTAACATTTTAATACAAATAATATAATGCTTGATAATAGTAGGCAGAATTAATATTTTAATACAAATAATAATAATGTTCATATATTACCAGCAGTACCTTTACGCATTAACTACCGATAAGTGAAGTGAGCAATAAGCCATTAGTAGTACTTTAAACACTATATGTCATCATCGTCAACCATGACAATGTTGATTTACCACTTGAATCCGTCAAAGAGAGCAGCCGCTATTCGTCAGCGAGTGATGGTAACATTGTTGGCATCCACTATGAAAGTTTGTCAGCATTACTTTTCATGCATCATCGATAGGGCGAAGGGTAGCATTTCGTACAAGTCAGCTGTATGCTTGGTTCCGAAAATGAACTTTCTCATGTTCCTGCAAAATCCGAAGATATGTGGCAGTGGAATTGCACATGAAAATCTTCTACTTCTGTCTTTCAGCATTGATCGATGCGCTGCGAATTCTAAGTTGAATTCTGGATTATTACCATGAACCACTGGAGCCACATCGGCGTCAGCAGTGCCGGCATTGTTTCTTGGTCGCCTTATATCATACTGTCTGTTGTCAGAATGATCAGAAGTTTCCTTCACAAATATCATTGACGGACCAGCTGATCTTGAATAATCATCGGAATATCTTGCTAGACCCAACGTCGTCGTGGCAACGTCGACGTTTTCCAGGCATGTTTCAATGTTTCTTCCGTCGATGTTATATGTAGCACTTTTGAACAAGGCCATGATGTCACTATTAACAAAACCAACTCTAACATCAGTATCATCGCTTTTTAGAATTTCATTTTCTACTTCAAGAATGCTTCAGAAGTTAAGACATATATACTTGTATCCTGAACTTTCAGCTCATTTCGCTCACTCTGATTTGGCTCTCGTACATAATACGAACAATATTGATTAGCACGTACCGGTTCATCTCTGAGGTCAGGCGCATCCATGTCGAATACGGGATCAGAATCACGCTTGAAAATCTTTATTATTAATTCATTATCGTCTAACACGAAGACCACTTCCTGCTATCAGACGACTATCAGTTATATTTTTTCTGTTAGGAGTACACCAGCCAACTCTGCTACTGTTTGATTTGCAGCTTCATGTAGTTTCTAATGACACCGGCTGGCATAACTTCAGTGTTGGGCAATAGCACTGGCTGAGGTCGGACCGCTGGCGATCTGCATATTAATCGTGATAGTCTATCTCTGATTACTGAGAATGATTTACTACACCGACAGCACCAATACCTTATTTACTAGCAACATCACCAACAGCACCGATACCTTTATCACGAACAACGTCAATAGCTTTCATTCCCAGTTGCTTTGCAATCGGTATTGCTTTTAGAATTATTCTTCTGAATAAGACTATGAGCAACAGCACCGAGTCCACCTCCGTAGTTCGCTTTATATGTTGTATTCTTGAATTTATCACCCTGACCATTACAGGTCTACGCTGAGCATCATGTATAATCATATTATTTACTTGTCACTGATCTAATTGCGGTAATCATGAACGATTTCATAAATGAAGGACCGATAAACATTACTGTCAATGATACCATCTGTAAATAATCTCTGACAAATAGATGCTGTTTCATTAGCGATTCCTGGGGCATTATTGTCGGCTTGTCTTCCGCCAATCAGAATTTCTAGTCGCTAAACATCGGCTAGGACGTTATTGGGGCATGGAGTATTAGGACCACTTAAACTGGTACCTGTACCAGGAGTGACGAGACCACTTTCAGTGGCACCGGAGGAGGCAGGATTTGCATCATGCAATTCTTTCTCTTCCTTACCTGTTGTTTTGTCTGCTTTTTAGACTGGTGGCTGTGATTGCTATTATTGTAATTGTCGTCGTTGTAACAAGCCAAAAAACCTATATATTCCATTGATAAATGCAATATATCTTGCATCATTATTTCGGGCCTGATCAACTTCGTCGTGTATGTGGAATATCCATTTGTACCAGTTGTTATGACTTACAGCATAATCAATGTAATCGAGTTCCAAAACTTTCTGTCTCTGTTCAAACATTTGCGCGGTAAACGCAGATAATTTTTCCAAGTTGTCAAATTTTTTAATTATAAAGGAAATTGACACGTGCTTGTGTTGGTTCTGGTTCTGGTTCTTGTTGTGGTACTGGTATAAGATCCTTTATATCGCCTATTTCAGCACGAGCTTGGTCAATACCTTCAAATCTTTGTGGCATTCGTGATAAGCAGCTATTTCACCTGGAAGCTCTCTTCGACTCATTTTTGTATGTTTAGTTCGTTTTGCTATTTTTACAGTTGATTTAGCGGTTTTCTAAAACGTGGGAAGAAGACCTTCGGTAGCCTTTGTAAATGGTTTAAATAATTGTTCTGAGCCGTCTTTGAATTCCACCTGAGACTCCTGACGCTGGTAGTTTTTGTCTCACAGAATTACGGAAGGGGATATATTGCTTAATTACCTCTAGTCGCTGTCCAGCTAGTTTAGCTGTATGAGATTTCATGGCTAGCGTTATTATTGATATAATAATGATTTAATTAAGCCAACAGAAGCAGGAAAGGAGCGACCAACAGTAAGTGTCCAGGTGTTTACACCATGGGTCGGTAAACAAGAAAGCATAACAATTTGAAAATACAAACGTCAATGCAAAAATGCGCTAGGTGCGGGAGACGGACCCAAATGCTTTCATTATTTTTCAACAAGATGTTTTGGATCCAGAAGTGGATGTTGTGAGGAAATTTGTGTAATAAATAGACTTGGGTCGGTTGTTATATGCAGCTGTGATTAGTATGTACTCTATTTTTAATATTTATCCAGGATTCCCAGGGAGTTATCGTAGTCACTAATTCCATCTTAATCTTGTCTGTATATATAATTCCAGTTTGGATGTACTTGAATTTGATATAGGGATGTATTAGGATCCGGATGTTAGTTTTTATAGTGTCACAGTTAATTAAATATCGCAATAGCCAACCATTTTGTTTTCACCGAATATAGTGGATTCTACTTAGGAATTCAATTAGGGCATGATGCCTCGATTTAAGAGATTCATATCTGTTGGTAGCCTTGTGCATACTGTTGTGATGAACTTTTGGCCTGAATTAAGGACTTGCACTTACTTACATTTCCTTTGGCATTACCTTGTGCAGTGCAACATATTTATAAGATTCTCGTTGTTCAGAACGCGGGTGCATCCATTCAGATATACTAGCATAAGTACCTGACATAAGAACCAACTCTTGTGCGCTGTGATTCAAGAATAAAGATGTTAAGTTATAATATGAAAGAAGCAAGAGATGCTAACGACATAGATGAACATATTTATAGTTTTACAAATGGGGACAATTTACATGCTGCAACACTTTGGCAACATATCTTCACCAGTGGTTGAACAGGAAAAGGAAATACATGCCTTTGGCAGTGCCAATGAGTTGGAGAGAGCCAACAGATCATATCAGCAATTGTTACTTTTGCATGGTGCCTCCAGGTAGGAAAGTTGTGTCAAAGAAGAAAACGTGGATTGTGCATTATTCAAACATTCCATCAACTATATGCTCAGAACGCCACAGAAAAGGACTGTATGTTTATGCTGCATCATAATCATTCTCACTTGAGCCAGACAAGGAAAAGAAAGAGGAAGAGGATGAAACTTTTAGTCCTGAACCATCAATGTCACATGATCCATTTTTACTGCCATCCACTTTCTCTGAAGCACACCCCATAACACTTTGTGAACTGAATGATCCTGTCAAGGATTTGGAACTGTCCAAGAAGTGCGTTGGACAAACATTGGCGAAATAACAACAGATGAAGGGCATAAGCTCTACTTCAGTGGAAGAGGGGACAAACACAATCATGGCGTTGGATTTCTTGTCCACAAGGGCATTGTAAACATTATTGGTTGCTGCTCAGTATCAAGCAGGCTCATTACCATCCGCCTGAGGGAGACTCTTTTCAACAACACAATCATACAGGCCTATGATCCCACATCTAACTATGATGACAATGAACGGTAGAATGTTCATAACCAACTGCAAGATGTCATTGAAAAGTCATCCAAGAACAATATTATGTTAGTACAAGAAGACTGAAATTCAAAGGTGGAAGTTGATTCACAGGCAAACTGGAAAAAAAACCTGTGGATCCTTCTGCAATGCAGAAACAAATGCATGAGGACTCAGGCTCTAGGAGTTTTCTGCTTTCAACGATCTTGAGCTAGCCAACACATTCGGCCCTCACAAAGCATTTATTAGATGGACCTGGCACAGTCCAGATGGACAACATCACAACCAGATTGACTACATCTTGGTGAAAAAAACGATTCTTCACAGGACTGAATATCGCCAGAACACGACGTTTTCCAGGAGCAGATATTTGATGTGACCATGATTTATTAATGACAACGTTTTGTCTCCACCTGAAAATGATCAAAAAGCCTAACCAACCAAAGATAAGATTTGACCATGAAGAATTGAAAGATCCAAACATCGCAGAATCCTTCCAAGCAATGATAGGTTGTAAAGTTCCACCCTTGCTAACCTTGGACAGCCAAGACACCGACGCAGAGCTCTGAAATCAAATTCAGCACAGCTGTGACTAGCAGATCTAGCTAGATCATTGACAAATATCGTCTAACAAAGAAACGTTTGATCACAACAGATTTCCTTGAACAATGCGACAAAAGAAGAGATTTGAAAAGGGGAAAAGAGATAATGAAAGAGCTAGAAAATACAGAGAGATATACAACATGATCATGAAAAGCTGGAAAAATGCAAAGGAATCCAGGATACAAAGATAATGCTGCAAAATCGAAGACAGTCTGAGTAGAAATGACAGAAAAATGGTATATCAACTGGTGAAAGACCTCACAACCCATAAGTAAGGGAAAACTACCACCATCCAAGACAAATCAGGAAAATACATCACATAATCTCAAGAGAACCTCAGGCGATAGACGGAATACTGCTCAGATTTGTATAATTAAGATCCAAGGAGATTCAGCTGTACTAAAGTGCCCTCAGGCAGAATAAATTGATGACAACCCCATTCTTCGTGAAGATGTAGAAATTGCAATTAAGTCACTAAAGAAAGGAATCTCAGCCGGCATTCACAACATATCAGCAGAGCTCATTCAAGCAGGAGGAGAAGAGATAGTCACAGTCCTAACAACAATCTGCAACAAGATGTGGCAGACAGGAGAATAGCTCACTACATGGACTCAATCCTTGATCATCGTGCTCCCCAAGATAGGAAACCTACAGCTATACCAAAACTACAGAAACCACCAGTTTGATCAGTCACCCAAGCAAAGTCATGCTGAATATAATTCTCAACAGACTAAAGCCTCAAGCAGAGAAAATTATTACTGGAGAACAGACAAGCTCCGAGCAGGAAGGAGCACCACAGAACAAATCTTCAATCTCAGACTCCTTTGCGAGAAATAACTTCATCATTAGCCGAATGTATACCACATCTTTATAGATTTTTAAAAGGCCTTTGATAAGGTATGGCATGCAACCTTATGGGCAACTATGAGGAAGTACAACATCAGCTCAAATCTGGTGCAGGTTGTTGAGCACCTCTATGACAAAGCCACCAGTGATGTCCTCATCAATCGCAGCAGAGGAGATTGGTTTTCGAACAACAGCTTGCATGACCAAAAGGGCACAGTCAGCATCGGAGAAAGAACAATCACCAGCCTTGGCTTCCCAGATGATATTGATGGTGTAGCAGGAGATGAAACAGAATTAGAGAAAGTGTTAACATTAAAATATCATGTACAAATTAGCTGGCAGAGAATAACAGTACGTCTATATGTATTTTGTATGTACAAATATTGTTATTACTGGTCCCTAACATCATGACGACTACTCTTCCAAATTGTTCATTAGTGTAGACATTATTACAGACACAAAGCAGCATTGGACGACACTTTAGAGGTGAAATATTGCCATGATGATATGAGCAGTGGTGAAGCAATGATTAGCACAACAAATTCACAACTGAAGGTTCAAATTCCATGATTGGATTAGACCAGGTTGGTTAGTGTTTCTTTTGGGCAAGGCAACATAAATAAATTGCTTCAGCACTCAATGATATACTTTGTGTTTGTAAAATGATCTAAACTATTCCAGCTTAAAGAAGAGGAAGAATTGGATGCATCCAAAGATCAGGTAGGTCCAAACAAAACCAGGTGGGTCCAGGAGAAATTGAAACAGTCCAAGATAAACATGGTTCTACCAACAAATGGTACTACATCTAACGTAAAATATTGCCATTCTGGCCTATTTAATGGATGCTTGTTTCAACATGAGATTTTATGGTAAAGATTTTAAAATGGTGTTTGTGTGATATCTAATCTTGCATGATGGCTAAAACTGATGCCAATCCAACAATCCGTATGACCTGCATAATGTCTGGAAATTATTTCAATCCAATAAGCCATATGACCTGCATAACGTCTGGATATTATTCCAATCCAATCGGCCATATGACCTGCATAATGGCTGTAAATTATTCCAATCCAATAAGCCGTATGACCTGAATAATGGATGGAAATTATTCCAATCCAATAAGCCATATGACCTGCAGAATGGCTGAAAATTATTCCAATCCAATAAGCCATATGACCTGCATAATGGCTGGAAATTATTCCAATCCAATCGGCCATATGACCTGCAGAATGGCTGGAAATTATTCCAATCCAACAAGCCATATGACCTGCATAATGGCTGGAAATTATTCCAATCCAATAAGCCATATGACCTGCAGAATGGCTGGAAATTATTCCAATCCAATAAGCCATATGACCTGCAGAATGGCTGGAAATTATTCCAATCTGACATACAATATGACCTGAATAATGGCTGCTAATTATTCCAATCCAAAAAGGCATATGACCTAAATAATGAATGAAACTTACGTCAATCCAATAAGCCATATGATCCACATAATGGCTGGAAATTATTCCAATCCAATCGGCCATATGACCTGCAGAATGGCTGGAAATTATTCCAATCCAATAAGCCATATGACCTGCAGAATGGCTGGAAATTATTCCAATCCAATAAGCCATATGACCTGCATAATGGCTGGAAATTATTCCAATCCAATCGGCCATATGACCTGCAGAATGGCTGGAAATTATTCCAATCCAATAAGCCATATGACCTGCAGAATGGCTGGAAATTATTCCAATCCAATCGGCCATATGACCTGCAGAATGGCTGGAAATTATTCCAATCCAACAAGCCATATGACCTGCATAATGGCTGGAAATTATTCCAATCCAACAAGCCATATGACCTGCAGAATGGCTGGAAATTATTCCAATCCAATAAGCCATATGACCTGCAGAATGGCTGGAAATTATTCCAATCCAATAAGCCATATGACCTGCAGAATGGCTGGAAATTATTCCAATCTGACATACAATATGACCTGAATAATGGCTGCTAATTATTCCAATCCAAAAAGGCATATGACCTAAATAATGAATGAAACTTACGTCAATCCAATAAGCCATATGATCCACATAATGGCTGCAAATTATTCCAATCCAAGAAGCCATATGATCTGCATAATGGCTGTAAATTATTCAAATTTGATACACAATATGACCTGAATATGTCTGGAAATTATTCCAATCCAACAAGCCAGCGTGATGGACATTTAGAAATCTTTGAATGGCTATTTTCAGTTAATTGCTGTACTAATATGAGATTTTCACTAAAGACATTTTCCGAGGACTAATTATTCCTAAATGATCAAAATGCTGATTTGACATCCAATATGGCCTCCATGGTGGACAGCTTGAAAATCTTACTATATATTTTCCAGAACGGATGGCCATACAGAAATGTATTTGTTTTAGAAAATACTTATTGCATGCAATGTTCCTCAGATAAAATATTCAAAATGGCTGCCTTGATGGCAAACCTAATCATCTTTGTATAGTTAATTCCAGAGAACAGATGGTTGAATTGATATTGAGGTTTACATTAAAACACTACAACAATAAAGAGCTATTTATAATAAAAAGGATTTTCATTAAAACAACGTAGCAATTCAAAGCTAAATCTCATGCAAATAAGGTTTTCATAACAAACTATAGTCATTCATATCTAGTTCTAATAAAATGTGGATGTCATTACATCTTGCTATATAACTAGGTTGTGTATGTAGTGGAATTTCAATGAACAAGTGAGTATTCAGCATTATTGGTGTAAAAGTGCAAGAAACCAATTTTGGTAACAACTATTTTTTTATAGTTTGAGCTAACAGCATTATTAATGCAAAACTGCAACAAACCAAATTTGGTAGCACAGCTGTTTTCTTATCCTTGATATAAAACATTAACAGCATAAAGTACCATTTACCATGTCATAATCTATTTATTAATTTCCATTCATACTGATGTTGTCAGGAGTATCTGCCAGTACAGATAAAACTGAAAGACCACTGACCTTAAAATCAGATTTGTGCATGTGTGTTCTTCACAGTGTATGCTTGACATTTCGAACTTATTTTGGTCAAACTCCTTGATTTATTTATAGAAGACAAATCAGAGAATTAACTGTCCTTAAATACATTGTGACCTAACCATGTATATATACTGATTATCTGAAATACTTCACATTAACAATTATCAAGTGATTTTCATACATAAAAGATGTTGAGCAATCATAAATTGACTTTTAATTTCCAAATATCAAGTTCCATGCTGTCTTAAAGTAGATACTCTTTTTATACCTTTTTCTTATCCAGAACTTGAACTCACATTTGACCTGCCATTCAATTTATGTCTCGAAATCGCTGGCATGAATTTGAGATAAGACTTCAGCTACTGTGCAGGGCGATAGGCCTACTTCTGGACCTGCAGATGTCGATGATTTGATAGAAATCAATAGGGTTGGTATCTCAGGCGTAGTAGGCATGTTAACGGGATGGAGTGCTTGAGTCAGGAAGGTCTTTTTCTCTTGTGTCGTATTAAAGACGTTTGATACATTTCTTTCAGAATCATTAACTCTGCCAAAATGTCTAAGAGTACCGTTACCGATTGAATTTCACTGTATCCTTCTCTCTCCTAGACCTTGTTTTTTCTCCGCTTCTTCCTCCTGAAGTTTCCATCTTGCCTCTTCTTCTCGCTGCTGATGTTGAATGAGAAAGGCTTTTTGTGCTTCTTTCGGCTGCTGTAAAAATTTCTCAAATTCTTCTTTCTGTCTCTGTTTAAAATTCTCGACACACGGTAAGGAAAGAGAAGCCAGCGTAGGTGCTGATACTTGAACAAAGACTTGTGAAGAGAGAAATTCCGCCAAGTCCCAATTAAAATCTGTCTCTTCTGGAGGTAGGATGTGTTTGCTGGGTAGCCACTGCTATGCCATTACTCCTCGTATCCACAGCCGGTGCACACCAATTCATAGTCTTCATAGTTTCCGTCATGTTTTAACACTGTCGCTTTGATTCAGTGCGCACAGATGCTAGAGCACCTGTATAAGAAGGTAGGTACCTACGTACTCTGTTGAATCCTCTTTGTTATGTACAACCTCACTTTTCTGTAGAGCTCATTGGATGTAACATTATTTGGTGTTCATTATATGATTAGGTTAATTCGAATGCTTTGTTTTGTCTAATCGAGCTTTCATTAACATATGATTAGTTTACCATAGTCATATATTATTTTGGCTGTATATGTTAAATCAACCTGTTTCTGTAACTATGAACACTCTTCTAGTGTATGCTGTATATTATAATTATATTGCTTAGGTCATTGATGGATCTAATTGCTTTGGTACTCATTTCACCATGTAACTTCTTCAACTTAGACTGCAAACTTACAAAGATTTTTTTCTCCTCTAGATCTTTCGCCAGAACATCTTATATGTTTGTCTTCCTTTCTGTTAGTTCTTAATTTTTTTCTATATCTATGTAAATCATATATGTTTCCCCTTACTAGTTCTAAATTGTGTTCGACAGTAGATACCGCTATGAATTACTTTTTCAAAAAGATTTGAGCCTTTAAAATCGTTTTACGTTTCTCCTCAAATAATATTTGCACCTCTGGAATACTTTTCGAGATGGTGTATTGCCATCAATGGCAGTAAATTTATAGTTACTAAATGAACTTGATATTTGTTATGGGCTCTCCACTAAACAAAGCTATCATTTGTCGCATCCGTTCATTTGTCAGGATCACTTACATTTACTATAGGGTTATAAGTGAGGTCTAATTCACTGTTAGTTGTTTGGTTTACGTCTGTTTTTCTCTCAATATGTAAATGTTTACTGAGACCTGGAAGCAGTCTATTTCCGAGCACTGTGTACGTTACGCGATTTATTTTACTAGGAGCATTCCCGTTTCCAGCGTACCTTTAAATCTTCATCGCTTATGCTAAGCCCCTCTATGTTACTTGTACCCCTCTGTAATTTATCATTAGTGTCATGAGTTTTGTGTGAAACAAAGTCTCCTTGAAAAACTTTGCTAAATTTTATAGACTGGAGTAAACACGAATAGTCGTCGATAATATCAAAAAATCATTGCACTATTAAGTTGGTGTAGGAAAATTTATACAATTTGGAGTTTGAAAGGCGAACTTTGAAAACTCTGTCTTATACTCAAATAATTCCTTTTCTGGTGAATCATATCCATGCAAAATTGTATTGCTACTGTACATTGTGTGCGATTGGAATTCGGAGTAATAGTTACTTTCGATTTTGTTCCAAACCTTCTACATAAAACAATAACAGTTGGAATGTGTTAAAATCGTAAAAGCGTAATAGCTGAATATCTAACACAACTGTAGAGCAGTATCAGCAGAACCTTGGAACAATCCCTGGACTAACTGTCTAGATTACCTTGGTAATACTTTTATGTTTTAACCCCAGTTTTCTAAATTATTATTGCATCCAACAACAATAGCCATTTTATTACCGTTCTACTTGGTAGCACGTATATATATACAGTTACATCCACCAGAATCGAAATGTATGAATCTGTTCCGCACAATTCTACAATTCTAGTTTCATATATATTTTCATAATCATGTGAAGTACTAATGGGAGGAAACTTATTTTATGAAAACGGTTATCTTGTAGATATAGTATCGATTTCTTACTTGAATTGTTTTTTGTTTTTACCTCATCTGCCTTTTTCTTTCTATTCATTTGTTTCATGCTCCCATCCATTACTCCATCCATCCATCCATCCATCTAAATAGGATGCTCTAGTGTCTCCTTTATTTTGCCTTCTTCCTCTGATATATGTTTTTGAACAGAGTATTTTCGATATTTACTATTGAGATAACTTAGTTTAACAATTTTAGTACGGATTAATAAAATATATCAAGATAAGTATATTACGATTATGTGCAAACATTTTAGATACATACACACATACATACATACATACAGACAGACAGACAGACAGACATACATACATACATACATACACCGGGTAGATCCTGAATTCATATCTAAATTATACACAATGGTATTTGTAGAATCAGCACAGCAATGATAGAAAATGGAACTTTTTCTTTCTTTTTTCTAAATTCAGTTTTCTTCCCTCCTGTCAGATTCAATATAAACTTTTAAAACATATAAGACCGACACCGATTACTGGCTGGATCTTTGAGTGTGGTTTATTCCATAGTGGAAACCAAAGACGATGAAGAAGAAAAAAAATTGTTGGATAGTCTACCACTTGCCCATTACGTTTATTGAATGTGAGGATCAAGCCTTGCAAAGAAAACGGATTTCTCCTTTTGCATTATCCAGCACTTGATTGCTCAGATAAGCTACATTTCTTCACTTTAAAGTTGACTTTGCGTTGCGATACATAGACAGCATACATTAAATACTTAATGTTATCATTAGAGTTTAGATTATAAAGCACCACACAACCAATATCATATACTTTCAATTTAAATTGTATGTCCTTAAACTATTTCTTTAATAGTTCACAATGTTATCGTTTAATATCGCATGAAATATTTTATTTTATTTACTTTAATAGATAACGGGGAATCGACTTGTTTTCCACAAGCCGGTGTACATGAAAAGCTTTAATAAATTACGAAGTTAAAACTTATGTCGCATATTGCGCAGGTCAGATGCGCATGTCAGATTATCATTACTACAAGATCGCATCATGTTCGTCCTTCGTTTCAGTGTATTGAAATCGTCTGTACCTGCAGTTGCTATCACAGTATAAGACTTTCTCAAGTATCGTTTGTACAAAACCTTCATTTTATGATTGCAATCACAGTATAAGACTTTATCAAGTATTGTTTTTACGAAGCCTTCATTCCAGGATTGCAATCACAGTATAAGACTTTATTAAATATCATTTTTACAAAGTCTTCATTCCAGCATTACTCATGGGAAAGATCCTAATCATTCCTATCTATGCTTTGACTATGATTGTTAGTTACACTACGGCCAGTACATATTCTCTCTCTCTCTCTCTCTCTCTCTCTCTCTCTCGCTGTCTCTCTCTCTCTCTCTCTCTCTCTCTCTCTCTCTCTCGCATTTAGATCAATATCGATATTTCAATTAAAAGATGCATGAACATATACGTACACTCTATATTCTTTATATTAGTCCTTTGCTTGCAATATACCGTTAGTTTTATTTTTTCCCAAACATTGCAAATTTGGGCCACAGTTTCTTCCAGTCTATAGAAATGTCCCATACTTTTTATGTTATCCTTTATCAAACCGATGAAGCTTATTCTAAACAATATTTCTCTTCTTCATTACAAGTGAAATGTTTTCTATTCAGTATTTCCTATCTTCATAATAGAATAGAAGTTAATCATATGATACCAATTTGACTTTTCCAAAATAGCTGTATCATAGTTTTTGTCTTCACGGTAAGATATCTCTTTATTTTCAGCGCGAGATTTTAAGCGTTATTTAGGAAGATATCATAGGTTTTAGAGATTTTCACAGCATTTCCAATGTATACCGCTTGTCCGTCTACAAGGTAGGGCATTACTCTAAAATACTCCATCAATAAATTCCATAAAATATGTATTCATAGAAATGAAATGGATATGTATCATTGCTGGATAACTTTATAAATATTGTACACGAATGCTAAACATGTCTACTTGATATATATTATTGTTGCAATTTATTCCATTTAAATTGTCAGCCTTTTCGAAAGGTATTTTTGCCATCCCTTGCTAATTTATCAGGATACACTAGGATCTACAACGTGTGGAAATCACGTGACTTTCATTGGTCCTGCATTTGATATATGTATGATATATGGAAATTACATCCAAGGTCGCAAATGCTTGAAATGATAATGCATACATACATACATACACACATACACACACACACTCTCGTACACACATACCTACACACAGACACACACACACACACACACACACACACACACATACATACATACATAGGGGCCCCGAGTGGCCGAGTGGTCTAAAGCGCTCTCCGTCACGGATCACTGCCATCTCACCTCTGTCTGGGTTCGAGTCTTGGGCTCGACCAATGTGGATATGTGAGAATGTTTGCCGGTAGCTTCTCGTGGGTCGGTGGTTCTTTCCGGGGTTTTCCAGGGTTCTTCCTCCACCATTAATACTGGCCGCCATGTATAGCCTATATTGTGCTGAAAAATGGCGTTAAACCCTATAACAACAACAACATACATACATACATGTGTGTTTATGTTGGTTGGTACGTTTCATTTAGACGGCCGTACAGTTAGGTTGGCTTGACTCTAAATTACTCGCTTTTTATCTCGTAGATGGATATTGTTATTGATGTAATTAAAGATTATTCATATTATTTCCTGTTGATTAAATATTTTTCCTTCTTTCTCTCTATCTCTATCTATCTTTCTTTCTTTCTGTATTGATTTATTGATGTATCTATTTTTATTTATAGGAAGATACATTTGAAATAGATATTGTCTTATTTAAGTAAACATTTTCTGTTGGAAGGTGTTTCGTGCAATAAATGGGTGCTGGACCATGACTTTGAGAACAACCTAGATACATCTAAGTTGTTGTGGGACAAGGACGGAATATCATCGTTAACCTGCGTCAGGTTATGTAACTCGAATCTGTCATGTAGATCTTTCTTCTATCATCCTTCATTGAAGAAATGCCTGGGGTCACAGTCATACAAGCGTGGTCTCCCTTCTGGTCAACCAGTGCAACAAGGATGGAAATACTACACAAGTATGTACAATGAAAATATAAGGAACGGACTGGGGAAATATGTTAATTATTGTCAACCGTCATGGTACATGATTGCCTTAATAAATAATGGAACAATCTCCTATCATAATACCATCACCATCTCTAGAGAACAAGATGACAACCATTTTGTTTATTATAGATTGAGCGACTTTAATAAAAACTGATTTCATTGTTGTTCTTAGCAGAAGCAATAGTATTTGTATTGTCAGTATTATTATTAGTGTCATTGTTGTTATTATTATTATTATTATTATTGAATTGTCATTATTATTATTATTATTATTATTATTATTATTATTATTATTGAATTATCATTATTATTATCATTATTATTATTATTATTATTATTATTATTGAATTATCAGTTTGCTGTTACTTCTGTCAATGTCGGAACTTATCCATTCTATTCCATTTTTTCATTACAGTAGCATATGTAAAATATTAACATCATAATACAAGTATGTTTTAAAATGTTACAAATGATCAGTACATAAACATCAGGTAAATTTGATCCTCTCGCAACATTATTAACAGCACACATCAGCTAAATTTCATCTTTTCTCAATCGTTAGATAAGCATACATCAGGTAAATGTCACCCTTCGTCAATACGTTAACAAATGATTCCATTAAACTGCATTTGAAGGGAAAAAAATTATATTGTTTCCTTGATTGCTGTGTGTCAAATATCTTTTATCAAGATACAAAGAAAACGGACCCTTTTCTTCTAAAATAATCCTATGTTTTAAATTTTGACACCAATCGTCCCCGTGGATGCAGCAACCATTGTCGCAAACAATCATTATTGACCGAATTTAATTCTGTATATCAAGCAGTAACTATATGCCGTAATAAAGTATTGTTATCGAGAAGTAATGTTGAACATAATTAAAATCTACCGCTCTTGAAACCAAAACAATAACTATGGACCAAATTCAACTCTTGCAGTCAAACTACGTCCGTATTCCTCAAACCCCCACCGCCTCTCTCGCACATAGACACTCACACACGAAATCAGGAGTATCGTGTCATGTGACTATGAGAAATGTAATAGCCACTAAAAAGGATAATCTTTTTACTACCCTTTCTACTACCCTGGTACTATAACGGATAACTTAAAAAAGAAACTGTTCACAGCATATCTCTTAATTATTTGTTGTTCATTAATATTATCTGAAGGGGAAATTTTTTAAAAAAATTTGAGGAGAACGAAAACTTTCGACTATCGGCGGACTCTCTTATTGATATATTTTATATTTATATGTTAACGGGATGACTCTGTGTAATGCAGCCCCATACTACCACATATTATTTGTTTCTAATGCACGCACAGCACTTGGTCGATAATGTTCTTTATACTATTTGAAAAGTGAGACCGTCTGCATTTTTCTCTCTGTTACTATTCTAGAAGCTCTGCAATGCAAGGGAGACTATACATTCAACAAGACACTTGGACTCTGCTTTAAAATTCATCCAGAAACAAAACCATTTCTCGAAGCCATGGATGCGTGTGAAGCAGAGGAAGCGAAACTGATTATTATCAACAATGAGGTGGAATTTGTGCTGGTTAAGGGCGTTGTCAAAGGTAAGGTGTTAAGATGTTTTCTGAGTACTTTGCCATTTATTGTTGTGCACTAGCAAATGACAGGTACCAAGTGTAGAGACACTGAGTTTACCTATGTTAAATGTTATTATGACCCTAAAACGCTGAGTATGGAAATATTGCGTAGATTATACATTTTGCAAAGACTGTAACGAAATATAAATGACTGAAGAATTTTCAGTCAGTTTAAGAAAATAAAATAATTCATTTCCCATCATAAGGAAGGTTAATTAATTTTATTTATTTATTCTTTATCATTCAATATGTGTCGATGTTAACTCGTACGCATGTGAGAAAAAAAAAAGATAAAGGTAAAAGTATGAGAATATGACAAACAACAGAAAACCACTTTAAAGTATATATGCTACATACACAAAAACACACACGGATACACATATGCATAGGCACAATTATAAACACACTTTCACCAATGTGTATCAGGCATCATGTCTAATCGCTGTAAAGATTGTGTAAACACATATTTGAGCAAGAGAATTTAAAAAAAGAGGAGAATGTAATAAAGAACGAAATTACATATTTGAATGATAGAGGGACAATATGTGTGTGTGGGATATAAGCATATATAAAGGCTTGTTAAATAAGACTACAATAATATTCATATTAAAACTGCTAAAACGTAATTACAGAATTATATCTACTATTTTCAAGTTCTATCTCCAACTATTACACTTTCTGTGAAATTATTCTTAGCTACAGTTCGTGCACGTCATTAATATGGTCGGTAGCAAATCTTTAATTATCCATTGTTTTAAACTGCAAAACTTAGGTAAGTTTGTGTGGTTAGTTGTGATTCTTTTTTGTCTGTATTTTGCAGATAATTGGTTTTACATAAACAAATCATGAGGTTTCTCATTTCATCAATATGGATCTTGTTTTTAATTTCTAGGACAATAGTTTTTAGAAAACCTCGTTTATTTGTCCATTGTGACATTTACTTTTATTTCATACTAAAATATCATTCCGAAATTATCAAGAAATTTGGCGGGCCTCATAATTATGACGCGATTTCTATATAGGTGATATACAGTGGGTTATTGGAAACAATATCGTGTTAGCTAACGAAATTAATGAATATGGAATGCCGAGTGAATGACATCAATAAAGTTCGGCCATCTATTACTTTCATTTAATAACTTATTGCACATTTTGAAAAAGATTTTTGCCAAATTATCTTTTACAGAGACTCTTTAATTTAAGTTATGTTATAAGTGAGACCGTAACACCCAAATCCAAATCGTTCTGCTTTAAATGAACTTTCAGCAATAAGCAAAGTTGAAGCTGCACCCAAAAGGATGTGATGTTTCAATTTTGCAAGGTATACAATATATTCCAAATATGAAGAATGTATGAATATATGAAAGACAACAAAATAATATTTTTCTTCAGTATTGTGATACAATGAAAACAATAGTGTTATGACATTTATGGTTTTAAACTAAGTTACTGAAAAGAGCGAAAGCCAACACATTTTGTAAAATTCAGCATATATTTTTCCCAAGAATACAAAGTTAAAATTTAAAATGAAATTACATTATAGTGAATTAAATGCCAAACGGTTCTAAATGTTCTATCACAAGTCCAAATGCATAGAGTTCCAAATGAATTCCAGTGGTGATCCGATTAAATTCCAATATTTATCCTGCTAATGTGCCAATAGTCTCTAATGTGATGATGTGCCAACAGTCTTGACGTATCACAATGATATGACCAAACATTTCTTGAAATGGTTTGCACTAATTCAAAAACAATGAATTGTGTTTTTAGGTAACATAACTGATCACTTTGTAATTCAAGTGAATAATTTTAATCAGCAAATACTCTAGGATATAAACTGAAACACAACAAAACATGGCTCATCTAAAGACGACAGAATAAACGATCGAAGATCAAGATCAACTTTCTTTCTAAAACATTCTAATTTGTCACCAATATGAGTACCTTTCAAGTGAGAAACTAATGTTCTAATGGCATATACAAGTAAACATATTTACCTCCAGTCATAATGATCTGAGTATTTAATCTATATTCATAAATAAATATTTGCAATATATTGTATTGGTTGCAAAATAAATGTCACTAGTTACATAGGCCCTTTCTCGACTACTGACCAAGGTCAATCATACAGTCTAAATACTCATAATATATACTCGTACAGAAAAGTCAACAGGACACAAATTAAATTTACAATAGTCAAATCCATGCAAGTTTCAAATGTGAAACAATTAGGAGAAAGTATCATTTTGAGTCTACAATGCTCGTTTCGTTTCAACAAAATGTAGTTTAATTTTATCTCCACAATGGTTTTTTTAAAGTATATTCCCTCTCCCCTCTCTGATGAATTTACGTAATAAATCTTACAAATTCATTTCATAAAGAACTGTTGTCACCTTGTTTGGTATTGTCTATAATGAACATTAATTAAAAATAGTAAAAATGATCTTTCTGAACCTCACAATGATCTTGATTTAGTTTAGATGAATTATTATGTCTATGTATATATGAATTATTATGTCTATGTATATATGAATTATTATGTCTATGTTTATATGAATTATTATGTCTATGTTTATATGAATAATTATGTCTATTTTTATAAGAATAATTATGTCGATGTTTATATTAAGAATTATATATATTTTTATATTAATAATTATGTCTATGTTTATAACAATAATTATGTCTATGTTTATGTTATAATTATGTCTATGTTTATATTAATAATTACGTTTGTGTTTATGTTAATAGTTATGTCTATGCTTATGCTGATAATTACGTCTATGTTTATATTAATAATTATGTCTATGTTTATGCTCATAGTTATGTCTATGTTTATATTAATAATTATAATGTATGTTTATGTTAATAATTATGTCTATGTTTATATTAATAATTACGTCTATGTTCATGTTAATAATTATATCAAGTTTATGTTAATAATTACGTATATGTTTATGTTAATAATTATGTCTAGTTTATGTTATCATCATCTTTATTTCCTTCCATGGAAGATTACATGATATAAGAATAAATCATCTGAATACAATCAATAAATATAAAAAATAAAAAAATAAAAAATAAAAAAAAAATATTCTATATTGGAATACAAATTCTTACACAATATCAATCAACAAAGTGTTCGTCAACTCATAAGTTGCAAGTTTCAGTACCTTATTTACAGAAGATAGCTGCACACTGCATGACAAAGTATGCTGCATACAGGACGAATAGCTTGGAGTTTTCTTTGTCGATTACTCCTGATGGTAACCTTTTACCTAAAAGATATTGTAGTTGCAGCTCATCTTCTGCATTAAATAACGTAATGTGCAGGCTCAGGGGAAATTTATCAGTAAGGAAATCCCAGAAAGAATTTCGAAAGTTCGACATATAAGGACAACTAACACAACAATGAAGTATCAAGTCTGTATAAACATTCCCACATCTAATACACATATCAAGCTGTGTTTGTGGAACAGCAGCCCATAGTTTAGCTACATATGTAAATACCTTAGTGTGTTGTCTAGTTTTAGCCGACTGCCACACTGAGGCAGGTCGTAAGTATTCGTGTATCGAAGAGAATCTATCAAAATCTGCTTGATTAGACATACGAACTCTCCAGAGGCTATTTTCAAGACCAACAATTTTTGACCTTACAATTTCTTTCCAATTATGTTTATCTGGAATTTCAGAATGATGTAAATAATCACTTAGATACCCGAGCAAGTCAAACTTCTTTGAGGTATAATATAAATTTGAAATTAACCCGCAGCTTGACATGCATCCGCTCAGAATGAAGTGAAATAACGCAACGTTAAACACACGTTTAGTATGTACATTGTTAGGCATCAAACACAATCTGTGTAAAAACATCAATTTTCTTCTATCAATTTCGGACTGCGCTGATGTCCATCCTACCATTCCCAGGGCAATGTCTGATCTTGTATGTATTGGAAAACCTTGTAAATGTTTGGCAAAATACCTCAGAGTTTTATCCAATAAAGCGAGGTCACTTTTTGAAATGTTACACCATAATTCACTTCCATAAAACATTGAAGGGAAAATTACCTTTTTAATTACATTTGCAGCAACCAAAGGATTTAAACCATTCGGTTTAATGCCAATACCAAACAGACCGTGAAAAGATTTTTTCCCTTTCTTGCATGCATCGAGTATTGCGTCATGCGACGTCAGCTTTGAGTTAATCCGGTGACCCAGGTGTGTTGCCGAATCGGTGACCGGCAAACATGACGGGCCAAGATACCATTTCATATTGATAAAATTCTTGTATTGGGGTCCGAAAATGATAATGTATGACTTTGTAACACTAAGCTCGAATCGCCACTTATTACTGTAGTCGTATGCTATATCTAACAGCTTTTGTAGATTGCTAGGATATATAGCCAAAAGTGAAATATCATCAGCTAGGGTTGGATTTCCCACAGCTAAGGATCCAATCTTTGCTCCAAATCCACTATTTTCTAACTGTAGCAGCAAGTCATTTATAAATATTGTGTACATCAAGGTTGACAAAACACCCCCTTGTCTCACTCCTTGGCCAATTGAGAACCAATCTGAAAATTGCCCATTTACAAGAACTTTACTCTGTAAATTTGTATACATGTTAAAAAATATCAAAAGGGATTTACCCGTAATTCCCAACGTGAATAATTTAAAAAGCAGTCCTTCGTGCCACACGGTATCAAATGCCTTTTTTGTATCAAGAAAAGCAGCAAAAACCCGTGAACCCATGTTTACATTATATTGTACTGATTGCAACAGCACAAAACTCGCTGTTGTGCAGCCTAAACCTTTTTGGTAACCATGTTGTTGTGAACTGGGTATACTAGAATTAGTATCTTTGAGCCAAGTTACCAAACGTTCATGAATAATTTTCTCAAAGGTTTTGTAGATAACAGGCAGTAAAGTAACAGGCCTGTAACTTTCGAGGGAGTTCTTTGATTTTCTGTTACCTTTGTACAGTGGTATTACTAACCCTTTTTTGCAATCTACAGGTATGTAAGATTGATCAATCATCCGAGTAAATAAAATTGTCATACACTCGATGAGGTAGTCGCTGCCATAGATCAAATGTTCATTGCAAATTTGATCATGGCCCGATGTTTTTGATTTCTTTAGACCTTTAATGATTTCTCTTACTTCATTTAAACTGATACTGGTCTGTAAGGCCTCGATATGGCTTACTTCGTCCTGTAGACCCCGATTTAATTCTCTCTCTATAAATTCATAAAAGTTTCCGTCAAAACTATGGTTTAAATTCGGCGTGTGAATGTCCTCATAGTATCTAGCAAAGCCATTTGCGATGGAATCATCATCACGGACACAAACTCCATCAGTTGATAGTTCCTGACAAAAATTTGTATTGTTCCCTCTCTTAATGTTGATCATTTTCCAAAAGTGTCTTACATCGCATTCATGTGCTTTTTCAATTTCTTCATACACCTCTCCCATATATTTTTCCACAGCCAGTTTTTGAACGTTTCTAAAGTCTCTCTTCTTATCTTTATATTCTCTGTAAGAATTAAATTGACTACCCCTCGGTCTTCCCTCATTTATCCAAGTATACCTAGCTTGTCTTTGAAGTTTATGTGCTTCTTTGAGTTCATTTGACCAATATGGTTTGGCATGATAATTGAATTTAGACTTTGGAAGCGCGATGTCGCTTGACTGCTGTATTGCATTAACAATGTGCTGGTAAAAGCTATCAACATTGTCCGAAATAGTATCTATATCTAAAGTTTTCAGGCGAAGGTCCAGCTCAGATTGATAGTTTTTCAAGATATCAGCGTTTAATTTATTCCAGGCTATGTTGTTTCTCTTCATAGACTGTCTGAAGTCTCTCCCACAGGTCACTGTACGAAGGGAAGTAAGGATAGGGAGGTGGTCAGATATCGCGTGCTCTTCGTGATCTGAAACAATGTGCACACTTCGTAATCTACCTATGCATTGATCCGACAGTACAAAATGATCAATCATCGTTCTTGCTGGGGTGAACTTATAGCGGGAACCAGTGCATATTATTAAATGTCCAGCACTCACTAGATTATTATATCGCAAGAACTCATGAAATACTCTATCTTTGTAATCTCTGAAAGTGGCTGGTTCAGCTACTGCATTGAAATCACCAGTAAAATACACGTCCCCCAGCTGTGAGTACTGATCATAGAGATTTTGAATCAACTCAATTTGCGCTTTGTAACAATCTATGCCATATAATAGGGTCGGCATATATACACAAAAAATATATACATTTTGCATATCAGGAAATTTGAATTCTATGCCAACAACTCTGTCACTATTAACTTCATCTATAAAGTTAGCATATCTCATGAGAGAAGTTTTGCAGAAGATTGCAACTCCTCCTTTACCACATTTTATTAACATACAATTAGAGGAAATATCCTCTGCCTTAGCAGTGCATTTATAATCAGAACGAATAGTATCGCAAAATGGAAGTATGTGCTGTAATAGTTTATGTTCAGTTACGCAAGCTACGTCAACATTATATTTATCCAGCATTGCACTAAAGCTAAGAGCAGAGGACATAATTCCTCTAACATTCCAGGTCAGTATATTAAGATTCATATTAACTTGCAATATAGGCATATTAATACTTATGCATCGTGAAAGCAGGACTAAAATGACAAAGATGACAAAACACATTAACTTACGACAGAACATAATGGCAAATTTATGAACAATTAACTGTCACCCTAGTCACAGAATATCGCATCCTGCACCTTCATTTGCCTCCTGATCGCGATTGCTAAACCTGTCTCGCCAAGATTGATTCCCATACCACCTTCTTACATAAACACCTTTTGGCCATGTTACATCATTTTCAACAGTGTCGCAGTCTGAATTATATACAGTCAGCTTGGCCGATAGACAATTACGTCTACTGTGGATAAACTTTATGGATAACGGATCTATATCGTATTCTTTCAAGAATTTACCGAGGCCTTCAGCAGTAGATTTGACGCCAATGCCACCCACATAAAAGCGCCTTGTTCTACGTCTAACTACACCTTCAAATACAACATTCTCATTTTTGTCATCAACATCCTCATGTCCAACAATACTCTCTGAACCTATTTCTAAACCTGATTTACCAAATGATCTAGGTCTTTCTACCTGACCCCCAATAACGGTAGGTATCTTGCTAGGAGGGGTTTTCAAGTCTATACCTTTCACATTACTGTTGCTAGTAATCGGATGCCTAGCGTTCTCTATCCTGGTCGAAGTCGAAGTTAACAGTTTATTTTGATTCTGCATGGGTGTGCGCACAACATTTGTCACATCAGGATGAACACTGGCTTTATAAATCTGTGGGATATTTCCATCGAAGGGGGCGATATGTCTTCTAACGAAAGTCTGTGAAATTATATCCGAACTTTTTGAAACCAGAGTTTGCAGAGCACTGACCCCACTCTTTTCCATAGTTGTTTGGGCCGTTACACCGGTTCGTGACTCCACTGCCGTTGTACCTGGTGTAGAGTCGTCAGCCTCAACCAACACGGGAGACAAACAGTTGGACACTGCAGTTCTGTTCTGAGATTCACTTGATAGGCGGCAGTGTGTATCGCAACCAGTTTTGTTAGAGTCAATCAAGACGGAAGATGAACAGTTAGACGCATGAATCTTGTTCTGAGCAGCAACTGATGGAGAGCTATCACCACATCCATTGGGACTACATGATAGGTTACTTACAGCTGGACTATTCGTGCGAACGACATCCGCATAAGACATGGGTTTACTCAAAGATTTCATCAGCTTAACTCTAAGTTGCTCGATGATGGTGTGGAGAGTTTCATTTTCTTTCATCAACACGCTTTGAGTAGTTTTCAGTGACGTAATCTCATTACGGAGCAGTTCTATTGTTTGAGATTGTGTCTGTACCTTATTGTTTACATCAGCACGGAATGCATTAAGGTCATTCATATTCACCAATGTGATTTGGGTTGCCTTCAGAGATATAATCTCTTCTCTGAGTGAAACGACAGTTTGTTGTAGATGACCGCAATCACTCTTGATTTCCGCTAGCGAGAGTCTTGCTGAATTAATCCCTTGTTCTGCTTGCCCAGAGCTATGTTCATCGTCATGTTCACAATGTTCAGCTTGTACATTAGGGTTTGATTTCTTCTTGCTAAAAATAGAATCGATCTCGCAAGGATCCCCTTTTATAAATATAGCTAAAGAATAACAATCCTTTGCATATTTTATTTAACTACTTACACCATTTCTGTTTTTTCTAACAACCAAATATCCAGATGGACAGCCAGGAAAACCTCGTGCTCTACTAAATAAAACTGACCTGTACCAGGTTACAATATCTTCACTGTCGTGTGAAACCTCTAGCAATTTCTCAATATACATGTCTCTGGGTAGATTATCTAGTTCCTGATCAAGTCTTCTAATTTAGTCCTGATTGGGAACCTGAGATATGACATCTTGATATGTTGGGCTGTTACAACGGTGACTCGAATCTTGGGCATCTCTGTCAAAACATGTATTATCAACATTCTGTGTACTCGTGTACTGAGGTTGCGAGCATAGATCTGCCTTGTTTGCATTGTCAGGCTCATCACTCACCAAATCTGCGTCATAAAAAGCATTTAAACCACAATTCCCATGTACAGTACAATCACCTTCATTTTCTGTTTCCAGTTCAGTATATTTCTTCCTGGAGCGAGTCTCATAAACAGAATTATCCATGATTTGCACATAAGCACTGCAACGTCCATCTGAACAGTCCGCCATCTTCAATTAGTCTGTGTGTTTTCTCAGCGCAATGTTTTGAAAGCAGGAATAACGTCTGTTTTAAACAGTAAACAAGTCAAGCAAATTCAGAGATAGTTTTCAAACTTGACGTTATGTTAATAATTATGTCTATGTTTATGTTAATAATTACGTATATGTTTATGTTAATAATTATGTCTAGTTTATGTTAATAAGTATGTCTATGTTTATACTAATAATTATATATATGTCTATAATTATAATTATGTATATGCTTATAATAATAATTATGTGTATGTTATATTAATAATTATATTTATGTTTATACTAATAATTACGTCTATGTTTATATTAACAATTATGTACATGTTATACTAATAATTATGTCTATGTTATATGAATAATTATGTTTATGTTTATGTTAATAATTATGTCTATGTTTATATTAATAATTATGTCTATGTTTATATCAATAATAATGTCTATGTTTATACTAATAATTATGTCTATGTTTATATCAATAATTATGTCTATGTTTATACTAATAATTATGTCTATGTTTATATTAATAATTATTTTTATGTTTAATTATATTAGGTTCTGAAGATCCTGATCGTTGTGAAGTTCCGAAATGTAATTTTTAATATTTTTAATTAAAGTTCATACAGTTGCATTTTTGTGCATATATATTTTTACACCAATATGTCGATACGTTTGAAACATACTATTAAAAATAGGTTACCTTCTCAAAATGCTATCATCAACTGTACAGAGAGTGATTTTTTTTCTCTTCGTCGGATCAAACTATTTGTATAGTAAATTATTCGCTAATTACCATGCTTAAAATCTGTACGAGCGTTTGATTTTTTATTGTAGGCTCTCATATCTGTATTCATTTATTTTTACCATACAGTTTTGACTAACAGATTTAAATCAGATTTGATGTATTATCATGATTTTTTGTACTCATCGGGTGGAAATTCGTTTGTGCTCTAGAGAGGTCAAGTTCGTCGACTGCCATTGATCATCAGCAGTCCAGTGCTGACTCCAACTGTCTGATGGTCTAGGGTTGCCACCTTTGTTTCTTTTTTCCCTTGAATAGTAATTTATTTTCGTGTTAAACGCGAGTCCAATTCCACATTAAACCCTGGTAAATCAATTTATTTTTAACTAGCAGAATAATGCTTGTACCAGACTCATGCGTCCATGATGAGTGGTTCAAGAATCATTACTCTGTCTCTCATGTGAGTGCAAACGTAAATACTGAATTCTGATATTTCATTCTGCATATAACATCTTCTTTAAAGAAACATAGATGCGATCGAACATTAATTGTTGTTTGCATCTGTTAAAGTAAAATTGTTTCCTTTCAAGTTCTTCTTGTTCATGTTGATAGCCTCAGTCCATTCATATGTGTGTACTGTATAGCATACAAGTTACCCCCATCTGCATTGTACATGAAATCATTCTCACGCGTTTTTTAATCTGGTTAATATTAAATGATATTTTCGAGTTTACAAGCAGAGTATGTCGCTCCAGCTGTACTTGCAGCTATTTTCCGGCAGGTTTTATATGAAAATATTTTACTTTTGAGACTTATTTTGAACCATAATTAATGGTAGCTGGACAACCCGGTTGTCAGCGGACTTATTAGAACTACGGGTCGTTTTACAACTATTGGATTCCACATCCAACTACACTTTCTCCTCCACTGTCATTACGCATCAGATTACATCTGGTGGAAAGGCTTGAAAAGAGAAACAATGTTGTTGTTCAATGAGCTGAGTTCAAATTATTATCGGGGCCTTTTATTAATATTTTTAAGCCGAGAAAAACAATGAAACTAAATCTACCTTAATGACCCTTGCGTCCAAAACACTCGGTTTAAGTTAATGACTTGTGAAACAATATTTTCTTAGACTTAGAACCTAAAGAAAGTTTGATATGATAGTTTCAATCAGGTTTATACTTTCCCGTCGTAAAGTATGATTTGACGATCTCCACGTACCAACTCATTATGTTGAATATACGCAGTCAAACGATAGAATAATGCCGCATTTCCTGATATCCTGAAAACACATGGTACGTTGTTGTTCAGCAAATGCTACTTACATTCCACAACTTTTATTTAAATAAAAGTCATTTTTAAAAACAAAAATTTAGTTTTTCTCATTTTATCTGGAACCTTTCATGCATTCTATGTATTTGATTTGAATAATCATTTTTTTTAAAATAAACTAAAATCTATAGAATTGTATACCAAATTAATGTATTAACATTTTCATAACAAAACTATAAAATTAACACAAATTTTTCGTCCGTAATGTTATCTGTAAAGTTTCTTTTTTTACGATCACGAATAATTGTATTGGCTTCTGCACGAATTTCTATTAAAATAATTCTCACGAGAAACATTTTTATTTATTATCTCATTGGAAATAGAACCTACCTAAAGACCTAAAATAGATAATATTTCAAGGTCAGAATGTATCGCCTAACATTTTTAGTGCCCATGCCAGTACGTACATTAGTTTCTTCGAAACCATTATCAATATTGTACACAACTTAATAATTGAATAATCCCAAGCTGTATACGTCATGTGCAAGACTCAGAATTCTTCTGTTATATATATATATATATATATATATATATATATATATATATATATATATATATATATATATATATATATATATATCTTGATCAATAATATTCTTTGCATAATAGGTTAAAGGTCCTGGTCGGTTTTGCGAAATACAAAAGTAACATAATTGCTATTACGTTCTATCTGAGCTGTAATTACTATTATAATTTTATTCTTTGTATTATAGCTACTTCTGGCTTATTAAGTTGGCCGTTCATTGGAGTCCGGAAAACCCTTTCCAATCAAAAGATTATATGGAAATGGTGGAATGGGCAAGAAGCATCTTATCTGAACTGGGCACCTGGACAAGCGGATAACACAAATGGAAACCAGTATTGCATGCACTTCTCCCATGTACGCAATGATTATAAGTATCATGATGATTTCTGCTGGCGCAATAATTCATTTATTTGTCAGAAGAAAATTTAACTATCATCTTTGCGTGATTGTAAGATATGATGTATTTGACTATTTAAAATGTCATGTATTGGAAGAATCTCTTACCTACACTACATTTGCAAGAGATATAGAGATATAATTTTAGATGAAAACGTGATTGCCATGGATGTTTTTCAAATGACATAATCTGAAAGACTGGAGATGAATAAGTTTTCATCGATTTTGATTAAATATGTAATTCTTAGCCTTATCCAGATAAACAATTAAGAAGGAAAATTTATGTTGAAAATATAGTCATTCTCCTAAAAGTAACCAAAGTGACATTTTAACTTTTAATATCACCTATTTAATTGTCACATTCCTCAATGTTAAAATTAGTGAGTGTGGGATAGAACAAAAGGAAATGACCCAATTCTGCCACATAACATAGGTTTTAAGTTGCTTTCATCTTCCATGTGGCATTAATTATAGTCTAGTGTTGTACAATTTCAAACAAACATAGCATCACGACAGGAGGATTTATGTCGCATTTTGTCTGATTCAAACGAATTCTTATGTTTTGACATACGCTTATATATTAGACATTGCTTATTTGTCAATTAGAATACATTTTAATAAACATGTAAATTATTGGATAATTACTATAAAATTACTCGTCTTGAAAATTATACATCGTAACAAACACTAACAATATCACTAATTAAGCGTCATGTAAGTAATCTAAATATCCTACTCCTATTTTCCCTTAAACTGTAAGCATCAGAAGATGAAATAGTACCGTTTCTTCAGAGATAGAAATCAAATGATAAGTCGGATTCAGTTTAGTATTCAGGATTACAAAAACGAAATATATGTATTTGGTCGTGATTTCAGATTTTCTTTGTATTTGTAGATACAAACGATGTCACAAAACCGTTTCCGATTATAGGGAATTATTCAGCAATAGATAATTTTGGTTCATTGTATTACACACGATGTCGGGCTCAGACTTTTTCATTCCAAGATTTAACATTTTAAGATCGTAATATTTACAACAACTCTTTTTATATAGTCATTGCAAATCAAGTCAAAATATAAACTCTACACCTATTATTATCTTCACGAAAAATGCCATTGATGAATTTAATTATCAGAACGGTTAATGGAAGATATCAGTATTAGTCTAAAGTTTGACAAAGATTATGCTTGGAGCAGTAAATGAACTTTCTCAGAATGCTTTTCGAAATCAATTTAATTTTAATATGTTCAGAGCATTACAGGAATATATTTGAATCAATTGTGACCTTTAATAACTGAGGGCTAATAAAAATATATTTTCTGTAATGTACGTCAGTTATATATATATATATATATATATATATATATATATATATATATATATATATATATATATATATATATATATATATTGGTCAATATAATTCCTTGAGACATTTTATTTCCTTCGTGCACCATGAAACTTCCTCCGTAAAAGAAATAGAATACATATTTCATTTATAGATAATAAAAATGTGAGGAATGCTTATGATACCCTTTTCAGCACAAATACAAAAAATTGACAGAGAACAAAACAAAATTGCAACACGCAGTATATGTCTTCAGCTATATTGCCATTTGCATCCATTCGGTCTCAATTTGACGAGTTATGTATTTATTTTGTTGTCAAAAGAACCAATATGTATCTAAATGCAAGCGTGTTGTCTTGAAGTCATACACATGTACAACATTTGTTTCGCCATCATAATCCACTCATATCGTCTAATTCAGGTTTAGTGTTGGGAAACTACATTTTGCAAAGCAAATAATTATTATTATGTTCTCTTCGATGGCAAAGATCTTCTTGAAACAACACAGGAACCGAGAGAGACAGCATGTTGATGCTGTTTAAAAGTCTGTCAGACTGCGTGGTAATTATCAGTATCGTGTGCCACACCCTTATTGTCGTGGTTTTAGTTTAGACACATGGCAAGCAATGTACTGAAAATTACCCTAGTGATTAGTGTGTCTGCCTTATGAGACCTGATTCATATGGTTTCTATATCTATTTGAATTTAATGGACCTTTTACGAAAACGCAATTTTACTTATTCTTCATACAGAGAGAGGAAATACATATTTAAAGTTTACATATATTCACGAGATAATGTCATCCACATCAATATTATTTTCAAAATGATAACAACAACAGTTATCTTAAAGTGCATATTGAAATTAGTGTTTTCACTATTTTGAGTTTTTCTGATTTAACTTTCTTACACCCCATCTCAGCATATTACGTTTGCTTCTTATATTTTACTAGAACAATTCCCAATTTATAATTGTGGAGTTTTGTATTTTTAATACACGCATTTGCTGTTTTGTAATTGCTTTAATTAGAGCATCAAATTTGTTGCATCCCATTTGCAATATTTTTGAACACTAAATCGCACAACTAAGACAACTTCTCCTTAAGATAGTATGAATTCATGTTCAGACAGGCCTATCCAATAATCAACCAAACCACTACCTTTGTATCATGAAAAGAAGAATAGGTACCAAACTTGTTAATTACATGCCTGTCTGTTTAAACAGCCAAGTCTGGCCTCTAACCTAAATAGGAACTCTAATAGCTCAGCTGGCAGAGTCTTGTAATTAGAAATCAAACGTCATAGGTTTAATACATGCTCAGACAAGACTAGGACGGCTGTCTCGGTGTATCCAATGTCGTCAATGCGCTGAAAGTGACTCTAAAATCAAACTAACGAACACACCTTTTTCTGATGAGCAAAACCTAGGGATAGTTACTATAATTCAACTAACGAACGCACCTTTTCCTGATCAACAAATATTAGGGATAGTGACTAAGATCCAACTAACGCAGACACCTTTTCCCGATGAACAAATACTAGACATTGTTACTTTTATTTTCATGTCATCAGATCCACAATTTTCTTTGACCACATTATGATTCTCATATAGTTAACATATAAAATTGCAAGCTAAACCTAAAAAAAACATTCAAATATTAAAAGTAATAAATGACTTCCCTTCAAATTGGTCCATTGCTTTAAATGTAAACATCTGAGAATCATTATAATTTGTCGAAAATTGCGACAAGTTCTTGTAAATAAGTATCAAAATGATCATACATATACATCAAGAGTGATAATATTACTTGACCATTAAGTGATAGATTCATGACGGAGTAAATGAAAACCTAGTGCACAAGAGGTTGTCCATGCCTTGGTTGGCAATTTAGGACCCATGCTATTACTGAAATCTTAACAAGATTAGACAAAATGGAACTGAATTAAAAGTAAACAAACTTTAACAATAATGTGAATCTAAAGGGGTTAGTCTTACACACTAAAACCGAAGCAATGTTGAGCTTCAGTCAAAGTGGTTTTGACAATTATGATCACGTCTTGAGCAATACATTATTAAGTTCTCCATGGATTGTAATGCCTTGCTAATGAACTGACTATTTATACTTTAGCATTCTTCTTATATGCCACTAGCAAGAGATGCCATTTTAACACGATTTCATTTGAATATATGTAATGTTCAAATCATTTAACGCAGCATCTTGATATATATCGCCTGGTACAAGTCGACCAAAAGGTATGTAGCACTGGTACAACAAACAATAATGATCAAATTCGAAAAAGAATGTCTGCTTATAATAATGGGTTCAGTTCAGGTTTCATTCAAGCAGAATGTTCTAAAGATAACATCTCTGTAATATTTTACTCACTTTGACCAAAAATTGATAGGGGCAATTGTACATTGATATACAGTTCTGAATTAATATCGGACCATTTGAGTCATTTCTTCTAAGACTTGAGGCTCCCTGAGAGTTTGATTGTGAACTTTCTCAAACCATCATGCCACTTGCATCAAGTCATCATGACAGGTGTACTCGATTCAGCAGAAACATAAACTGTCACGAACAATGAAAGGAGTATGTTTTCGAAACATTTTCAAACTACAAAGTCCTTGGATCGTTCACGCCCTGTGATGACAACCGAGCTCACCTTGCAATTTTGCGGTGCTAATTATAAGTCCGATGTTGAGTCAGTTAGGACTGTCAGTTCTGAACATATTTCTAAGCCTAATTCACTGAGGATGAGAGACAAAAATGACAATTTTTTTTACAAGAATGAAATAATCACATGAATGTTATTTATTTCCGTGTCCTCTAAAGACATTTAGTCTGTGTGACTGGTGTTCTCCCCTCCACCTTTGTCAGCAAGTGCCTGCTAATAGCGTAAATTTGATTTTCCAGGAGCCTCATGAAAAACAGGTGTCATTGCTAGATCACATACTAAATTCAAACACTAGTTTGTATATCACTTCCAAATTTAAGCGCTTACGCTAAATGGGGAATCATGCCACTTTGTGGAGATCATGCATAATTCATTTGCTATTCTTTAACTAAAACGAATAACGAAGAATAAGTTTAGTTTTTATCTTACTCTTGCAAAAATGTGTGTTAGCTCTCTTGTAATATTTATTATAATGGGTTTAAGTTCATTGGTCACAATAACCATAGGAACCACAGAAAGTTGCAATTTGGTCAAGCAGAGGTTCAACTTCATGCGGCCAGAATTGAGGTTTGAGTTTCCTGTGAAGGCGAGTGCCCTAATCCACTAAGAAACCAAAGTCCCTATGCTGCATAGGAAGATGTTATATAAATAAAATTGTTGTATATTTGCATGTGTACATATACAATTTTACTTGTCTCATTTAGTATAATGTCATAGTCGTTAGTGCACACAATCAGTCAATCACTATTATATCAAGGGAGGTAACCATTATGGGTCTAATGATTTCCTCTTAGTATCAAAGTGAAATAAGCACCGTTGTGTAACTGGGACTGGTATTTCGTGGCCATTAGACGAACAGAACTAAGTAAAGTAAGTGCCTTGATATAAGAAACACAAACTCCATTTAATTACAGTAAGAGGAGCGGGCGTACGACAGGCTTTCAAGTTTATATAGTTCTAATGAAAGTTATACAAAAAGTAAATTTGCATCTGTAGAAGAATACCCAAATTTTCAAGGGTCATTTCTGTTCAAATATATCTTTTACTGGTTCCTTTCATTTTAAAGATAATTTGAAATACCGTAAGTAGTAAAGGTATAAAATGAAAAGATGATCAAATTTAGACCATGCATTTGAGTGGGAAACTGAACTCCTACATAAATATTGCAGACCTGACAACTCTAACAAGATCTCTGCAGTAAGAGAGTCGATCAGTAAGGTGTAATGAAACATGCATTGTTATTGGCAAGTTGTACAGTGTGCTTTTAAAGTCTCGGAAGTGTGATCGGAAACTGATGCAGCGACAGTAATCATTATGTCCAACTAAAAAGCTTGCAAAGTGCAGGTTGATATTGCTGGAATCCAGTTCAGATTGATAAATGTAGATCCAAGTTATATGGAGTTTAACGGATTATTGGAGACTCAAATAAATACATGTCTAATAAAATAAAATGTCTAATAAAATAAATGACTACTAAACTTACTTGCTGTCTTCCTTCTACCCTACCAAGAATCTGAATATTCCTTTTCGTTATTTTGTGCTCACCATTTAAAGTTTTCAAGCTGATTATTTTTCTATTGTTTCTCTGTTAAGTATTGTATGATGTGTACCACTTTTTAACAATTAAATAAATAACTCTAGATTGATTATGTTGACTTTTCCTCGAAACAATATGTGCAGTTAAATTCCTCTGAACTGCTTATGTAACCATAACTGGTTCCCTGATAAACCCCCCTGAATCGTTAACTGTTTGAGGCAGCCCTGTAATGTAAACTGTTTCCCTGATAAACACCATTGAATCTGATAGGAAATTTGGATCACAATCAAAACATTGGCAGGTTGGTATCTGGATTCACAACCACAATAGTAATGTTCGGTATTATGCTGTATAACCGTATTATAAGGAGCATTTCCCTACGAATCACTGTCAAATCATAGATGGTAGATCTGCATAATAATAAAAGTACACCTACTACAACAAGTTATGCAAAGTGGATTAGAACAATCACATCGCTAATATAATAAAATTCCGTATTCATCTTACCTGGATTACTCTTTGCTAGCTCACTCCCATTCTGCTCTCCTGTCGCATACCCAGGACCTATTATTATCTTTTACCAGTAGCTGACTCGCAATGGAATTGAAATAGCATTAAATATTTGAGATCGATCTGCAGGTGTTCGGAGCTTCTTTAATCTGAATCACAGAGATTCACTTTGGTGCGACCATTCTTCAAAATTGGAATTTAAATTTTAAAACTTTGATTTTACTTTTATTTATAGATACATACATTATAAATGTTGAAGGACAAAAAAGAACACAGAAAGTTTCAGAAAACAAAGACTGCGAATATATATATATATATATATATATATATATATATATATATATATATATATTTCTTTAGCGTCTGGGATTTTGTTTAAATGTCTATTTTTATCAGTTGCTTAATTAGTTGATTGGAGACTGGGATAGCCTTAGGAAATATTGTTGGTTGTGTATTTAAATTCGTGGCTTATACCAACCAAAAAATCATCATCTATTGGCAACCCAAGAAACACGTTGATTTGATACCTCGCACATAGAGACCTGCCAACCCTATTGAGCCTTTCACAGTAAGGTAGTCATTTATTTTTCATACCTCAGACCTACGTTTCAATAAGGTCTGATGAAATATCGTATTTTGATAAGGTTGACTTCAAAAGTCATTTGTAATGTTCGGAACTGTTTTCTTAGACTAATGCATAATAGGCAAACATTATATTCAGCTAAAGGGTTTGTCAAGAACATTTAAACGTAAATGACGTCCGGACGTTTCAAACACCATGACGATCAAAGATGTCTTGCCTGATTTCTTTTGAATAAGCCTTTTGGGTTTATTTTCAGTTTCAAATAGTGACGACAGTTATCTGTCCTGCATTAAGATCTACACCAATCAGCATGAAAATGATGTCCAACAAATGTAATGGATGTATTTTCCGCTTAATTCCAATGATACTATTGTTGTTTATATTTCTATGCTGATTGTTCAAGTTTTTACAAGTTTATTGTCTCTTTCTTCTTCTAAGGGCTTTTGTCGGTTGGACCCCATTTCTAGAAAATTATATAAGCAAGAAATTGACATACCCGCGTTATGCATTAACACTATGGGCAGTTTAAAGTGTATGAAATACCTTTGTAAAGTTTGAATGGTTTCCTACCAACTACACTGAACCTAATATGAAATCCAGATCAATAATAAGCATGGACAATGCAGCATCTGTAGTCGACCTTATGTGCCATGATTTAAAACATTATGATGTAGATCAAGCTCTAAGAATGGAATATAAAGAAAAAGAGATGGATATTGAAGTGTTAGTTAAATTCTGAACAGTTTTAGCAAGCTCCTCACCATTGGATTAACTCCTGTCAGAACCTCTGCAAAATATCAGTCATATTGAAAAACATCTTGTCGTCACTACTCTTCCTCGATGCATTACTTTACCAACAGAGGTTTTTCACTGAATGACTTCTTATAATGTCAGTTTGGAACTATATAAAAACTACCCATCTGATATGCACTATGGCCCCTTTAGTGCCTATTTTGAAAATATTAGTATTGCATTTCTCCCACATTTATCGCCATGTAAGCTTGGAATAGTTTACTAATCTGACTTCGTATACGGCCATCAAACAAACCGTCTTATTCCTCGTACCCGGATGTTCATATCAATAGGGTTTTTAAAATAATACTTCTTATGATGTCTAGTTGCCGCTAATGAAGATGAAGATGACTGCCACATCAACTCGTCTGACAAAATGTTGGTTGTCACTTCTCCCTCTGAACGATAATCAAGTCCCATATGGAAGTGATGGTAGCCATATATTCAATCAGCTGCCAAAACAACTGTGGCATCAAGCTTCTTGTACTTTCTTGCCTATTATGTTAAATTCATCTAAAAATAATGTCTACTTTGTTCTGAATGAAAATATTAAAGATTGTCGCATCTATTTTTATAAACAGTCTTTAGTCAATAGTTTCAAAGTGCAATAGTTTCTTATCTGTTTATGAATAGTGTTTTGTGCTGAGACATCCTTTGGTTCCTTGTACAAAACTTTGCCGAAGATTTAAGATTTTTACCAAGTTATATATTTAGCTTTACATTGAAAAATCCATTAATCAGACTAATTTTCAGCTTTCCTAGTTATCGGTGATTTGACTTTAACATTATATACTCAAGTAGGATATGCTGAGCGAAATTTAAAAACATAGGACAACGATTAACTGGCACGTTTATCTGATAGTCAATGTCCCCCAACCTTACCCGTTATATTGAGACAATAAACCAAACAATACACACTAATGCATACACAAATCTGATGTGAAGTACACGTTTGCATGTACATACGTATTACAGTCCAGACAATACCACTAGTTGTAAAAGAATTGATAATAATTAATTAAACATTATGTAGCCTATGAAGCGATATATAAAGAAATACTGTATTCATGGAACTGTAGTGGTAATAAGATAAGATTAGAAGATAACAATTCTTTATTACTGACTACAATGTCCATACCTCTAAAATAAAATATAGATATAAATTAAAAGATTGTAAACATATAAGAACATATATATCATACCTACACTTAGTATACAGATACATCTACAACTATTAATTGCGCCATGCATTGTTAAGAATGAAATAAAATAACACAATTAAATAGTAATTTGCTCCATCTACTAATAATAAGAGAATTTAAATGAATGTCATAGTTCCAAAGAGCTTTCCATATACAGTTCTTACTATTAGATAATCTTGTCAGCATTGAGAATACATACTTTCTCAATTTTTCATCAAAACTGAATAAACTTCTCACATGATAAAGTCTTCTAATTGACAGAGACATTTACTTCTCGTAAATGTAAAGTGCGTTACTTATGAACCTAATGAAATAATGTCATGTTCTCCCAGTTAGTAGCTGTAATGGCAGTAATAACATTACGCAATAGGAATTCCAGAAACCATTATAAATCTCTCTGACCGTAGTGATCAACTACACAACTTCCAACTCGCTCAAGATATTAGGATTCTGCTTAACACGGTTTAAAGGAGTTGAACAGAATTGCGTACGCAGTGTCATTATAATGCGTGATCGCATTATCTCAGGTGTGGTGAAGATCGCACAATACTTAATTTTAGTTCTAAAAGGGTGCAAAACGAATTAAGGGTAAATTTGTTACGTCTAGATGGATCTTTGTGGCAGATAATTCAATTCCTTTTACAGATATTTGTGGAACCACGGTAAGGACTTATAAAGGCATTTATTATAACGGTTTAAGGACTTATAAAGGCATTTATGATAAATGTTTTAAGGACTTATAATACATTTATGATAACTGTTTTGAGGACTTAATGAATATTTTAGGACAACTGTTGTAAGGACTTATACAGGCATTTATGATAACCGTTAAAACTGCTTATAAAGTTATTTATGATAACTGTTGTAAGGATTTATAAAGGCATTATGATAACTGTTTTATGGACTTATAAAGGCATTTATGATAACTGTTTCAAGAAATTATGCGGGGCATAATGACACGAATCTTTTCCGATAAATTGAATTATGTCGTATGTTACAATTAAAAGCTTATAATTTGCTACAACTTCCAAAATGAAACCTTTTCAACTTATTGTAGCATATGGTAAGTGTACGTAGGTGCATGCATGCCTGTTTTGTGATATTTGATTAACAGGCATATCACTCCTGGACATCTTTGAACGAAAATGTATTAGTTCACATGAAAAAAGACGTTAATCTTTGGCTAAATGAATATCTGAGATAAAGTGATTATTTTATTATTTTGTATTTATAACCTATCTGTTTTGGATCACATAATAGAATATAGTCATATAGTGGACCAAAAGCAAATCGTGTAATTCAATGTGTTCCGTTAGTCTGTCTATCTCATTTATAATCGGAGAATCAGAGCGGGCGTGATTTCTTTGATCAATTGCATCGTAATTAGCTTGGAAGGACACGTATTAAACAGGGACATTGAATTGATAAATCAGACAAGACGGTATTTAAAATTCTGGAAGAAGTCACTTATTTTATCGTTTACTCTATACAGCATAAATGAATGACATGGTGTGGTTTATTTATAAGTAGTTTAGATACCGTGAGTAGTTGTAGCTTTTAATTATTTATATTATTTACTGGGAGTATTGGTAGTTTTTAATTATGTATTTTAGTCATTCAGATTATTGGTAGTTTTTAATTATGTATTTTAGTCATTCAGATTATTGGTAGTTTTTAATTATGTATTTTAGTCATTCAGATTATTGGTAGTTTTTAATTATGTATTTTAGTCATTCAGATTATTGGTAGTTTTTAATTTTTGCTTTAGTTACTTAGAGTATTCGTGGCTTTTAAGCATTTATATTATATCGATTACTTATTACGACAGTAAGTTAATCATGGTTAACTGTTACAATATTCAGTCGACAAATCAGTTAATTATAACCTAGATAGATATCTAGCTAGAGGACATTCTATCCGTCTATTACTTTGTCAACCTGAACGGCAACTTGGAGGTGCATGTCCAGAAAGTAAACGCATCTAAAATTGAATATCCTGGAAATTAAATAATTTATTATTTAATATGACGTTAAAGATGATGAGTGACCTGCAAGAAAACCAAGCCCGATCGCCATCGTGGAATATTAGTGTCATCTCGCTGCTTGACTGACTGTCAGTGGAAGTATTAGAACCTTTGGTTAAATCCTGCAAACAAGTTGGTATTATTTAGTATTAACTGATCATTTTAGAAAATGATTTTAAGTAAATTCGATCAAAGACCAATCTGCCGAAACATGCGCTTGGAAGATATTGAATGCCAAAGAGCTGATCTATCCACTAGAGAGAGAGTTGATATTCACAGAGTAAACGTTTCGTAGATTGTTGAATATCAATAAAATATGGATTAGCCCAAGAAACACAAAAGGGAATCAGCAAGCAGAGAGGTAAAACAAAAGATTACGATGTATGAAACATAACTATTTTAAGGTGAAAAGGTACGAGTGGAATTTAAACTTGATGTGTCTTGTTGCAGCTGATCGTGCCAGTAAAACTGTGTCGACTAGATTAATTCCATATCTCTTCATCGTTGTTCAGGAAGGCCATCTTCAAGCAGAAATGATGTTTCGACTTTCAATGATGACTATTTGACCAGCTCTGTATGTGACCTTAACCATAAGCCATGCACTGTGGCAAATACATACTTTAGTGAACCTGCGAATACGCATAGGTGCATTTATGAGATCAATCTGCATCAATGTCACAGTATACAGATGCTTAATCTGGCAAAATACGAAAATAACATTCAGAGAAGAACTAGTAGACCACTCTTGCTACTATTCGAAAAGGAAAAGATCGTAACCTCTCAGGTAGGTTAAATACGTCCTTCTCCGTCCTGGTTTGGTAATAACAAAGTCATAAAAAGGGTGAGAGTTGCAATGGATCTGGAATATGCTCCTGCATAATATGGGCAATAGCATGGCCTTCCTTTCCCTTTGGTTGGAATTTTTATACCTTTATCTGTTCATGGGAAGTTTCCGATCTTTAGGGTGCTTATGTTTCCAGGGAATAAGAACGACCGTTACATTTTACAGTTTGAAAGGTCAACTTTGGAGGACAATATATTTATTTACAGAAAACTGCGTATCCAATATATACACATGTACCGTTAAAACCAATCATGGTTTCAAGGACTCAGTTGCAAATTTAGCGTTATAAAAATAATATTATAATGTTAATTGGTGACGATAAAACTTCTGAGACAATTATGAATTGCATGAGATTATATTTAACAGATGTAGTCACTTATACAACACACTGTGCTCCATGTTATCAGTAGTAGCATTGATACACCGACATAATAAGTTGCAAAACGCTGGATGTGCTAAGAAAAGGTCTATGTCTAGTGCATCCGTGCGAAGCGTAAGTTAACAAACAGATCTTCAGCAACAATTGTCAGATAAATATTTAAGAAAATCGTATTCTCTTAAGCCAATATTACCAAATATACTGATTTATTTTCAAATCATCATTCCGTTTGTATGGATTTCTAACTTCCAGACAATCATGATGCCCCAAAATTTCTAAATTCTAACATGTCTCGAATGTTCCTCCAGCAATTAAACCTTTGCAACTGAATTCTAGAATTCTAGAACTGGCATCCAAAATGTTAGTTCGCATGCAAGAAGCCGAATTCTCTAAACACCAAGACTCAGAAGATTCTCAAGACCAAAGTTTTCGTTTGTGCACCGCTGCATGCAACATGATATTCAAATCCTCTCAATAAAAGGATAATGGCTGTTAACTTTAATTTTAAATTTCACTTACTTCTCTATTTATTGTTACATATTTTAGCAGTTGCAATGAATTCAGTTGACATGTTTAGGATACATTTAAATACTCTGATCTATAATCTAAGAACTCTAACGTATCAATTAAAATAAAAACTTATATTTCATAACATTCATAAACGTAATAAAGTTTATATTAATATATTTTATATAGTATATATTCAGTTAAGATTTAGTTCATTCAATAGAACTATACTTGTTTCCAATTGCTAGTTGTACAGATGTAAACGGGGAACCAACTATAGGTCCAGATATAATCCTGTAATTCATGTAACAGTCGATTAGCATACCGTTCAAGGTCTATAACTCTTTTTGATGTTGAAAACGATAGCAAAACAGGTTTACTCCCTTGTTTAAATGAAATAAAATTGCAAGTTAAGATTTAAATACCTTATCAAAAATAAATCAGCGTTCGTTATCTCAAGCAGTTTAGCCATGTATAATACCATTGACCCAACGAGATTCAATATGTACACATACTTCCCTGTCCAAGCACTGTTGGTATTTCTGATGGTAGTTTTAGTACATGTCAATGGCGAAACGTGAAATGATTATTTTGTACATAATGGCTAATGTTTACTACAGGTCACGTGAGGAACATCCACTGCTGTATTGTAGTAACATAATTTTGCCTTTTATTAATTTTCTTCTAAAAAAGATATGTATCAGCAAAAACATGAAACACTAAAAAAATTAAAAAATGTATAGACCGCTTCTTTGAGTACTTTGATTTTTACTATTAAGAAATTTGCCTCCATAAGCTTCAATATAAAAGGACACATCACACAGATCTACTCTGAAAGTAAATCAAGAACGTTTCCATAGTAATATTTGAACCGGAATATTCAGCCATTTCAAACATTAATCCAACTGTTTCCCATGTTTTGATAGGCTGTAAATTCAACATTATGTTACCAGTAGCACATTGCTGTAAAAAGTCCCATAAAAGAAAAAACCTCAGCATGTTACGATGTTATTATGTTTATATTTGGCTCATTTCTTTAATTAATGATTTAATTGACCAAAAAATAAAAAGACATTCAAGAATGTTAAAAACATTTAAACAAACTATTACATAGATAATAATCGTCTTTCAAATTTTTACAGCTTGAAAAATTGATAGTGATGTCTGTTCGTTTTATTATTGGTACCTGAGGAATTCATCATGAGGCAAACCTAGTGTGCTATTTTGAAACATTTCAGCTAAATAATTTATCAAGATAATAACGCGCAGTTGATTTTACTGAAAGAAGTCTGTAATGAAAAGTTCGTTTAAGCATCGTTGGTTCTATGTTTAATTCATTTATGAACTGCGTATTGTTGAAAAGCAAACATTGAAACATGAAGTTACGTACATAATGTATGCATTCATGCATGAGATCGGAGCTCAGTAACTGGCTTTTAATTTAAACGGCAGGTTGGGAATATAACCATGATGTTCATCCTTTCAGGTTCGCTAATAAAATTGATTGGGATACGCGTGTATATGTGTATATTTGTTTGCTCCCCATCCCTATAGTAGATATTTCGCCACACACCACACAATGTCAACAAATGGAATTTGTTTTGTTGTTTTTATTTCTAACTGACATTAGTTGAGATTTAAAAAACAGCCCTGTTCTTTATATTCACAAAACCTAGATGTTATCGCAATTGGCAAATTTTTCTTACAACCACTTCACAGTTTAGAAAAGGCTCTGTCAGTTGAATACTTTTAACATAAATTCGCACCATGGGGATCGATTGCTTGCCTGAAATATGTCAAACTAATGCAATTCAGGAAGTGATAAATGGACAAGCATTGTTAAAAGAGGAGATGGAGTTATACATACCTTGAAAAGCAGAAACATAAACTATTGAATCAACTATTATTTAATAATAATAATAATAATAATAATAATAATAATAAAGTAAACAAAGAACGAAAGATTAATCTGAGCTACAAATGGAAATGACATGATTCCAATGAAATATCAAATGCATCATGAAAAGTATCTACATGTAATTGTCTGTGTTGAAAGTCTTATAACTAATCTATTAGTTTAAATGATGTGTCTCATTCGCTACTATTGACCAGGATGATTTTTCATAGTTCTTATTTAGTCTTGGTAATAAACATGAAATTCACATTATAAACAATTTTGTTCCTACATTTTGCTGTCCAATTCAACCAACCGTGAAATGCATATTTTCGTAACATTTTATTGTCGTCCTGTTCGGCATAATAAAATGGCATTATAGTTTCTACTTCTATTCATGAAAAGGGTTTTATTATTTCCATATAAACATTATTGCACTATGGATGTTTGTTATTTTTTAATACTCGTTTGTTGTTTATCATTTCCAGTAACAAAGTTAATTCTCATTGTTTTTAATTACACAGCATATAGCACTGATGCAATCTTGAAAAATTGCTGCCCGTTCGAACCTGTTAATCCGCTGCAGTTTATCTGAACTTTTGCAACATGAAATGCTCTATGAAGTGATTCAGAATCTACAGCTTCCGTACTTGTATAGTTTATAATAGAGCGCGTGATACATGTCTGCATTATGTTGATGTTACTTTATTATTTTTAATTCAAAATGGAATATCCGAAGCCTAGGATAGAGGGTATATTATTTTATTGTAAGTCACAAATTAGTACAAAATTAATAATTACTGCAGACTGTAGATGTAAGGCTCAAGACATCCCACCTTTTTCCTTTTGATTAAATGTTTGTATAGAACACAATGTTGAGATCTTTCAAACCACACTGTCTATTCATCTTTTTAAAACTGGGATGCCGGACTTATTAACTAAAGTCAAAAATATGTCATAACATCTAAATCGGCAAGAATAGAAGTTGTACCTGATACGTTGTACAAAGGCCAGATATTCCTTCATGTGGGATATTCTAGCTACTTTTGGAAATAAAGTGTTTATTTAGATGATTCGTTTTACTTGACAAAAATACGAAATAATGGGAATATCTTGTACCTAGTATGAGTTTCTGAAAAGTTTCCAACCTATTAACGACACCTTTTGCTACTTTGTTCAGTGTATTTGTCCAAAATGACCAGTTGGTTGTTGTACGACATCGTTGATGCTATGGCGATCCATCGCAATTACAGATCAAAGGCCTGGCTCGAAAGCAGTATCGTATATCTGCTGACGAAAAAAGAGACAATAAAATTAGATCAATCTGATTCCAAGTCCCAGATATCAACCGCAGCAAATAGAGGTATCTTTAGTGTCTACTGTCCCTTGCTTCCTCCTTTTTTAGCTTCCTCTTTTGCACTCTTTCCAACTTATAGTTGAGACGCTGGACTTCCTTCTCCGTCCCGTCTTGCTCACATATTCTCTTTTCCTCAAGTCAGGTCCTTATTATCATGTGCTCTTTTCTGTCTTTACACCTGCAATGTATTATTTCCACTTCCTGCAAATCCTTCTTTTCTGGATAGTCCATGTAAGGGGGTAACATCTTTAATATGTTACACTCTTTCGAATCTTCCTTAAGCTAGACTGTTTGCTGCTACATAACTAACTCTTTTATTCAGCACAGGATGGACTATGAGTGTCATGGCCGACGGCCTGATCATACATTTGCAGCAATACGGCTTTAGGTGAGGAGTTATAGCTTATATCACAAGCTTTATAGTTAGTCTACTAGTATGAGAAATAACCAATGACCTGACTACAACCCAGTCCAGCGTGCAACCACTGGTGTTTAGCTTTTATTTGCTTGCATGTCACAGCTGATATGCGTCGAGGGGGACAAGAAGCCTCCGCAAGATGTATATCTGTATGCCCTCGATCACCAGACATATACGCGTTAAAGGTGGTAAAGGTCGACTGGTTACCAATGCGTCACGGGTAATCTTGAAATGCAATATAGGTACTATATGTCAAAGTCTGTCTAATTATCTAATTCGGATAGTCCCTTCTGCCAATTACGTGAAAGGGTCACGCTAATCAGCATTGAATTTTCCAATTTTATATTATATTAACTTGCATCCGGAGGCTCCTTCCTGAAGCATTGCAAAGGCATAACCCTTTGATTGCGTTCTGGACCTGAGTGGGAATCGTCAATTCCACGTCTGACTCTATAACACTGGTCTACAATTTGTAGACGTCGTCTGCTTCAGGGATAAACTGTGATATTTATTAGTGATTTTGATGTGCTGAATTCAGATATGACAATTAAAACAATTACTTGGCTAATGTTTCCAAGATATACATGTTTTAGATTTTATGTCTATGTATGTTGTGTAAATAGTATAGTTTTATTATAAATTGTAAACCTAGGGTTTTTCGTGTGTTTATGGTTGCTCTACATTATAATATTTCACCTGTCCTGTTTATGTAACACTCTAAAAAACAGAAAAAGGGTTACATAAATAAAATATATTATGAAACAATAGGCGAAACAATGTTATGAATATACAATTGCATAATTTGGTCCTTATTCGGTGTCTGCTAGGTGATTTTAGGCTTGTCTGTTGTACTCATTAAATGGAGCATCTCTTGTCACTGTCCAGCAATGGTCTCAAAGCATTGAAGGCTCCATTTGCCCTGATAGCGTTTCTACATTTTTGCAATGTCCTAGTGAAATCGCTCGCCGTACTCGTTGTTCAATGCTCCGCAGTTCGTTGGTTACAAATTCTAGATGAGAGTGCAAAAAATGAATCTTTAATGACATCTTTTGTATGCCTTGATGAGGTTTTCCACCAACTCCCTGTAGTTGTCTGCGTTGATCTTTCCGCGAAAATCTTTTGCCACTAACTGGAACACTCTCAATGCCTTTTTTTCCTTGCCACGCAGTGCACGGTCAAATACATCATCACGAAGAAGTTCAAGAATCTGAGGACCAACAAAGACACCTTCCGTTATCTTAGCTTCACATGCCTTAGAAATTTGCCACGGAGGTATTTGAAAGCTGTTTGTGTTTTGTCCATGGCCTTGATAAAGTTCTTCATCAGACCCAGCTTATTGTGAAAGGGTAGTAACAAAATCAACAAGTGTTGGTTGCTGAATAATTTTTCTCCCAGACTCCAGTGACAGTCGGAGTGATCAATCTCTCTTGATATAGTGGAAATTACTATCCCATTCGCAGATAAAACAGCATTACTTTGTGTGTCCAGTCAGCAGACTAAGCAAGAGATCTAGCACCTGCAAATCGCCCCATTTATGCCTCGATGTTTGTCATAGTTTATGCAACTCACATGTTGTTTCATGTTTTCATCGGTTCCCTTCACATGGACTGCATGACCAACTTGAATTGATGGCTAAACATTGTCATTATGCATCAAAACAGATTTTAAGTCTCGTCTTCGATGCAACAAATGTAAAGCCTAAGCTCATCTGGATCATGAACGATGTCGATGGCTGCCATAACCCCTTCGATCTTGTTGCAGGAAACAAGATCACCTTCCATAAAGAAGAATGGAGCAAGAGCCTTTCGACGGTCAACGAACATGAAAACCCTAATATCACCTGCCAGGAAATTCCACTGCTGTAGTCTGAAGCCCAAGAGTTCTGCCTTACTCTTGGATAGTTCCAAATCCCTGACAAGGTCATTCATATCACCTTGTGTTACGAGGTGTGGTCAGATGGAGGATGGGATAAACTATGGTTCATGCGACATTCATGGTTCAAGACAAGAAGTTTCAACAAGTGTTCAACGTTCACTCTTCAACGTCTGACTCAAGTGATAATGATTCTTGTGCATCAGGAACCGGCTGTCCTTCTCCGTGGGGTACTGTTTAGATGATGCACAGTCAACTTTTTCTTCTTTGGCAGACCATTCCCAACTAGAGGCACCATGAAGAAGTAACAATTGCTGATACGAACTGTTGGCTCTCTCCAAATCATTAGCACTGCAAAACGCATAGATTTCCCTTTCCTTTTCAATCACTAGCAAAGATTTGTTGCACAAGTGTTGTAGCATATATGTGGGACCCACCTCTTATCCTGATATCCGATTTAGCATCCAAATTAAAGATGATAGGCTTTCTTAAACATAATGGTTAAACTGTGCGTTCGTGATGCAAACTTCACTTCACCACAAACATAGCAGAAGTTATCTGCATTGTTCACAAAAGTACGAGGCATCTCTGCTCACATTGATTAAACAGAAATGTGTGCTTTTGCAAAATCGAACACAGACAAATAAAAGAGCACGACACAGTATGATTTCTAGAGCTGATATAGGGCAATTTGTTCAGCAGCGTAATGCAAGCTTAGTTATGATTACATCATCCATGACTACTAAGAATAACAAGATGCTATTCATATCATGTATGATGCAGTATCTACTTCAGATTCATCATTCATTGTTTCGCCTAAAAAGCAAGTACTGTCCAAACTCAGTCATATATTTATTCATAGATTCAGTCAATGATGTATTTTAGTCATTTTCGGCTCAAATTGAGATCCCTTCCTTGTATAACTCACTTCTCCTCCGCCATTCACAAGTCAAGGGTCGTATATACTGACAAGTATCATATCTTTAAAACTAGAGCCAATCAACAATTTTAAGCATCATTTTCATTCTCAGTGACCCAGAATTAGTAAAGTTTGACAATAATTATTTCGATATCATTTTGGCTGTAGACCAGTGTAATCTGTTACCATATCTCTCTGCTCTGTTCGTCGTTGCACGACTGGTGGACGCACCACTTGGTTATTAAGGAAAATACTTCTCATAGTGGAAACACGACCACAAGGAAAAGTGTCCTCTGGGAAATATTAAAAGGTAAATAAATGAACGAGTATATCAAAATAAATATTTTTTAAATCAACATTTTCTAATACTCCCATCTATTTCAATTAACAACAAGACTAGACAGTGATAATTAGGGATGGTCCCTTCCTATTCACATACAATTGACAAATATCAAAACAAATGTTAAACATCAACATATTTATAAACCTGACGACGCTGAGAAATAAGGCTAAAGTTGCAATAGTCAACGGAAACAACTTTCTTGATCCAAAAAGGAAACAAATAGTGATATTGATTGATAAATCACCTACAAAACAAACTGGTAAATGTTCTGGTGGTAATCCATGACTACGGTGATGACGAATATGTTCTACACCGATCGAATCCTATCCTTGTCATCTCAATTTTTAATTAATTGGACACAATTTTCCTTTCACAGACTCTATCATATCGTTCTCTAGAGGATATATTCCGTATCCATCAAACCATTTCACGCAGTTGTCGTTGCGAAAGTAAAACAGGGGTCCATAAGTCATAATTGTTGTAAGTGTTAATAACATAGGTTTGAGCATCCTTTCAGGTTTTTGATACAGACGTTCATCTTTACCAAACACCACTAGTTACCAAGACGATGTGTACAAGCCGTGGGCAGAACGTAATGAAGTTTCTATGTATTCCTCTTGTTTCTTACAGATGACGATAAGTAATGATTTCACTTTAGATGTTGTTTTTAAAGCGATCTCTCAAGTAAGTAGATGAACTGAATGTCTGTATACTTTGTTATAAGAGTCCTTCTTAGCATTTCGACTCCATGGTTTTCATTTGCGGATTGCAATTGTCACTGAATCTCTTTCAAAATCTCTTTTGGCATGAATGTATATATTTCTTCCAAATACTTATTCAACTTTTCTCTTCGACCAATATCAAAGATATTTCATTTTGCATTTCATTAGGCTGGTCCTTTAGACAATTATAACAATGTTCTTTGGTCATGAAAGTGATTCTGTCTGCAAAGTGGCAGTCATAACAAGAGACTAAGCGATTTTCTTTTTCTCCAACAAATAATTGTATTGATCCCATACGTTCAAGAGTAAACGAGCCATCATTTCTAAGGTTATTTGACTTTCTTTAGGCGGACTTTATATATATATATATATATATATATATATATATATATATATATATATATATATATATATATATATATATATATATATGCAGATGACGTATATTCCTCATTTTATCCGTCCATTTTAAACTCGACAGGTGAAAAGAACAGAGCACACAATTCTAAACTTATGTGAAAGAAGGTTACTAATACAATAGCTAAGTAAAATAGTCCACCATTATCTATCTCCTTGTTTCAGACGCAAATTTTCAATAACTGCTCCAATTACACAATGTACCGCAATGCACGGCAAAGATTGGATAGAAAAAGATAAATCATTACATCCACTGTTGTTCTTGCTTTTGTAGATTGTGAAGAGATGAACTCTCAGAAGAGAATACGTTGTTATAAAAGCATGACGTTTTAGTTCTTTTTATAATATAATACTTCTGAAGCTGCAAACAAACAAAAGAAACTGGGTTGATATTCTTTCAAAGGTTGTTTGACTCTCTGAATACAATGTACTTTCACGTCACTTTTCTTTCCCTCTATTTATTAATAAAATATCGCGTCCAAGAGGTTGTCATACTAAACGAATCAGTAACTGATTCATATATACGGCGCTCGACACTTCCTTCTTTTTCCGGTCTTTGGCGTCGCAAATAATCGATCTGACTTTTAAGATAATTTAAAGTGCCATATCAGTGTAGATAAAGTAAATACAATTCAATATTATTTAAATGGAAAATCAAGTCTGAAAGCGGTATAAAAAAACCGATGAAATAATTCGCCATAATAACTGAGAAATACGCTCAGGTGTGTTTTCGAAAGTAATACACATCGGACCAATTTTATCGCTCGGTAAGTTCCAGAGTGTGTAGATCGCCTGACGTCATATTTTGAACACACACATTACTTCCGTTTCTATCGAAACATAAACAAAGCACTTGTTTCGTTCCATATTAGGTAGTTTAAAAAGTTTTATCACAGTCATTGCAAGAGGAGATCGTGGAGGTACAAGCAAGGGCAGCGGGGTCAGGTGTGTTACAGCAAATTGTTGGAATTCAGAATGCTGATGGGTTTTCCATGCATTCCTTTCCGAAAGACAAAGCACTTCGTCGCAGGTGGACATATTTTGTAACAATCAAAAGAGCACACCAGGATAGCCCCAGTGAGTTTTCAGCCCTCTACTCCTTTCATTTTATACCAGAATGCTTCCCATTTAGGTATAGATTTGATGTTGAGCATATGGCTAAGGCACCAAAGAACTTCAAACTCAATGATGCCGCTGCTCTGTCATTCCACTGAGTGAAGGAAACTGACAAACAAGTCAAGGTAACTGCAAATGTATCAGAAACTTCACCACGAAAGCATCAACTTTGTAAACTTGAAATGTTGTCCCCATCAGAGGTTGCATCTTGTTAAGTGTCACCACCAAAGAAAGTAAGAAGGGGCTATTGAAAGAGAGAAGTTGCAAGGGTGAGTTTTTAATGACATTTACCATATTATATATATATATATGATATTCAACAGATCAGTCACTGCAACATTTCCATTTCTACCCTTTAGAACGTTCTTTCATAGTTTTGAAAACAATTGCAGCACATATCTAATCAATCAAGAACTGAGATATAAACAGTGAATAAATATTGTCACACTTTTCATGTTCCCTTCAACTTTGTTTGACCATGTAAAAAGAAAATTCTTTCTGCTGGTAGATTTAGAAGGCCTACATATATTGTTCATTGTCGGACAAATGTGTGAATCAGATTACATATAGATATTCACAAACATGACGAGGTTTATTCCCATCCTCAATTAATATTAATCTGAATAACACAAAATGTAGTAGAAACTTTACAATGTTATGTTATGATTCTTTCAGTGGTGGTGGTGTTGTCATGTTCAAAACATTTTCAGTCGTATCTTGGCAAGAATCATTTAAGTCCATCAAGTTTGTTCAATTAGAATATATATATTTCTTATTGATCAATGATATTCGGCGTATAAAAGCATCTTATGGAGTACATGTCATATAGGTATGTGACTTCGATTTAACTGTATTGGTCTAGTAATGTATTGCCCACTTTAATTTTCATGCAAGATAGCATAAAACCAAGCTTTGATGAATATATTTTATAACTTATAGGATCTAAAGTATTTGACAAGCTTGAAGAGTTTGTGACAGCAGACAAATGAGAAAATATTTACCAATGCTGTCATCTGGACAACAAGCTTCAGCATTGGAGGGATACAACTATGTGATCAATTATTTTGCACCAAAGATGATTGGTTTCTCCTATCATGGAATGCTTTCAAGATAAATCTTAAATTATTGCACACAAAAAATACTGATTCAGGTTTTTCAGTGTTTTATTTATAGTCCAGAATATTAATCTTCAAATTAAATCATAGATATCAAAATCTGATATTTTGATATCCTACAATGTAAAATTGTATAACAGTTTTTAGTGTTTTAGAATGTTTGCAAATAAAGTATCTATAAAATTAAATTATCTGTATTCTGATAGAATTATATACTGTATTTCGCATCTTTATTTACTTTGAAATAGGCTTTAGCTAGCTGCATTGCATTTGAATGAAAACAGCCAAAGAGAGAAAGCATGCCCTCAGGATGTGAGAGCCAGATATAAAATACTGTATCCAAAGTACAAGAAAAGAGAGTACACTGTCAGGAAAATCCTTGTAGACTCAACATATGGCAAGAATATACATTAGTAATTAATGAACATAAAGGCATATATCACTTAGAAATATAAATAATGTTGTACCAAGTGTAAGTACCTATATTAATTTTTTAATTATTAAATTCAAACAGTAAAGGCAAAATATTTGTTAAAGTTGACACTCCTTTAATTATAAAGGTCATGAATTTTCCCTGTGGTAAAATAATAAAAATACGCAAACAATTGTAAAGACAAATACTTTCAATTCATGTATTAACTTCAACAAAAGGTTGCAGTTTTTGGCTTGTACAATACAATGCATATTAAATTTAATTTGCAGATTATGTTGAATGTCTGATGAAAACAGCATTCACAATTGGACAGGTGTCTCACATGAATGATGAAGGAGTAAAACTTACGGTAGATGTATCACCACCATTATGGAGTCTGTATGAAAGGCCTGACAAGGATATTGCTACTCAAAATCTTCTTATCAGGTTTAATTGCTGTCAGCCTCATGAAATCCAGTGTAGTTCAGGTTTTAATCAGGAAAGGCAGTACCGATCCTCTGAACAACACATGACAGAATGATGACCCTCACTTCCTTGCCCAAGAAGTGCCAACACCACCGAGCAAATTGTATATATTCTGTATGCCGATGTCTTCTGAAATAATAATTTGAAAATTGAGTTGAAATAAAATATGCTTTATGTATTAGATCAAAAGCTTTAGTAGAAAGTATTAGTAGTGGCCCAGTGTGATTTATCATTATTTTGTATCTCAATAAAGTTAAATGATTCCAGTATAATCTGTGCATGCATTATATATATATATATATATATATATATATATATATATATATATATATATATATGTTTACAACAAGTGCTAAAAATGTGACGGCACGCTTTGGTTTCACTAAATACCGGAAGTGGTCGGCGGTTGCATTCGGTTATTATCGTAAACAGGTGCAAACGCGATATTAGGTAGGCTCCCACGCAGTTTTTACTGAAAATTTTTCAATCGGATATTTTACATTCGTATTTTGAATATATAATGTCTTTCACCAAGAAATGAACTGAATAAATGTAGATACACTGTTGTGGTACTTTAAGTTTGCCTTGGTTTTTTTTTTTTGGTTTTTTTTAAAATTATTTTTATTTTTTTTTTGATAACTGAGTATTTCCTCTACTTACTGTTGAGGTAATATAATTTATCAATTTAAGTACCGATTTATAAAATATATCAAGAGCAGTATATCATGATTGTGTGGAAAGCATGTTATATATATATATATATATATATATATATATATATATATATATATATATATATATGGATTCTTAATTAGCATCTCAATTGTACACAATGGTATTGGCAGATTCAGAACATTAATGGTACAAATGGAACTTTTCTTTCTTATTTTTCTAAAAGTTTTATTCCGTTCTGGCTGTTGTAATATAAACTTTTTAAACATCTATAATGTACACTGGATTTTTGAGTAGAGCGACTGAGTGTGGTTTATTATATTGTGGAAACCACATAAGCCGAAAACAAACAAAATTGATGCATAGTGTACCACTTGACTATTACTTCCATTGACACATAGGATCAAGCCCTTTAAATAAAAATGTTTTCTCCTCTTGCACTAACTGACCCTTTATTATGGAGTGTGAAGTTGACTTTGAGTTGCGTTACATAGACTGCATACATCAAATATTTAGTGTTCGCTTTAGAATTTCGATTTATGAAGCGCCACACAGCAAATTTAAGAAGTGTATGTTCTTTGGGGACTTTCATTAATATTTCACAATGTTATCTTTTAACTCGCACGACATGATGTATTTCATTTATTTTCATAGATAATGGGAATGCACTTGTTTGCTGTAAGCAGGTACCTGTGAAAGGCTTTATTAAATTAATAGAATACGTTGAAATTTGGGTCTCATATTGCGCATTTGAGATGCGCATGTCCCATCATCATTACATCAAGATTTAAATCGTGTTTGCCTGCATCTCCTATCACAGAAAGAGAACGTCAGACGTATTATTTCTCCAAAGCCTTGATTCCAGGATTGCTAATGGCAAAGATCCTAATCAAATGGATATATGCTGTGGTAATGATTGTTAGTTACCCGACGGCCAGTAAGTATTCTCTCTCTCTCTCTCTCTCTCTCTCTCTCTCTCTCTCAGGTAGATCAAGATCGATCTTTGGATTTCGTTGCCAAGCTACAAACATAAATAGATACTTATGCGAACATTCTAGATCCATTGTAATAGTAAAATGCTTGCAATGTACATTTTTTATCAAGCATCGCAAATGTGAGCCACAGTTTATTCCAGTCTTTAGACGTGTCCCACACTTTATTTATTTTATCCTTAATCAATCTGGTGAAGCTTATTCTAGACAATATTTCTCTTCCTCATTATACATCAGGTCAAACGTTTTCAATTCACTATTTCCCACGTTCATGTTGGTGTGTGTTGTTGTTGTTGTTGTTGTTGTTGCATTTTTAACGTAGCTTTAACAATTTCTCAGTCATATCGCTACGATGTCTGTAGTGTTGCACATCATTGTGATTCCTAGCACTGGGGCATGATTCCACTGACATGCAGCATGATGTCCCACCCATTCATTTTGTCCTGACACCAGGCCGACCAGTTCTAACACTAACCTCTTAGTGCTGAGCACATATCGCGAGGCATCTGTTAGTACATTATTATAAGGCTTAAGTACGACTCGGCCGAGGTTCAAACCCGCGACCTTCCGCATCCGTGGCCGACGCTCTAACTACTAAGTGATCGGAGCGGTCTGCGATGTTTATAATATAGCAGAATCTAGTCATATAACACCAACTCGACTTTTCCAAATAGCGGTATCATTGTTGTTGTCTTCACTATTAATTTGTTTTACTTTCAACGAGTGTTTTATCGGTGGTTTGGAAGATATATGTAGCTGTAGTAAATTATATTCAAAATGCAAACAGTATGATCCCAAAAGCCATAACACATAAAATAAACATGAGATCTTCAGAGCATGTTTAAGTTTCTCCGCTTATTCATTTAAGGCATTTAGCTAGAATCATCAATCAGTAAATTCATTACAATGTATGTAATGTACTTATATAAATGAAATGGATATCCATAGTTGTTGGATAACTTTATAAACATTGTACACGAATGCTAAACATTGTACACGAATGCTAAACATTGTACACGAATGCTAAACATGTATACATGCTAAACATTATTGGTGCAATTTATTCCAATCAAATTTTCAGCAGTTTCAAAAAAGGTACTAATCCCTTCCCCTCGTTAATATATCATGAGGAATTAGGATCCTTAACGTGACGAAATCAAGGCACATTCACATATGCTGTAAATTATACATGTATGAAGTATAGTAATTGAACCCAGGGCATCAGAAAATATTTTCATTAAGGCACACACACATACATACATACATACATTCATTCATATATACATGCATACATACATACACACATACATACATACACACACACACACATACATACATACATACATTACACACATGCATACATACAAACATACATACATATATACATGCATACATACATACATGCATACATACATACATACATACATACACACACATACATACATACATACATACATACATACATACATACATACATACATACATACATACATACATACATTCATACATACATACATACATACACACACACACATAAATATATACATGCATACATACATACATATATACATACGCACGTACGTATGCATGTATGTATGTATATTAACTGGTCCCAGTACCAACATACAGACACACACACATACACACATACATACATAAATACATACATAAATACATACCTACGTACGTACATACATACATACATACATACATACATACATACATACGCACGTACGTATGTATGTATATTAATTGATCCCAGTACCGACATACATTTACACATGTACCCACGTACATGTGTGTATGTATGTCGGTACTTAGGTTTATTGTACACGTCATGTAATTATATTGGTTTGTCTCTTGATAGTTCGTTTCTTATCTCATAGACGTATATTAATATTGATTGAACTAACGATTGTTAGTGTTATTTATGTTGCTTATTTATTTTCCTTCTTTCTTTCTTTCTTTCTTTCTCTCTTTTCTTTTATTTCTCTCTCTCTCTCTCTCTCTCTCTCTCTCTCTCTCTCTCTCTCTCTCTTCTTTTATTTATTTGTTTGTTTTTTTGTAGCCAAATACATTTAAAATATATATTGCCTTGTTTAAGTAAACATTTTCTATCGGAAGGTGCTTCGTGCAATAAATGGGTGTTGGACCATGACTTTGAGAACAACCTAGACACTTCTAAGGTGTTGTGGGACAAGGACGGAATATCATCGGTAACCTGTGGCAGTTTATGTAACTCGAATCCGTCATGTAGATCTTTCTTCTATCACCCTTCACTGAAGAAATGTCTGGGATCCCAGTCATACAAGCGTGGTCTCCCTTCTGGTCAGTCAATGCAAGAAGGATGGAAATATTACACAAGTACGTACAATGATAACTTATGAAACTGACTGGGGAAATATGTTACTTATTGTCAACGGTCATGGTGCATGATTGCCGTGATAAATAATGAGACAATGCCCTTTCATCTCCCGTCACCATCTGCAGCGAACATTATGACAACCATTTGTTAACTATAAAATAAACGACTTTCAAAGAAGCTCAAAAAGCTTTCATGATTTAAAAGGTTTACACATTCCACTTAATTTTATATAGACACGACATGACTTTTAAGCATTTTAGACAGAATATATAATTTACACCTTATAGACAGGTCATGTCTTTGACACATGACAGGCAGGACACTAGTTCCGACAATGATCAAGGTCAAGGTTGTTGTTTTATAAACAAACTAATCCACGACTACCTGTTTCTTATGTAATTTTTAAAAAATGATTTTGTATGATCAAACGCATAGATGCAAAATGTCATCTGTTGCAATATATTTTTAGCGTCTATATTGACGTCATTTATAGATGATGATGATAATTCTAATTATTATTTGAAGATGAAACAAATCCCAAAATTATTGTCTATACATGCGTAAATATGTACTCTTCCAAACTATTCACGGGGAATCTATCCAAAGAACAAATAGTTGCCACACGATCGCATTATCACTTTGCTGTTTGTGCCCTATTATTATTGTTATTCTTAGTAGTAGTAGTACTATTGAATTAGCTGTTTTGCTGTTATTTCTGTCAATGTAGCAGCTTATCCATGCTATTCTATTATTTGTCTTTATAGTTCCATCTGTATGAAAAAGATATAAAAATACTAACCTTTTTTGAATATATCATGAATAATCATTCCATAAGGACATAAGGTAAGTTCATACTTCCTAAACATTACTAAAAGCACACATCAAGTTCCATCCTCCCTCGTTATCTTCATAAGCACACAACATATAAATTTCGTCCTTTCTCAATATTTCCATCAGCAAAACATCAAGTAAATTTCACCCTTTCTCAATATTTCCATAAGCATACACCAGGTAAATTGCATCCTATCTGTATTTTTCCATACGCACACGTCGCGTAAATTTCTTCCTTCATCAATACTTCAACAACTGATTCAATTAAACCATTTTTCAGATTAAAGTACTTTGCATTGTTTCCTTGCTTGCTGTATGGCAAATATGTCTTGTACCAAGATATAAAGAAAACAAAAACTGTGAAAAATGATCCCATTTTAATTTTTGTTTTGTCACCAATCGTTTCCTTGCATGCTCTGCATAAATAAAAGAAAGGAGTTTTCGTTCGGGAAACATATGATTCAGCTGAAGATAACAATATAAAACCAAATAACGTACTAGCTTCCTTTTCCATCGCGACCCTCTGTTTGCAAGCTTTTTGTGATCACTATTTTGTAACTAATTCAACTCTTACAATCAAAGAACAAATGTGATCCGAATTCAAATCATGCTTATAAACAGTTAGTATGGACCAAATTTCAATGTTGTTCTCAAGCAGTAACTATAGGCAGAATTTATCAATTGCATTCAATCAGTAATTCAGCTCTTGTTGTCAAACAGTAACGAGGGACCGAATTAAACCCTTGCAACCAAACAATATGCATCGAATTCAACTTTTGCTATCAATCAATAACTATGGACAGATTTTCAATTCTTGCTAGAGAGCGATAATAATGGACTGAATTCAATTCTTGCTATAAAGCAATACATATAGACATAATTCAACTGTTGCTATAATACAGTATCAATTGTCCGTATTAAACTTTTGGTATCGTTAGATAGTTATGAACATAATTAAACGCTTCAGTTCTTGCAACCAAACAATAATTATCGACCAAATTTAACTCTTGCTGTCAAACACCTCTCTATCTCTCTCTCTCTCTCTCTCTCTCTCTCTCACACACACACACACACACACACATCGTGAGATAGTGACACGTTTTTATAAGTAATCGAATATCCAATAAAAATGATGATCATGTTTAACTACCCTAGTTCTATAATGGATAATTTCAAAAATATTCACAGCATATTTTCCCTAGTTATTTTTATTCACTGTCATAATCTGAAAGGATGATATTAAAGAAATTGAGGATGTTCAAGAAGCAGATCGATAACTTTGGATTAGATCCAAATATTGGTATATCAGTCGACCCTACCCCTTTTCGCAATACTTATTGAGAAAGTTTACGTGTATAGATCAAGGGGATGACCCTGTGTAATACAGCCATATACTGTAACATATGCTTTCTAATGCAAGTACGCGACTTTAATCTCACCATCTCTTAGATTATGTTCTTTAAAATATTTGACATGTAAAACCGTTTGCGTTTTTTCCTATTCTAGAACAACAACAATGCGATGGAACATATACACTCAACACGACACTTGGACTCTGCTATAAAGTTCATCCAGAAATTAAACCCTTTCTCGAAGCCATGGATGCATGTGAAGCAGAAGAAGCGAAACTGATTATTATCAGGAATCAGATGGAAATTGTACAAGTTCAACATGCTGTCAATGGTATCGTGTAAAGCTGTTTCTTATAACTCTTTATTTTGTTGGCATTGTTGCACAAAACAAAATGACAGTACCACGTGTAGTGGCTTTCGATTCCTTCTGTTAAATTCTCAGATGAACTTTAGACACTAACTTTAGAAATATTACATAAATTCAGAATTTGTATTGGCTGTAACAAATTGTAAATTCGAAAAGTAGTTCCAATGCGTTTAAGCAAATCAAATGGTACACTTACATTTTTGCTTAAAGTATGTTCAATTAGATTTATTTGAAATATATCACTCATAACATATGGATGTATATTCATCTTATATAAGCAAGAATAAAGGAAAATGTTCAAAGTACATCATAAGACAAACAACACCAAAACATGATACACTATACACATGCACAAAATTCTAAAATCCACATGAAACAGTTGGCAAGACTATTTGCTGTAAAGTTGGTTTGATCAATGGAGACAAGAAAAAAAGAAACATGCAGCAAACAGTGTGTGTGTGTGCGTGTGTGTGTGTATACGGATATTCTCGTTACGTTTTATTGGCATTTCAAAAAGATCGATAAATACAATAAAATAAAACTCAGTAATTGCTAAAATGTGGCTATCAAATTTTAGCTTCTTCTATGTAATTGTTCATGTTATATTATATTCTCAAATGTTTGAAAGCTTTTTCTTCTTTTTAGTTCTCAATTATATATATATATATATATATATATATATATATATATATATATATATATATATATATATATATATATATATATATATATATATATATATCTTTTATTTATTCCATAATTTTATTTCCATACTCCCTGTATATCTGTAGTTACAACATGGTCTTTTTGTACACGAGTTCAAAACGAGATTCTTTTTACTGGCTAGTAGTTTTATTTAAAGCTGAATGTTAAACCCCATTAAACCAATTTATTTTCAACTAGCAGAGACCTATTTCAGATCGATAGGTCGATGATGCTTGGGCTACTCATCATCACTCCGATTCGCATGTTGGAAACTGCGTTTTCTATTATGCGTATGAATTGAACTATGAAGCAAAATAGATAAATGATGTGGAACTTAAACTGCATTTCTTCTTTGACAGCAAAATAATAATATTTCAAGCACTTCCGATGCACGTTCGTAGCCTCAATCAATACGAATATGTAAATCCAATACCCTCCACATAACATACAATTTCGCCTGTCTCAATTGTCCTTGCAATTCATATAAAAATGTTTCGAGCTATAGAATAATAAACAAGTTTCTAGTTTGCAAGCAGAGTATATCGCTTTAGATTTACTTATAACTATTTTGTTCTAGATATTTTGTGAAAAACAATTACGTTAGAAGATTTATTTTGAACAGTTTAAATCTTGGCTAGGCAGTCAGGTTGACATTCGACATATTAGAGATGATGTTTTCATTACATTGACACGATCCCATACCGAACAACATTTTATGTTCGACTGACAGCACGCACCTGACTCCGCATGATAAATAGCTTTGCACAGATAAACCAAACCTACTATCAATGCCTGAGTCGAAATTATCAATGTTTCTTAATATTAATGTAAATATGTGTAAGCCTGGAGAAAACAATATAACAGACACTGCCTTAATGACCTGGTCTTGCAAATAATCTCATCTTACGTTAATGACCAGTTTAATATATATTCTGTCTTTACATACCTGTATCAAGTCAATACAAGATTGCCTGATAGGATAATTTCAACATAATTATTATTTTCAGTTGTTAAAAGATTATTCGACGATCTGCACCTGCCTCGTTATTATGTTGAATATAAGTTTTCAAATAATAGAATAATTGCATATTCTTCATATCCTAAAAATGCATTGTATTTTGTTGTAAAAACCATATTCTTGCATTCCATCAAGCTGATTTAACAATATTAATTTGTATTAAATGGCAATCAATCTAATGTGACAACAAAATTACTTTAATATTCAACGATTGCAAAACAATCATGCAACTAATAGGAACTTGTTTTTGTATCATGTTAAATGGAATGTGTCCTATGGTGAGAATAATGTGAGGAAGAATATGTGATATGGTCTTCATGGTTGGGAATACGATTATTGACTTCTAAACTAAATTTTGTTGAAGAAAATGTTCTTACGAGCAAGATTTTAATTTTTCTTGTGTTAGTAGTAACACGTAAATAAGACAAATGTATTCTTTCTCGGAGTCCGAATGTGTATTCCAGCTTTGCGGAATTTACGTAACGTGTACGGAGAGAAGAACTGACAAGCAATTCCCATTGAAGACAGAACAATGATCACATATGACTTTATAGACAGTTAGACCTTTTTGCATTCGAGAAACGTACAGAATCGAAACTAGAAAAAAATAAAATGTTGCATTTAAATTTCAAGTGTAAAAATTAAGGTCAATAATATAGTAGTGATAATTTTATAAAGCAGTTATTGTACATGCCCTTTTGTACAGGAAGGATAAAAAGTAGATAATCTCTTTTGCATAAGTCGTGTCGATGGTTTGTTCCAAATCATTTTATATTAGGCTGAAAAGGTTCTAATTACTTTAAAAGATAACACACAGGAGTATTATTACGTTTATCAATGTCATGTCTTCAGCGAAAAAGATATCGGTAAGATAGATAGGAATATTTCTGCATAATGTATTTATACACAAAAATAATACAGTATCTCAAAGATAACATTCTCATTTGTTTCGTCAATCGTCAATGCCATCATCAATAATGTTCTAATGCTAATTTTGAACAACCTTAATCTAGCCCCTGTAGATAATTCAAATTCCAATATAATATGCATGAATGTCCAAATGTCAATTTTCTTTGTTGTTAAACAAAACCTTCATAAATAATGATGTCTACATTGTATGTTGATGGCTGTGGAGCCGTCTTGGTGAATGCAACAGTAATGGAATATTTATTCCAAACTATCATCATTCGAATTACAGCTGCCGGCACATCATTACAGCCATTCGTGGGACTCAGGAATACCATTTCCAATGGGATAATAACGTGGAAATGGTGGAATGGCCAAATTCCTTCTTATCTGGACTGGGAAACTGGACAACCTAATAACCTTGGTGGAAATGAGAATTGCGGGAACATGTTCACAGAATATAAAATGCATGGTATTAGCTGCTTGCGGGAGTTTTCCTTTATCTGTCAGAAGTACATTTAACTGTCGTTTATATGTAACGATAAGATATAACGTTTATGACTAGATCGAATGTGATGTATTCGAATCTAAGATATTTATGCATACAAATGTTTCTCAGTGAACATAGTGACATGAATTTGAACGAAAAGAGGAATTCCACTGCGTTGATTTCTGAGGAATGATTTTGGAATAATGTAGATGTATAAACATTAAAAGATTATGATTGGTCATGCAGTTGTTTGCTTTATCTACAAGATTATTATCTTAATATTTTTTCATTCACAGATGACAGAAAAGAAACAACATTTTCAAATAAAACGTACTCAAGTATATGGAACGAAACTAGAGTGGCATTCTAAATTTATATATTTGTTACTGTTCAATAATGTACAATATTATAAAGTTTTGGTTCAGGGTATTGGTCACAATACTGTTTACAGAGTCTCGTTTATTCCACAATGTAAACTTTCCAGATCAAAATATATGTACGGCTATTGCAAATCAAATCAAAGCATAACTTGTATATTTATTATCTTCACTTAACTATTCAATGATGGATTATAATAAAATGACGATTGATGGAAGAGTTCATTATTGGTCTGTCGGATAAATTGGTTATAATTGAAACAACCGATACGTCTAAGCTTATGAACTTTCCTAGAACATCTGAGAGACATTAGATAAGAATTTAATTTGTATTTGTTCCTATTAAACATAGACGCCTTCATCCGACTACCATGATAATAAATTTGAATAAATTGCAACTTTGAATAACTCAACTGACATAAAACTTTTATATATTAAAATGGATAAATGCATTCTTATATATATATATATATATATATATATATATATATATATATATATATATATATATATATATATACAAGGACTATATAGCAATATACAAGGATTATATAGCAATTTCGAAAAATATATATTTAACCCTGATGAAAACGACATAAAAAGCATTCCTTTTCCGAAGATACTTAAAATTCATGTTTTTAATGAAATAATTTCAATAAAATATATTCACCATTTTCACTTGTTTTTATCATTATCTCCCCATCTAACACTTTTAAGCTGGTAATGTCTACACTAATGCGTTCATAATTATTAGAAGGAAAACAAGTACAAGTTGATTTGGATCTTCGTTCGGTCGCATCTCAATAGGGAATATATACGAGCTGGAGGCTGTATTATCTCCCGTCCCATTGCTGTTGCCCATCCAGGGTAGAATTTAACAAGAGCGTGTTCATAAAACACACATGCACTACGATCTCATTTTACACAATCCAGAAGACAAACATGCATTAGTCTCACCAAACCCGAAGTCACTGACGCGTGAAATGTTTTTCCTTTTTGATAGGATTATGCTATACTCACTAAACTCCATCCATATAATCTTGATTCAATCTGCATCTAACCATATCAGAGAAATCGACCTTATCGCAACATTTAATTGGAGTTATTAAGACATGAATATACATGCTGACCGGGTCGATAAGGTTTCTTCTGCCGTACCACTAATACTATTTTCCTGCAAAGTCAATCAAAAAATTAAACGTGTCTATTCGTTAAATAAAAGTGAGTAATGTGTGTTTCAGTAATGTTTTTCACGTGGAACCTTACGTGTCTTTTTTGGTTGTACTACTGATATGTTTGATGGTTTAGTTTAAAATGGTTACTGAAAGGGGTTAAGCAGACACAACTTAGGAAATTAAAATGTCACGTTGATACTATGTATGAAACAGAACGTCCGCTACCCGTCTCGGATTCTTATCGATAATAATCAACCTACAATGGATGTAACAGCCACTTTATTTTTTTCAAGGCAGAGACTCCACAATGTGAAAACATCACTATGAGTCAGATTGAACTTGACTGTCATCGAGGATGTTAGCAGGATATAGGCTCATTCCATCACGATCCCACTTCCGGCGAGCACCAGCAAAAACATAGTAGATGCTACAAATAAAATATATATAAAAAGATTTATTTAAGTTTAGAACTGCAAATCATATGTCTCCAGTTTAAACGGGTAGTTGGGTAGATGTTCCTAATTAGCAAAAGATATTGCATCCTTTGTCAGTATCAAAATATGGATAACGAAACTCACTTGCTTCTATCAAATTCTTATCTTTCACGATGAAAAACATAAATCAATATCAATATTTCCACTTTCAGGATAAACGTTTATAAATATAGTCAATTAAGGAATACAGAGAATGTACGATACTTAACAAAATATTTGCGGGATTTCAGGTTGTGTTTCCCGAATACTGTAATCCTTGTAATGCATTATGTATATGGTATATCCAAGTTCTTTTTTTATATACTTCATATCTTGCAACCTTTATAACCGGAGTGTAATAAAGTCTTGTCTTGCAATGAGTAGATAACAAAGTCCGACATGCTTGACCAGCCTCAAACCAGGTACACTTACATTATATAATCCTTCAGGGTGATCTTAGAATTAACCACCCGGACCCAGATAACATGTCTCTCAACAATCAAACAAAATAATATTTGTTTGCTAGGTTTGAACCCCTACGTAACCGGAATGATGGAGAAGTGCTTACACAAATGAGCAATGGATCGTGATAAATTATTTCAGTACAATAAAAGAGCTTAAGTTCTCATCACTTGGTATTTTTACATTCCAGTTTTTATCAAGTTTTCACAATGTACTTTAAGTCCGATTTCAATCATTCAGACATTTTTCAAACAACCAAAAAACACAAGAATTAAACCAATAATTGTGCTAACAGAAATATAACACCTTTATTTGTAGAAGAAAAGAAAACCCTATCGTAAAGGTGGAGAAAATAATTCCCTTTAATATATATATATATATGGGGGTGGGGTGGGACGGGGTGAGGGGATGTAACTCATCGCAATGCCCGCTCCGCATTTTCACATTCACGGCAACAGTCCTGAATAAATGTCACAATAACCTAATTAGATACTACGATACATTCATCCACATTGAACGAGACCTACATGTATGCGGCCAACCATTTTCCAGAAATTGGACGGAAGACAAACTTTGCACTTTACTGACGCGTTAAATTTAAATGTATGTGACTCACTTCCGTTGAATTGACGTTTTACAAGCTAAGACAAGTCTGCATACAAACTCTGAAAGACACAAAATGTAACAAAGGTCCACAATGACGTGTGCATACGTAGAAAACACAAAACTATAAACAAATTTAAAAAACATTGATAATGGCCACAAGTATTTTGTTCCGGACATATTCATGTTTTGTCCATTCATCGAAGACCAGGACAAGTAACATTATCTATTGTACAGCGAGCATTTGTATATATGCATTTATTCTAAATAACAAATTGTTTCTTGGATTCGATATGAAGGATAATGTTGGAAATAACTTGTTTCTAGGACATAGTGAGAACTTCCATATAATGTAATACATTCGAGGTTCTATGAAATAGGAATACATTCTTGTACATTAGGAAAAACTTCAATTTTAAGCAAGTTCACATGGAATACAAGCTGAAAGCGTTTGTAAAAAACAAATACAATGCATCGTCATATATGCGTATGCATGTTAACGAGTATTATTTAGTGTCTGTCAGAATTTATAACTTAATAATGGTGACAAACAGAAATGTACTAAATAACATCATGGTTGCATGGCTAATGTGGTTTTTATTGTAAACTTCAGTCATATAAATAGTGTAACCAGTCAAATGAAAATAATTTGGATACAATAGATACATTAAAAGATATGATAGAGTAAACAGCATGCTAAGTTGGTCAAAGGTGCGTTTTGCCTTTATATTTCTTTATTAAATATTAACAAGACATGAGTTTGCAAACATATATGCATTTCGTTTCTATGCTCCCCTTGATTGGCAAAAACCATCTAAGACAATTAAGATGGAGGAGCGGGGTGGTTGCTGGATGTGTCTATAAGTTTGAATTTATTTTCTCATAACTGTTTGTTATATAATTGAATATCGCTATGTTTTAATAAGATTCTTCTATATTAATCTAAGGGATGATTAAATATATGACTATACTGAAAACGCATGTAAGCTCTCCGACCAGGCACCGTCATATCAACCTTATAATACCTACGACGATCATGGTCTAGTCAAAGGGAATGAAAACCTGCATCACCAATCCCATTTGATAGATTTCGAAAATGGCAGCCTCAACCTTTGTCATACTCTCTGGGTCGAACTAACGCTTATTTTACGTTCGAGACTATTAACTTACGGAATCCCATGCATAGTAACGCAAATGGAGTCATCCGTTACATCCACGATAATAATCAAAGCAGATGATCTATTTTACCATAGCATGGCTATGGACATGTTAATAATTACCACTGTTTGTCTCAATTACTGCAGCATAGTTATGGACATGTTAATAATGACCTCTAAATTGGTCTCAATTACTGTTAAAAAGCTCTGAGGATAACAGTACTTCGTCATCTTTTCTATTCATAATAGTACTCAATGTCACATTACTAAAGGCTGCTAATACCATTGGAAGAGAGTATAAGAGAAAAACGAGAAGAACAATATACAGAAACGGCGTATATGTTATGTACAGAAGACGGCATTATTCAGCATATGGTAGGCTATACATGTAGGCCATTATACATGTAGGCCATTATATATGGTTGTGAAAGAGAACGAAAACTCTCGTTAAGATCCACCGACCCACCCAACGCTACTGCTAACCTTACTCACATGCACAAGTTGACCAAATACGATATTAGAACCCACGCGAACAGTGATTACAAATCAATGATCAGGAAAGACGAGTGTCTTAGCCGACAGGCCCAGCAGTGCCCCACACAAGAGCCGGTAGTCAGCTAGGTTTAGAACACATTGCTAAAATGACATGAACTCAAATACCGCATTTAGGTCGATATAAATATGATCCTCCATGCTGACGATAACGGTAAAAATTAATATAATCGATTTCATCTGGTGCTGACATAACTTCGACAGCAAAACTTCCATACCTTATCATCATTATAATACTTTGTTTAGAACAAGGATGAAACAAGAAAAGGAATACAGGTTATTTTCTCAATGTTTTACCACTGACATTTGCGAACATTTGTCACTAAGCCATTTCTCCTAAGTTAAAATATTATCAAATTAAATGTCTTTCCTCTGTGTCACAAACAACAAAACAAATAAAACTAAAAATTTGAACGCACCAAAACAGATTAATTCTTAATACGTTTGCTTAATTTTATTATTTTAACAAAATCTAGTAAAAGGTTGTTGTTGGAATCGACGTACACATTCATCATTTCGTGTGGGAAATTGTTGCTATCAACCAGATTATTTACGTAAATTCAATTTTCAGGAGTCAATTTGTATGCAAACTTTGATACAAAACATCCTTGATTTATAGAATGTAGGACGCGATGATGTGAAACGCTGCTACTAAATAATTAAGCCAAAGTGGACTGCAGCTAAAACTGTTCTTGCAATAATTGAATTCAATACCCCTCCTCCCAACAACAAAAAGAAAGAAAAAAGTGGTAAAATCAGGTCCCTACGGAAAGCTATACAAACTGGAAAACTATAAAATCAATCCAGGCTTTTGCAGTAATTGAACAGCCACTTAACTAGAGGTTGCCAAAACAATTCAAAATGCGACCACTGTTGAGGCATCCATAATGGGGCGGTGCAGGAGGAAAGAAATTAAATGCGCTAACTGTTCAGGACCTCACCACCCTAAATCATATGAAAGCCCCCAACTGCTCGTGAATTCGCTATAATACAACATATAGATTCGAACTGCATATCATATAAAGAAGCAAGACTAAATATCATTCACAATCTGAAAACCCCAACACCCCAAAAAAACCAAAATTCAGAACTAAATATCACCACAAATCAAACAAAACAGATACCCCCTCCCAACAAACAAAAGAGCCATTAGTCAGAATGAGAATAAAGAAACTAGGAAAACTAACGTAAGAAAAACTGCACCCAAATCTAACACAACCCTACAATACGTTCAAGCAAAACCAATTCATGAACTTACTAAAGATCTCATCATACCCACACTACAAGCTGAACATTGCAGTTACCCTGTCCCAACACCTTGATAACACTAATTGTAACACAATAGGTCTTACATATGGCAACAAACAAGATCAGTTAAATGATATAAGGACCAAAATGCTAGCCAAACTAGAAGAAAAATGCATAGGGTACTCAAAATATATACCGATGGCTCAACAATCACACAAGTGTACAACAATGCTGCGGCAGTAGTAATCCCTGAAACCAACACAAAATTCGAAGCTAAATTACCCGACACCTGCTCTATTTGCACAGCCGAATTCTGGGCCATTATTGAAGCTCTAAAATGGATCCAACTAACAAACACTAGACAAAGCAAGTATCATTAGCGACTCCATTAGCGTCATGAACTCGATTAAATCAAACCACTCTATCACAAGAAGCGACTTCCTGATGGAAACCAATCACTTAATAAAACAACCGCTAAATAAGGAACATATAACAGAGTTCATGTGGGTGTCTCCCATATCAGACTACCAGGCAACGAGAAAGCAGACCAAGTAGCTAAACAATATCTCCATGAACCTGACTCCATAGCACAATACTACAGCGTCAAAGAATTGTATGGCATCATCAGAAGTAAAATCGACAATAAGTGGCAACAACAATGGGATAGCAGCAAAACAGGACGCAAAGTATACTCCATGCTAAATAAGATCGCGAGACATACCAGCCCACCACAACTCGTTAGAAGTCAGGATCAAAAACTCAATAATAAGATACTAATAGGCAAAACTAAATTAGCCAACAGCTTTGCGAAATATTTAACAATCAACATAGACTTAAATGTCAAATGCCCACACTGTCCACTCCAAGAGGATTTAGAACATGTTTTAACACATGCCATAAGTATGGAACCCAAAGAGCAAGGTTTAGGACTAAACAACATAAAATATGGTCCCTACCGACCTAACCGGACTTTCCTCAAAGTAGAAAACTTAAATAAGGGCTTTACTCCCAAAAAATATTAAGACCCTCATTAACACTGGGAAAAAGGGGGGATTTAAACAAAATATCAATTTAAGGTATCACTCCATTACCGGAAGCTACTCCTTGTGTAACTAGGTGGTGAAGTGGGTACAGTTTTACCACCCAAGTTTACCCAAGTAGTGGTGTGTACCGCCAAGCGTGGGCTGATGCTGAACCTGCACCTATCACCTGCAACATCTCTCTGGGGTGTCCGAGTATATGCCCGCTAAACAATAAATAAATACCAATCAATTAATTACAACTAAGGGACAGGCTAACAAACTAAATGTAAGGAACAATGAGATCTTATGTCTTTGACACGTCTTAGCGACGAGAATATTCGGCAAAGAAATATATCATATCAAAATAGATTATCCTAAAAATGACATCACATAAATAAATCTATCCACAAGCTAGGAAAATAAGCAAAACAAAATAAGTCAAAATCTATCATAACTAGTAGACAGGCTAACAAACTTATAATTAGCGAATACTTAAGATCAGACTGTCAGCAATGGGGACATTAGGCAACCAATATCCAATTCAAAAGTCAATGCAATCAATTTTGGGTGCAATACAGGTTACCTTGTAACAGGTCCACACGAAAATGCACCGTTTCTCGATTACCCGTATATAATTAGAGAACACAAATAATCGAACTAATGAACACTCACCTAACAAACCAAAACTCAGAAACAACCACGATAAACAATATAGGAAATCAGGCAGCAAATAAAGTACCAAATAAAAATCCAAATCTCAGTCTGGATACTAAAACAAAAACAAAAACTACTCTCAAACAACCAGGAAAAACAGCAAACATAGAAAGATACAAATTAAAGGACCAAAGATCAATAATACATGACAAGGGTCAACTACACCCCCCTTTAACAACAGCAAAGGTTAACCATAACACAGATAATGGGGTCACTACAATACCTCCAGTATAGCACGTAGTTCACGAAATTATAACAGTAGATTTTACATATTACAAAGAAAAGGGGAAAACAAACCTTATGCAAATAATTAAATAGGCAAATGAAAAATCTTGGCAAAACCTCTGCTATAAAATTAATATTTACACTAGCACAAAACAGATATGTGATAAACTTAAATTTATTAGGGGAAAACACTAAATACCACTCCGAAAATAGCAAGTACCAACACAAATAAGGAAAACGCACACAAACTAGCGAACCATTTCACTACAATGAGTAGCAACCTAAACCACACCGCAACATTTCAACAACACTGGAAAAAAGTGGGAAAAACTCATTAACATCTACTTAAAGACCTAGGACCAAAAACATCCAACCTAAATAACACTAGACGAGTGGGAAATAGCACTACGATTGAAAAAAAACATCATGCGATGGGGAAGACCAGATAGGCTATATCATATATAAACACTTACCCGAAAACATTACGAACTCAATCCTGAAGTTACTAAGCACGCTTTGGACCGTAGGTAACCTGCCTGATAAATGGAAACACGCAATTGTAAGACAGATCCGGAAACAAGATAAATACCCCAATGAAGTTCTTACAGATACATCTCCCTCACAAACAACGTCTACAATATCATGCAAATCGACTGAAATACCACGTAGAAAGCAACAACTTAAGAACCGAAAATCAGTGCGAATTTAGAAACAAAAGATCCACTACGGACCAACTTATGCGATGAGAAGCGGCCATTAAAATAACATTCAAATCTAATCGAAAAGGAGAAAGGAATCTAATAGGTGTCTTCCTCGACCAGGAAAAAGCTTTCGACCTTGATTCAACAAAAGGCTTAATAGGACGAATGTTCAGTTTTATGGAAAATTTCTTAACTAACTGTAAAATAATAACTAAAGTTGGGAACACTTGCTCTGAAATATGCTCACTAGAAAATGGTACATCGCAAGGGAACGTACTCAGTCCCACACTCTTTAACATCGATATAAACGACCTAGACCTAAACCTAACTTCAAACAAAATTTAAATGTCACAATTTGCGGACGAGAGCGGGCTATGGAGATCAGGAACCCCGCCAGTCACCAAGTAGTCAATGGTCATCCAAAGTAACCTAGACAATATAGGTAGTTGGGTAGATAGATAGGGGAACAAACTTTCCCATGAAAACACTATTGATATACTATTTACACCTAAACGTTGTATCAAATTAAAATACCCTAAACTCACTATCCAGAATAATACCATCACATTTGTCAAAGTAGCACGATTCCTGGGTATGTACTATGATGAGCAACTTAACTGGGGGCAACACATACACAATTTAGTAAATAGCTGTAATAAATATATAAACATGCTGAGAAACCATAGAGGGACCACCTGGGTATCCAACCAAGAAACAATATAACCACTATATAGAGCACTAATAAGATCAAAATTGGATTATGGAAGTCAGATATTCAACTCGGCTCAACACAAGCACCTCAAACGACTAGTTACGATCCAACGAAAAGCACTAATTATCTGTACAGGCACTCTACCGTCTGTATCATTAGCTGTACTCCCAATTCTAACTGGCGAACGACCATTGCATCGAAGAAGACAGTAGCTAATCCTAAGATATGCAGCACGAATAACAACCCACCCAAATACACACCCGAATAGCCATTTAACAAATGTAATAAAACATTCACCAGCAAATTAGTTTAAAATATCCCAGGAGAAAAACTAATACATCAACTAAACGGACAACTCCACATAACTAATTTCCAGGCCGAATTAACTGAACACCTTGATCCAACACCCTGGATAAACACAAAACCATCAATCAACACACAAATCAATAAACTTGGGAACAAACATGAACAAGAACTAAAGTTAAAAACAGTTCTAGCAATGGAAAATACAACCAAATATTCCAATTCGGTGAAAATATACACTGACGGGTCCACAATATTAGACACACCCACCCACCCACCCCAGAACAGCAGCAGCAGTAGTAATCCCTGAATTTAATATCCAGATAGGAAACAGACTGCCTGACCACTGATCGTTTAATACAGCAAAATTCTGGGCCATCTTGGAAGCTCTCAAGTGGATTAAAGAAAACAACATTATCAAGGCATTAATAATAAGTGACTCGCTTAGCATCATTTCCTCTATACTAGCAAAAATACTAAATCAAAAGAGAATTACATTTACCATACCTACATGCTACTCAAAGAACTAAATAACAATCGACTAAAAGTAGAATACATGTGGATTAAATCCTACATCGATATCAAAGGAATGAACTAGCTGACCAAGTAACGAAACCCAAACTAAACGAACCAAACCCAACTGACATTAAATATATTGTCAGCGAATTACTCATTATAGCGAAAACCTATATTAACGTCAAATGGCAGGAGCACTGGAACAAAGGCACCAATGGTCGGAAGCTATTTTCCATACAAAAAGATACTGTCAGAATTAGGAACCCATCAAAAGTTAATAACTCCGTTCAAAATATCATTAATAGTATACCCACATGGAAAACAATATGGGCCAGCATTTTTGGAAAGCACATGGGACCTAAACCATCGAACATAAATTGCTTCCACTTCCAATTTCCAGACAATTTCACTCACATATTCAAAAACTACAAAAACCTCAAGAAAGAACTAAATTCAAAAGGGAACAAAACAAAATTGGAACCTTGATACATATCCAAATTCCATATCGAATGCAAACCCCAACACAAACATACGTATGTAAACATTATTAACTTCATCCATGAGTCACGAATTACAAACAAAATATAAGTTAAACCAATAACTAAACTAGGGAACGATATAAGATCTGATATCTTTGAAACATCCCACGGAACCCGAACACTCGGCAAAGATGTATGTCTTCTCAGATAAGTAAATGTATAGGGGTCAAAATAAGATTAGGTGTCTTTGAAATACCTCACGAACATTACTATATGTGGGACCCGAACACACGGCAAGGATACGTCTTTTCAAAAAAATCTGTATTGAATGGGACTTAAATAAAATAAATCTCAAAATAGAAATTCTACATCGCCATATAAACTACTAAAATAATCACTACATAAGGTATCAAGAAACTCTATTAACACTTAGAACTTTAAAAAAAAATATTCTTTTTCTATTTTTCTTTCTTTCATTTTCTACCTCCTTTAACCCCATTCAACTTCTAATGTATTACTCTTATGAATACTAATATTATAACACCCATAATCTAACCACACTCTAGCCTGAAGGTGGCAGCTATAGTTTCGGCAAGGGCATTTAATCAACACAGAACAGACCCAAACTTAGAGCATATAAGGTGGTCCAAACACACAATACCATCAGGCCCCGCCGAACAAGGGGGCAAACAAACAGTCGCTTTTAGGAACATACAACCCAAACTTAGCTCATATAAGGTCGTCTAAACACCAAAGATCATCAAGCCCCGCAACAGTAGGCTGCATTCCTCAAAAAATCTTTTATGAAGGTACACGAATGACCCCAAATTGTATACGACATATAAGGTGGTTTAACATCCATGACCATCAGGACCAGGCACACAAGGTGGCAAACCTAGTAGCATAAAAATGCTGTCATCTAAGGTACTCCTATCCATCCTAAACTAAAAATGCTAAACATCACAGGGTTTTATTCCAAATTGTACAAGACGACCCACTTTAGGCCTTATACACTGGAATCTAGCAGCACCAACCTGTGAACGTGAATTCAATCTGCCCACCTTCTCCTCATTGCCACGATTGGACATCAAAACCAATAAAAGAGCAATGCATGCCATAACACTACTGGAAATTCAGTAAAATTACAACATAATATGAGTATGTGCTGGGCCTACTCCCACTCATATACTCGATACTCTGCTCAGTGGATACATATCTGAAACATGAGTGTGTGCTGGATCTATTCCCACTCATGCAAACCCATAATTCAGGTAGTTAGGGATTTTAATTAGTCCCACGACCTGACGGCTTCAATTAAGGAGTGCTTCTTGAGCACATAAATGCCTGGGGGATGTGGCTCTAATTCCTTATCTTGGAAATAATTAAATAGTCTGCTGTGCAGGCATACAACAGTGACATATGCACTGATGTGCGAAAACCACTTTAATTCAATGTTAAGTAATCGTTCCATTCAGTTGCGTTGAAGTCGAGCTAGTGAGCATACCGCAGTGGAATCAACTAACAGCAATGGCGTGGCGCGCTGCGTCCCAGCCAATGCGATTATTCCTACTTGATCCCTACGGGCAATTAGAGCCCTAGGTAATGCTAAAGCAGACAACTGAAGCCTGAGAGCTGGAATGAAAATAATTACTTTACTTCTTGTCTAGGATACAAGTGAAGGGACAAACCAAGATATTGCACAGCGTGGGGATAATGGCGAACGTAGACGTGACATAATAAAAAGCGCAAGGATAGGAGGAAACCGGCCTTATTAAAGACTACAAACCAATCTACTGCGTTAACTGGACCTCTATCGGAAAGTCAAAGACCCCAGAACCGAAGAAGGTCACCTTCACTGAAACTTAGACAAAGCCAATAGGGTGGCAGGTAAACAGCACAAACGTGAAAAAACAAACTGAATGCAGTATCCCTATTTCTGACTCAGAAGGAAGCGAAGATGAAGAACAACCTGAAAGGGAAGAGAGCGACGCTGACAAAGTAGCTGAAGAAGAAACAGATGAATTGGAAACAATGTTGAAAATCGGACTAGAAGCTGCACTAAAATACGTTGGATGGCGGCAACATGCAATCAGAAAACTGAGAACTTAACAATGGCTGTTTGGGGTTCGTATACTTGACCAATATTACAGCAATGCTTTTCACAAACACCCAATGGATACCCTGATAGAAGCTGAAAATCATCTGACTGCATTACACGGATTAAAGTCATTCCCTGAACAGCGACATAAAGAACCACGCAGTGCCGCGGCAATCGTAGACGATGAAGACGACCGCTACTCATTAGGACTGCCGTCCTAAAGCCCTTGTAAGGGTTATTACTAAACAAATGCTTCATATTTTAAGGGTTTCTGCTTTGGCTTAGAAACCCGATTTGATTGAACTAATTTAATTCTGGCTACTTTTAAATAATTTACATTTTTGTTACATTTTTATTAAAATTTAAATCTATATTTTATGCATGCTTAGTACATTAAATTTTAAGCTTAGGACTGTAGGCCAATTTAAGACGTTGATTAAACGTGTCTCTAATTACGATTGTGGCCAACACAAAATTGATAATAGGGACTCCCGCAAAATTTCAACTGGGATAAATTTCCACTGCACGCTCGGACAATTTGCCAATTAAGAAGTGCAATATTCGCACATAAAAGTGGGAATGTAATGGCTCCATTCGTACAGTCCCGACCAATTGAGAATCTCGACATTCGAGACAACCAGTCGCAAAAGCACTAGTTTGCGCAAGCGACTATAATTATTTGATTGATTGATTGATTGAATCGTTTCATTCAGCATTGAATAATTTAGCCATAGAGACAAACCATATGGACCAGATGCTTAAACTTTAGGAAGTGGTATATCGTATTGGAATAGTAGAAACGATGCTGGTCAGATTGGAGGATGGGTGTAACAGCCCCCACCGTGTAAAGATGGAGATTAACAATTTAAGGAACGCTAGGGAAAGATTGGGAGACATGATAAAGGAGGTAAAAGAAAAAAAGGAGTTAAAAAAGGAATACGAACAGATAAGAAGATGGAATGAGAAAATAATGAAAGAAGAAAAAAATCAGGAGAGGAAAAAAGCGAAGGAGTTAGAGGAGGAGGAGAACAAAGATGACAAGAAGAAGAAGAAGAAGACTCTGGAGAAGATAAGGTGGTGGTTGAAAGGAAGAGAAGACAGAAATTAGAAGAAGAAACCTAACGGCCCTTTTCAGGGCCCCTCCATTGACTCGGAAAAATATATATTGTCTTTTGCCTAATTTTATTTTAGTCGGTTGTATAGTTGTTTGTGTGATAAGATTTTTGTTCATAAATATATGTATGTGTAATATATCTAGCTTTATCTGCAATAAGAGAAACTCCACATTCTTGGGGTCGGACTTTTGGCAATCTTAACAACCGATAACCCACATAGCTTGTGGAATTCGTCTTACGGCCTCCGAAACATCACTCTTAAAGGATCAATATCTTGCACACTTGCACTACAGAAATTGTCTGTTTCCAGGCATGGGCTTTATGGACAATGAGCTAAATTATTACCACCCAGCCACCATGACAATCTGTACCAGCGAAATCAAACATCTTTTGGAACACCTCTTGTGGCCTCCCATACACAACTCTCGTCGGATCCCTATCCTGCTCACTTCCGCGAAAAGAAATGTCTGTTTCTTGGTATGAGCTTTATGGACAATGAGCTCTACCTGATCCCCGCCACACTGATGCTCTGTAGGTCCAGCTGTTGTATATGCATCCGACGACTGTTCCATATAATTATCATGCTCATTTTGGGGTTGCATCCCTGTCGGTGGTTCGCCTTTCACACTCCTCTAGCTTCCTCCGATAAACCTGTCAGGCCATTCCATCTGATTCCGTTTTCAAAGTGCTCCATCAATCAATGATCACCCTAACGACGCAGTTAAAATCAGCGTCGGGGGTAGGGTGATGGGGATTAGGTTATTGGCGCCGGTCTTTCACACTTCGTAGAAGTAGTATATCACTTCTGTCAATGGGTACGAGTTAATGCAGCAAGGCCTGTCAATACAGGTGAGAAGCTCTGACCGCGTGTTATACAATATTCTGATCACTGCCCGCCGTCAATCTTGCAATCCCTGAAAGAGCCACATGAAGGCGGTCGAGCAGATACAAGAACTGCAGCATCCAATCGCTGATCCATGAGTAACATGACCTGGCCCCGTCCATTGTCTAGTACTATTACGCCATTAATAGCCTGTATCGGGTTGTCCTTTCTCTTCCGGCACTGAAGATTGGACAGTATTCTATGGTAAACAAACACCCGTCACAGACTCCATTCTGTACAGGTTTCCCTTCACATCAACGACACAGCATAGGCAGCGCACATCCCGTTCTTATTCTGCCCATATAACGTACAGTATTCTGACGCACACCGCGCTCCACACGTTTCCGTTTTACCCAGCAACTATAACCAGCAGCCCATCTATTCCTATACAAAGTAATTCATTGTGCCGCTTCTTATGGCATGCTTGCACATTTTAAAATATATTAAACTGATGCAAGGGATGTCGTGCTGCATGTTGGGCCTCTAAAGCCATTGTTCTTATAGTTTATGTAGATACAACTATTCTATGGAAGTGCCAGGACAGACGGGGTCAATATGTGATGGTGAACTAGCGAAAAATGGGTCATCGATATCAAATATTGTTGTCTGTTCCACCACACCTAGATGAAATCACAGAACCACCACATCCATATAAATAGCATGGCTTTTCATATGACGGCATAAAGCAGTTCTAACCAAATAATCAGAATATGCATTCATATTCCCCACTTAATCATGCCTTTCTACATAAAAACTTTTTTTTATTTTATCAAAGGTTCCTCTGCATCCTCTCTCATAAGGAAAACAAATACGTAGAGTAAGACAGTAGGAAATGAATCTAGGTGTCTTACAAGAGCCAGAGTTCTTATAATTATCTGTATACACTTCCCATGGGATCTTTGTATGTTACATGACACCAATGTTACAATGTCCTTACTATGTAATGTGTATACACCACATGGGATATTTGTTTACAGTTACGTGATACCAGTAATACAAAGTTGCATAAGGGTGTTGAGATGAGATAAAAAATACTCTTAAATTCCTTGCTTGCTGCAATTTATTTTTATTGGTGGCCTTGATTTTTATTGTGTTTTCACACATAACAAATGACTACAGCAGATCATTTTTAAATTGGTCAATGACTAAAGGCATCTGTATTTGCATGGAAATTGAGCCTGTCTGTTCTACGTTAGTGACTCCATGTTGATATTGGTGAGTGAGAGAAGAAACTGGCATGGTAGTAGAAATCATAAGCCATGCGTAATAAAAAACGGTATTTATGCAATGTTTATTTAAAACCCTCTTTTGTCATTTTGCGTGTCCTATATCTGACAATAGATCAGCGTCATTTGTCCAACTTTTAAAGGTCTACGAGAATGTACTCTTCATCCAACTTTATCAAAATGTATTATGCATTTTTTAAAATTTGTTTAAGTTTTGCTTTCAGAAATAATAGCCATAATATTACCAGATCTGTTTTATTTCTGCAATTTTGAAAGGCTAGCTAATATTTATATATCGAAACCATTTTTCTTCATGCAAGCTGCCTTGACTTTAAAAATAAAACCTTTCTTCCTTACCATAAATATAAGTCATTGACTAAATCTTGGGCCAGGTCTGTGTGCAAACTATTTTTCTGCATTCAGCATGTGACTGAGAGTTTTGGATAACAAACTCAACAGCTTTCATCATATTCAAAGTATATACCATAAAAAAAAAAATTTGGCACTCGTATGCCGTGTAAAACTATTCTGGTATTGTGCAGAAATATGTGCCTTATTCTGTTAGTGATCTTCACCTTTCGAGCCCGAATTCAATAGGGTTCTTCCTCACACTAAATAAAAGACATACGTTTGGTAACCAAGACAGTTGAAAACTCCATTGATTGTCTGAAAAACATAAGTCTTATTTCATTCTACGTGACACTGACCGTCTGACCATCTGACCATCTGAAGCCAAACTCAACAGTGCTCTTTTTTAGCTAGAGATGGTGCTTAATTTTATCTAAGGGAGGGGAATCCCTCCTTGTCAGAACAAATAAGGAAAATAAAGGGGAGTAAAAAAAAAGCAACAGACAGGAGGAAACAGCCACGCTTAAAAATTTACGGATACATCGATATCCATCTCTCTTACTACTCTGCTATGCTATAGCTTCATTCAAACCAAAACATTTTAAAGATGTCGCCTATATTTGTATAAACCTTAATCTGTTCATTGTTTCTGAGCTATTACTGTGCCTTATCGGTGTATGAATGTTTAACTGTGTTACATTACAACTCCCCCCCCCCAACTCCGTCTGCTGCCTTAAGAGGCATATATATAGTTAATTTAGCAAGCATGAACAAGCTGTGAAACTTCATTAACACTTCCCCAGCTCCATAAACCTAACATGTGCGTGACTTGTTTTGCAATATATGCTTTAAAAATTGTAATAAAAATTGCATACTACACCGAGTACATCATTATATAGGTACCCTTACACTGCTTTACAGAGTTCTCATGCATCACTGCTCTCTAAGTGATTCAATGTGTACATATTTGCAGTGTTTCGAACGGCCTGGCAGCATCTCTGCTCATCTCAAATACAGGTTATCCACAAAGTTTGGTAACCAGATAGTAGAAAACTACATATAATGTCCAGACACTCTCTCTTCCTTCTTTCAAAGTGACCAATGTGACATTGACCATACGCATACATGGTTTTGGTCTTTGATGAATAAAGAAAACCTGAAAATATTTTAAAAGGGGTTTCGGGTCCTCCCCCAACAGGGTCTCGAGGGGCTCCTGGTGCAACTTATGACCATGAAATAAACCATAATAATCATCTGAAAAACGAATAAACGTACCAAAAATGTTCAACTTGACTTCGATAATTTCACAATATTTATATTCATATGAATTGGTTCTCCAGTACTATTAATAATGAAGTTATTTCATGTGCATGTCAGTGTTCACATCGTAATTAAGTCCCAATAATTTGTCAATTTTTGCAGCAAATATATTATACTTCTCTCTTTTCATAACAAATCTGTAAAATAAGCAACCAAGTATATCAACTATATACAAATAATCCCATACATTCACGTGTCATTTTCTCCAATAGACACAACCTTTTTATGTGCCAAATATTTATTTAGCCTTCCTTTTTGTCACCACTGACGTTTTTGGCTCAATGTGCAATCGTTTCTTTTCCTTCTCAATGACAGCCGTTTATTTTCTTTCAAGCTTGTTCTTGTACTGGCAACATCCGGTGCACATATTCTAACAGAGGCCTACAGCTGTTCTCTCATGCAAGAAATCTTTCTTCTTATAATAATTGCACTTTTTCCAGATTCAATATGAGCTTTAATTTTTCCGTAAACAGCATCTTTTGTAGATGCTGCTCCAAACTCTTACAACCGCGATTACCTTAACTCAGATGTTTCTTGCAGAGGTCACAAAATGATAGTCCTCTGACATTGAGTTTTCTTATAAACTGACCAACTAAATTGATGTCAACGTTTTGCTCCGGTCATTCCATTTCAATACGTTTTTTAAACCTTTGTCTAAACTTTTCGTGTTATGGTCTCTCTCAATATCTCGGCACGCCATGTTTGGCAAGCATGCTTCTTCTTTCCATTGCCATTTGTTTCCATCACAAGAAAATTCATTGGATGAATTTAAACCTTTGACCAATCTGAATACTCTTTACAAGAGTCGTGTGGTAATATATAGAACGGATAATTTACAAGGGTCGTTGCGCAATGTAATTGGACCGACCGTTTTAAAACAACCTGATCGGAGATTATATTAAAAACGGACTAGATCAAGTAAAATACGACTCAAGTCAGAAGAAATGCGGAATTCTGCTTTAAAACGGAGAAAACCATGTCTGCATTCAGCTCTTGAAACAAAAGTTGATTAAGATGTTTCTAACCCTATGTGCATGCCTTCCTCAAAGTCTTGTAAATGTACATAGTAACTAAAGTTGAACAAATGTCTGTTTTCCTTAACTTGATGCCTGTTATAACAAGACCACCAAAACACAGCCTGAAAGTTTGGTAGACTGCAGTGCAGGACTAATCCTACTGACTGCAAACCTTTCATACAAGCAATAACCCATCGGATCTATACGGATAACGTATGTGCGTGTGCGATTTGGATTTTTAACGTAGCTTTAACAATTTTTCACTCAAATCACTACGATATCAACAGTGTGGCAGTTAATAGCGATGTCTAACACTGGGAACAATGACTGGCTTAGGCAATTCTAGGTAGTGTTCGGTTCTACTCATCCTGGACCAGCGGGTCAGAACTGAAATGTTAAGCTCTGACTTATCTTTGGTTATGAGACCAAAAACATTTGCATAGATTTTTTGAAAAGAAAGCAAAGACAAAACACTTAAATTTCCTACCCTTTTATTACATCACTTTTGACCTGTGAGGTGACAATTATGTACCTGAATCTGCAGCTAAATAAAGAAATTTTAAAGTATTTGTTCTTGTTTCCCCCCCCCTCCCATTTTATAGGTCATGTTTCAGACAGTTTTCACATTTATGAAATGTCTTGGAACTTGATTTCTTATCAATTCTGGATTTCTAAAATACGAAAAACAAACACACCAACTTTTTCTTTTCTCCAATATTGCATTATTTTGACATTTGATCACAAGTATGCTGACATATCACTGATAGATATATATTTGAACTACAAATTCAAAATCACATCAAAGCCCGGTGTCTTTGCTAATTAAATACTTCAATTTTAACATGATGAAGCTTTATGAAAATAGACTTCATTATTTATGTACATAAGTATTCCGTATAAACAACAACACTGGATTTAATAGACACAATGTATTATATATTACAACTGAAAACACACAGTTACATGAAAATATTTAACATTGCATTTTACATTCATTCAAACATGTTCTTTACATTCCGTATCATGAAAAATTTACTGTGTTACTATCAACATTGAGCGACTAATGTAATTTGTTTTCAACCAATATAACAAAACTGTTAACTTCAGATTAGAAAATTCAACACACAATTTCAAGTACTTTTACTTTTCACTTTTAAAAACAAGTGTAAATTAAATTATTTAACACAAATGAAGGAAACACATTTAGATTGTTAGATTTGCATTTTTAGATTATCTTCTACATTCATTAAGGATATATATATATATATATATATATATATATATATATATATATATATATATATATATATATATATATATATATATAGATATATAGATAGATATATGTGTGTGTGTGTGTGTAACAAAATAAAATATTGCAATTGCACATATGGTACCATATTAAAAAATATTTATTTACTTATCATGCATATGTTTTGCCATGAGAATTATGTGTAATTTACACATATACCATGCTGCTGCATGTATTCAAGTCATATACTGTGAAATGCTGCTGCGTGTATTTGAGACATATACTGTGAAATGCTGCTGCATGTGTTTAAGTCATATACTGTGAAATGCTGCTGCATGTATTCAAGTTATACACTGTGAAATGCTGCTGCATTTATTCAAGTCATATACTGTGAAATGCTGCTGCATGTATTCAAGTCGAATATTGTGAAATGCTGCTGCATGTATTTAAGTCATATACTGTGAAATGCTGCTGCATGTATTCAAGTCGAATATTGTGAAATGCTGCTGCATATATGTATTCAAGTCATAGGCTGTGAAATGCTGCTGCATGTATTCAAGTCATATGCTGTGAAATGCTGCTGCATGTATTCAAGTCATATACTATGAAATGCTGCTGCATTTATTCAAGTCGAATATTGTGAAATGCTGCTGCATATATGTATTCAAGTCGTATACTGTGAAATGCTGCTGCATGTATTCAAGTCATATACTGTGAAATGCTGCTGTATTTATTCAAGTCGAATATTGTGAAATGCTGCTGCATATATGTATTCAAGTCATATACTGTGATATGCTGCTGCATGTATTCAAGTCGTATACTGTGAAATGCTGCTGCATATATGTATTCAGGTCATATACTGTGAAATGCTGCTGATGTATTCAAGTCATATACTGTGAAATGCTGCTGCGTGTATTTAAGTCATATACTGTGAAATACTGCTGAGTTACCTATTTTATAACAATTGTATCATGAAACGTTTTGACATTCTCAGAACTTGAACATAGCAGCTCATGTTCTGTTTTTAAACTGAATAAATAATTGTATATTATCTCCACTATAATAATGAGAGGAGTACATTTACTTGTGCAATGAAATTGACATAGATGTCATATCAGTCTAATGCAGTGGTTTCCAAACTTTGTCAGGCCACCGTCCTCTTGGTTATCCTCAGTACCCCCCATCTGACCACCCAACAAGCATTATTCAGCATTAGCGCCCCCCCCCCACCTTGTAATCCCACGAACCCCAAGAGGACAGTACCGTCCAATTTTGGAACCATTGATCTAATGCATATAAAAGCACTTCAAGAATTTTCTTGCACAAGTTACTAAGGTCATAGATAAAAATACTTCTGGTACAAAGGTGTAATGGAATAATATGTACGGCTATTGTAAACATAGAAACAAACATTTAAAAAGTTCGGACCTGCAATTTGAGGCTCGTGCAGCAAAAGTAAACAATACGCTCAACTAAAACATGTATAAAGCACATTTAGACCTTAATTACCTACAGTATAGTGTCAGAAACTGCACTTCCGAATCTCATCGAGCTCAAAGGCTTATTGATAAGGCTCTCAACTTGAAGCAGTCTCTGTGTTTGTTTTCTTTTCTTTTCAGTTTCAAATGGCATAAAGAAGCACCTCTCCCTTCATGAGATATATTCATTTCTACACAACGTGATGTCCAAGAAACATAACTGTTGCATTTGCTTCTCTTTTAGACCAAGAATCTGGATATTCATTTTCATACTTCTATGTGGACTATTCTCAACTTTTAAGAGTGTCTTTGTTCATTGGATGCCATTTCTATAATAATAAAAAAAACTAAAACACTAGCTTGATCGTACAGGCATTACACTGGACAACAAATTTTTACAAAAGTCATGTTACTGAAATAAAATTAGTCAATTCTTATCAATTTTTATGTGCTGAACACGAATATGACAGTCAAATTGCAAAATTGGCTCTAGTTTTTTTGTAATCTGCAAGAAATTAATGTTTACATAACGAAATGCATTCCAATAGTAAAAGGTCAACTGTAATAGCCTACCTATAAAAAATCAAGTCATTGACTACATCTTAGATTTCTTCGCCTGTCTCTTGTACAGCTGTTCGGGAGCATCTCTGAAGAGTGTCCAGCAGTAGTCAGCCAGCATTGTAGTTGACCATTTTACCTGGTATCTTTGTTCCATTGTTGCGATATCTTGATGAAAACGTTCGCCGTGTTCATCACTAACAATACCACAGTTGCTAGGAAAGAAATCCAAATGGGAATGAAGGAAGTGAATCTTTAGAGACATATTGCAGCCAAGTTTCTTATACTTCATCAACATGTCTTCTACTAGTTCCTTATAGTTTTCTGCCCTAACATTTCCGAGGAAGTTTGTAGAAACTAGGCGAAAAGCATTCCATGCTTGTTTCGCGTCACCTTCCAGCAAGTTGTTGAACCGGTCATCTTTGAAAAGCTCTCGAATCTGTGGACCCACAAAAACTCCCTCTTTAATCTTTGCTTGGCTGAGTCGAGGGAATTTTTCATGCAGGTATCGGAATGCTGGCAAAGTCCGGTCAATGGCTTTCACGAAGTTCTTCATCAAACCTAGTTTGATGTGAAGGGGTGGTAGCAAGATTTTCTGAGCCTCAACCAGAGCTGGGTGTTGGATATTCTTCTCTCCAATGGCTACATTCTGCCTGTGAGTCCATTCCTTCCTCATGTAGTGCATTTCCCTTGCTCGGCTATCCCACTCGCATAAGAAACACATGTATTTTGTATACCCTTGCTGCAGTCCCATTAAAAGGGCAACTACCTTCAAATCACCACAGAGGTGCCAGCTGTACTTGTTATACTCAATGGAATTCAGTAGCTGCCTTAAGTTATCGTATGTCTCTTTCATGTGGACAGCATACGCTACTGGAATAGATGGAAGAATGTTTCCATTGTACAAAAGCACAGCCTTGAGACTCAGTTTCGAAGAGTCCACAAATAGTCTCCATTCTTGTGGGTCATGAGTGATTTTTAAAGCATTCATGAGGCCCTCAATATCGGAACAGAATATCAGATTACTTTCCTTTCTGAAGAAAGGCTCCAATTGCTGGTGGCGCTTTCGATATGCAGTAATTGTGACATCTTCTTCTAGAAGATTCCATTGTTGGAGTCTTGATCCTAGCAATTCTGCCTTGTTCTTTGATAAGTCCAAATCACGAATCAGGTCATTTAGTTCTTCCTGTGTTATTCTGTGTGGGGTTGATGATGCACCACAGTGAAAATCTGGATCACTGCATGCTGATGGACCAGGAGAAGAACAGGTCGACTCACCTTTGTCTTCGTCAGATGAATCAAGAGAATATTCTGCTGGAGGTTCTGGAATAGGAAGTCCCTCACCATGTGGAACTGGTCTCAATGCAGACGGAATGTTTGGGTAGACTATTCTCGACTTCTTTCGCTTCGTTATTCCGCCGGAAAGAGGAGGAACCAAGCAGAAGTAACAGTCATTTAGGTGGTTGCTTGGCTCTCTCCACACCATTGGGACTGCAAACGGCATTGATGGCCTTTTGCAATTCAACCACTGTGAAAGCTGTGTTGTACATGTAGCACAGCATATATGCGGAGCCCAAGGCTTGTCTTGGTCACCAACCTTGCATCCGAAGTAAAGATGATATGCCTTCTTCACTTGAGAATTGATACTTTTCTTCTGGTTGGCAAATGTCACTTCCCCACAAATATAGCAAAAATTGTCCGCGGTATTAACACACTTTCGAGGCATTACTGTTCTTTATTGTACGTAAATGGATAAAATAATAAGTTTTATGTAACAGTAGCTTGAACTGTCTCGCACAACGTCTAAAATATTTTAAATGCTGAACCTATCTGATTGGGCTTTATATAGTACACTGCTTACGTCAGCTTCAGCAGCCGCCTGGCATTAGTATAATAGGCCTACACATGTATAGTACACTGCTGACGTCAACTTACTTCAGCAGCCGCATGGCATTAGTATTGCATTGCATCAGAAAATGATGCAATCAACTGTGGATGATGTGAGCATGATGGTATTATGCAATGTTACATCATTATTCCGGATGTTGCTGCAGTCCTACTGGAGAAATTTACACAGTGAAACATAGAAAATGAGGTATATGAATATCTTCAAAACGAGAGCCAATACAAATTTTTCACGGTTATATTCGTGTTCCGCACACCAAAATACTACAGATTAGGGCCTTTTCAAGTCAGTAATGATTTCACTGTTGACCAGTGTTATGCATGCAAAATATTGGCAGTTTAAAGCATCAAGTAAACAACCTGGTGCTGAGAGAATGCCCTGTTGTGTTTTCCCCCACCAGTGTTAAAAGTCATTTAGGCAGTAATTGCAATGAACTTAGAAATAACTGGATAATTCTTAGACACAGTCATGTGTATAATACATACAGGATCTGGTGTAAAACTGCCTGCTTGAAAACAAATAGTTATTCATTTGATTAACAAAATGTGAGATCGTGAACAAATAATTATTTTTATTATCAAGATGTGTATAATACATACATGACCTGGTGTAAAACTGCCTGCTTGAACAAATAATTCTTTTGGAACAAAATACTTATCTGGAAACATTAATCATGGTGATTGAAAGGTTATTTTGCTGGATCAAACTCAATGATTACAGGTTACAATCTCATCACTCAATCATCCCAGGACAGCTATCATTATCATAGTGTGCCCGTTGAGTCAGCTACAAAAGTGCAGGTTAAAATTGTATCATTAAATCAGCCTAGGTTAATTATCATAGTGTGTCCCTTGACTCAACGATAAGAGTGCAGGTTACAGTTGCATTATTGAATCAGCCTAGATTAATTACCATAGTGTTCCATGACTCAACTGCACAAGTGCACGTTAAAATCGCATCACAGAGTCAGCCTATGTTAGTTATTATTCCATGTGCTTTGAATCAATTGAACGAATGCATGTTTAGATCGTATCACTGAATCAGTCTAGGTTAGCTAAGATATGCATTCTTTGACTCAATGGAATGAGTGCAGGTTCAAATCTTGTCACTGCATCAGTCTAGGTTAGCTAAGATATGCATCCCTTGACTCAACAGAATGAGTGCAGGTTCAAATTCTGTCACTGAATCAGTATAGGTTAGCTAAGGTATGCACCCCTTGACTCAACGGAATGAGTGCAGGTTCAAATCCTGTCATTGAATCAGTATAGGTTAGCTAAGGTATGCACCCCTTGACTCAACGGAATGAGTGCAGGTTCAAATCTTGTCACTGAATCAGCCTAGCTTAGCTAATATATGCACCCCTTGACTCAACGGAATGAGTGCAGGTTCAAATCCTGTCACTGAATCAGTCTAGCTTAGCTAATATGTGCATCCCTTGACTCAACGGAATGAGTGCAGGTTCAAATCCTGTTATGAATCAGCCTGGTTGGCAATCAGTTTCTGGGCAAGGGACTATATTCTGACTGCCGTGAAATTAAATAACTTTAATGCGTTGTTGAACAATAAAACACCAAAATAAAAAACCACAATATCCGGACACAACATTTAAGATAATATAGCATTATTATTCAATATTCAGAACTGAAAACATTCAAAACGAAAACAAAAGAATACAAATAACTAGGGAATCACTGGGTGGAAATGGAGCTGCTTGAAACACAAGAAGACAAAATGTTTTCAACCGTTGAGTAACAGATGCCCTCACTTGAAATAATGCATGTTATTTTGATTTTCCTACTTTTCTATGCCAATGACTCTTAAGTCGATAAATACTTAAATTTAAATGAAGAAAGTTACTAGGATAGACGAAACAATAATATGAATCTTACGGCATATAACAACATCGAGGAAAATGAGTTTCTAAATTAATTTTTAATTTAATTCAATTTATTTTAAATTTCAACTGATTGAGAGCAACAAGAAATTAAAATTGACCAGCATGTCTTCTACTATATTGCCATCCATACACATTTAATATCTGTTTCATGAGTTACATGTGTACAGTTAGATCAGAAGAAAATTTTCAACCAAATTTGATGCATGCACGATTAGAGATAATACCTCATCTTGTGACCTTTCAATTCCAACAACAGCAGCTATTCTATAAATAAATTTTCTGTTCAATATAGAAGGGATTCAATGTAAAATAAAAGGTAAGGTGATTCTGGTGATTTTTCATTCCGACTGAACATATAATCAAAAATACACATCATAAGTTTTAACTAGTTGTCTTCAAACTAGTTCAAATCATGCAATTATTTTCTTTTGTTGGTACTGCATATATATATATATATATATATATATATATATATATATATATATATATATATATATCAATCTATACCAAGGGTCTCAAACATTTTGCCCGCCAAGCCGGAAAATATGGCCTGCGAAATATTGGCATCACAAGTTGTCACGAGATAACAAAGGTGGTGTTGCCCTTGGGCCATCAAAAATGCCCTCAAACAGCCATCAGGGTGGTGTGAGTTTGAGACGCATGATCTTAACTTTAATGTCAGGTAATAAGAATTCATTGTTACAAAGAATTAACCATAGGCAAGTCAACAACTAACATCTTTGATATGATCAACCAAAGGGCATGAGTATATTATATTGCCACTGCTGTCATTGCACAGACAGTTTATGTTAAAATTCTAATGATCACCTCAAGAGTGCCACAGAAGACCATCTTGCCATGAATGTGCTCCTGGCATGATTTTCAAGTGAAGCCCGGGACACGTTCAACCTATAGTGGTAAGTAACCTGTTACAAATACAAAACAAAAATATCCATTCTGAGCATGGACGTCTTAAAGCATACCAGTAAATTTTAAACATTTCATTGTTTTGCTATTTACGATCACAGATTGCAAGCAGATTTAACTGTTAACTACAACACAATTGCATAATGATTTTATGATCTAAAGATTATAACATGTTAAATATTTGTTTGCAAATCTTCAATGCTGTATTTTTTCCAAAACCAATTTGTAGCTAAAATTACAAGTGTGTCATTTATGTCCTAACTGTAATATTACGGTTTTACTCCTAAAATCTATTCAGATTGTTCAATTTAGATTTAGGTTTAGGGAAACCCAACGTTGTATTATGTAACGTGATGAGACAGTTTGAAAAACGAGATTCACATTTCTCAAATTGCACACATCCATGGTATTCCGATTATATGACATGTCGAAGATTTTGTTTTGTATAGAACTCATGTTCGTGGGTTCGATCCCCGGCCAAGTCATACCAGAGACTTAAAAAATGGTACTAACAGCTGCCTCGCTTGGCGTTCAGCATTAAGAGATTAGTGTTAGGACTGGTCGGCCTGGTGTCAGGATAATGTGACTGGGTGGGACATCATGTTACATGTCTGCGGCATGATGCCCCAGTGGTAGACATCACTATAAACTGCTACATTGCAGACATCGTAGCAATATGACTGAAAAATTGTTAAAGCTACGTTAAAAATCAAAAATCACATCACATCACATCATGTTAAAGTGATCGAACGATTATACCTTTTTTGCCCACTTCGTGTTAATTGTTTTTTTTTTTTTTTTTGCACAGCTGAATATGCCCTGCTTTTATTTTCACTGATTTCATTTTGCATGCTCAGCAACGAATGCACTGAAACCCACCCCAGTGCAATGAGACATACCTGCCTTTCCTTCTTTTTCTCGACTTGAATGGACATTTTTGCAGGGAAATGTCTCTTCATGTATTCTGACTGAGAGTGGAAATGCAACAGGGTCATACATAACAAGGAATAATGAATGATACATTCAAAGACTTTTCCACAAGCATTCACAGATTACAATACTTCCAAGACTTATACTTTCTGGGGGGGCACCAGACAGATGCCCCCCGCCCTAATTTTCAAACAAAAATAAAAGGTGTTTTATGTGTGTATTTTGTCCCTTAAGGTATGCATGTCTGTCTTATTTTAACAAAAGAATTTTGATCAAAAATTTAGCTAACTACTAAAATTTTTGTATGGGCATTATTTTTATTCCACTAGTGTTATCTAAAGGGATGGGGCATGTTAAAACAAAGAATTTTCGTGTGGTAAACACGCCCCTAATTTCGCGTAACCAATCAGGATTAAATATATATACCGCCTTTAATAACCAGGTGTCAAAATTTAGGTCAGCCGAACTTCTAGAATTCCAAAAGCTGATTCTAGACAACTTCATCTCAGACATTTTCGATACAAAGTTCAAAGTTATCCTTTTCCTTCCAGTCTGTCTGACGGTTAAATAAACGTAAGCTTAATTACGAATTACTTCCTCTCACTACAAAGACATCACAAATCCTTGCGGTATAGCGATTTAACACTCACCTGTCCCCATAAATCTCATTAATTGTTCTCTTGCTAAAATTAATGTACTCTTTATAGATCGACAGAAATTTGCACCCTTACCTTATTATTATTATTATTATTATTATTATTATTAAGTTATTTTCCTATGTTCCCTCAAGTGTCAATTAATGTTCATTTCATCTCATCTCCAGAGTCCTGCAATTCTCCATAGACTCCTGGTTCATACAACTAATAACTGAGTTAATTGGAGTCTAAAAAGAAAACTACTTCCATTCAGCTTAATTTTTTCGTTTATTGCTGTTCCCAAAGTTTGAATAGGTTCATTTGTTTATAGCTGGATTTTGACTAATATTTTTAATCGACCTAAATAAGTGACATGTGCAATGTAAGGATTTAGTGCATTATTACTACAGAAAAAAATAAATTAAAGTCATCTGCAGTCAATAACTTATTCATATATTTTACGAGATATATTTGAGTTTTATTCTATCAGGAAAGTTGTATCTATATCACTTGTCTACACTAGATTATTACTGGAGAACAAGTACGTCTACATGCGACAACCATGCTAAAACAGAAACCAGAGGTTTTGCTGATATTTTAGTGTTATTGCGCTGACAAGTCTTTATGGAACTCTGGGCATTGTGTTTGGGTTTTAAAACTTTATCTAATAAGAATTGTAAGAGATTATTAACTGTTTAATTTACTTATAACATTTATTTTCATATCTGTTTAAAAATGATCGTACAGTTCCTGTTTAATGAAACTGAACGGTGATTTCTTCTCGCCCCTCCTTTCACATCGTGTGTTTTATTGTGAAGGTGCACATTTATATTCACGTTTATTTGATAGATTACATCATGCACTCACCTCCAGTAGAACATGAGAATATACTATTTTCAGTGGCTGATTTGGTAAAGGGAATGAGGAAGGTTCAATGAAAAACACAGCAATAAGGTCCTGAAGAATGGAACGCACGCTCAATAATTCTAAGAGCGAAAAACATCAAACACCTCAGTGAGTCTGGTTGCAGGCCAATTGTTTTTCCATATTACCAGAGACCTCCAGTTAACAACCGTTACCAAGTGAAAAGTTCTTAAAAGCGCAAGCACAAAAATATTTTCTTCCAATAATCGCTAAATGAACAGGCATTGCTAAACTCACATAATTTCGAACTGACATGGTTTTTCTGTTTCACAATTGTATGAGTCACGCGTATGCCTTTTCAAACCGAATAGTGGTGGTTCACGTCATCCAATACAATTATAATCCCAATGTCCAATACAAAATAATCATTCCTACCTCAAATTACGATATAGGAATGCCTACAAATATCTGGAAAATGTCCGGTGTTAAGAAATTAGGGAGGGTAGATGTTACGAAATTAATCCATGCTGTCAGACATATTGCCATCAGGTGTCACTATTTAATATTTACAAACCCACGAGATCGTATGAAATTTTCAAACACGTCGTTTCTAACCGAAAATGCAGTTCAAATCACCGCGTGTCCTGACGAGGAAAAAATAACCTTTTCTCGCTGATGTGCTTTTAGGAAGCAGAAATGTCCTCTATTACTAAAAACATTTCAAATACTTTACCTCTAATCTCTTTATCACCAAACACCACAAAAATCTAAACATTTCACATATTCATTCTGTTCTTCACATCTGTATGTTTCACTTGTAAGCTTGACCATTGGAAATTCCAAGACTCCGTTGTGTAAGTTGAAGGAAAGGAAGCCGAGAGTGATCTATCGCGCTATGAATTTATTCGTGAGCAAGAACATGACCCGTCTTCTAGCATGACTGCAAAACAGTCATATCGGGTACCTGGATAATTGGTACAGGTGGAACAAGTTTTATATTTGTGTTGACGCAAATGCATATGAACAGGCAAGTTTTCATGTTGGAGGGAAGAACATTCTTTCATCGTGGTGTTCCTCAGATATTGAAGTGGCTCATGTATCGAAATAGCACAGGTCACTTTTATATGAAACTAGCTAATAGCGAGGTATTATCCTAATTTTATCAGTAGTTTGACGGCCATGCGATGCTTGCCATGAAACCAAGGCAGAGGAGGTTTTCAACGTCGTACGTACAGAGGTCGTAGAAGAGGTACTGAGTGACGAGCCGGAATTAAAACGCAGTACAAAAACTCCCCTTGAGCGACCCTTATGGGTGGGAAAAGAGGGAGTAGGTAAGGTCTGCGTGTCCCCTGACTTACCTGAAGGTCACTGTCTACAAATAATGGCGATTATATCAAATATCTAGACGCATTTACGGACAGATCGGACCACACTGGGTTGACACAACATCAATTAAGCTTAAGCACCTCAGAGCCGATCAGAATTAAAGGACATCCAATACCTATTAATTAACCGAAGACGACCAACGAGGAAGTGTGCAAAATGTTAGACCTGGTAATAATCGAACCCTCCACAACCACCCCTTCAGTATTTGTCTCGCGGGGTATTAATCAGAGAGAAAGACGGAACAAGCTGATTTCACATAGAAATGCAGAGCCAATTCCAGAAATGTAGGGTATGTTTTCAAAATTAGCAAAGCCACCAATATATTTTTAATTTGAACCTCACCATTGGATATGGGCAGGTGCCCATCACAGAAAATGCCCCGCGTTAAAAGTATTTGCGATACCTAAACGTCGGTCAACGCGGGTGCTTCATGCGCTTGTTTTATACTCAGATTGTTGCAATGCATGACAAACGTACATACATACTTTTCAGAACCATATATATCTGAGAAGAGTATTTTAGAATAGTAAAAGAGCTGTTCAGCAAACTCCGCAAGGCCACATACACACATGTATCAAGCGTAGTATAGCATATTCTAACTTTGCAAGCTTATGTCATATGGGCAGCTAAAACCTCACCCTGACCTAATTAAAGCGATTAGAAATGCTCTTATACCGTAAACCTGGAAACAAATTCCATCCTTTCGTGGATTGGTCGGATTCTACAGGAAATTCGTTCCAAATTTTACAACAAATACATTCAGAAACATGCATAAGAGATGGCGATCAATAAAGTGCCTTGGGGTGTATGTCAAGAAAGGGTGTTTAAAGCTCTTCAGGTAAATTGATTAGTGCAGCAATCTTAAACTTGCCAGAACCGGATTAATCATTTGAGAACTGGTTAGTCAGACACATGAATAGGAGCAGTTTTGCTACAAGAGGAAGACTGGGTAATGTTACCCCTTGTTTATGCTAACGGGATATTACAAAAATACTCGGTGATGGATAAGAAATACTTGATGCTATAAATTGAAACGTTATTTTCCTTTCATTCTTTCACTTGAAAGGAAATATGTGTATGCAGAGTTAATCGTGAAGATGGAAAACTGGACATATACGTATTTCCGATGTTATACGGGTCAACCAATGGTTTCCATGTAATTAGCTGCCAGCTATAAGCCTAACCTGCCCATCATGAGGAAAGATGGAGTTTGAAATCAGTCCAATTAAACAGCGTTGTTTTGGTTATTGCAGAGTAAACATGCTTGATACACGCACACGCACGCATTTTCTCCATACATGGACGAGCACCAGGCAAACAGTCATACGATTTCTCTCGACTTAGGCACATTAATCAATCGGATCAATTATTCCAATATTAATAAATTTTGTTATGATTAATTTCAGGGCAGCAATAATCTTTTCTGCATAGATACCCAGTCTCCCCCATTCCCCAATCTCTCTCTCTCTCTCTCTCTCTCTCTCTCTCTCTCTCAAACAACCATTTATAATCAAGATGATCAATCTTAACAATATACGTTTAGGTAAAGCAGTATGTATATTTCATCATTTCAATCTCAAGACTAGCAATAAGAGGTGCATGCAAATAATACATTTGTATGCATTCGCTAATTTTCTTTACGCCTTTGCCTGCTTCCTTTAATGATTCGATGATTTTCATCTGCAGATATTTCTTTACACTTGCACCCATACTTCTATTCTGATTTGTCTCATTCAGACAACACACAAAATATAAACACACCAAATATCAATTTGTTTAGAAGCACAATGGAGTCAATCGAGTATTACCCTTTATTTTCCTGCTAAATTTAAATAGTTTTTAGTGATAGCTAAAACTTATAAAGTGTTCCACAAGATTAGCTACCTTAACCGTACTAAAATTCCTTCTCATAGGATGTTTTGTAAAAGTAAGTTGTGTACTGAATGCGACCTGGTGATAGAAAACTATTACAAATTTGCATCGCATTCACTTTACAACAGCAATCAACCTTGGAGAACACCTTTAGAAGGCACTTTTATTTACCAAATATATAATTTAATTGACCTGGAAATTTTCATTGAGAAACATTAACAAAAAGCTTTCTTATTATTATCGTCAAAACCAGGCAAAAGTAAGTGCATATCACACAATTATCACCATCCGCAAACTCAGCACGTACATGTACTCCCACGAATGAACTCGATGAAGGTACTTAACTTTTGGAATTAAACAAGGTCAAGGCTGCTACACCAGCCAAAAGTACTGCAGCTACAGGTAGAGACTTCGCATGAGTGAAATATGTATCCGAACCTTAAACGTTCATACACAACTTTCTGATGTTTGTCATCGTTCCATCTGACAAGACAATGAGAGTCAAATATATAATATGGTTGAGAACTGTCTAACCTCGGATCCTATTGCGCTCGCTTTCTCTCTTCTGTTCGGTGAACTGGTTCCGATAATAAATCATTTTAGAGTTGGAAAATTTTAATTTTAGTTTGTCTCTAAAATAGTGTACAATTGTTAAAATATCAAGGCAGGTGAGTGACTCTTTACCTTTAGTCTTTGTAATGGATGAGCGTTGGTGTGTCTGTGTATGTGTGTGTGAGTGTCTCTGTGTATGACAGATTTGGATACTTAACGTAACTTTAACAAATTTTCAGTCATATCGCTACGATGTCTGCAGTGTGTCACTTTATAATGATGTCCAGCACTGGGGCCTCATGCCGCAGACATGCAGCATAATGCCCTATCCTGTCGCATTATCCTGAAAACAGGGCGGCCAGTCCTGACACTAACATATTAATGCTGAGCGCCAAAGAGAGGCAGCTGTTAGTACTATTTGTATTAGTTTTTATATGACTCGGCTGGGATTCGAGCCTGCGACCTCCCGCATCCGAGGCGGACGCTCTAACGCCTAGTCCACCGTAACGGATTAAATAAAGGAGCGATTAGGTGTGAATAACTCATCATAAAGAAATACCAAAAAAAAAAAAAAAATTGTGCCAGATATTCATGTTCTGATGTATTGAGCATGCATTTTCCTGCTTACACCATCCTACGTCAGTGATTAAAATTATAGCCCATGAAGAGAGCAGACGTTTTAACTGTATATTTCTAAATAGTAACTGTTTTGGTATGCATTCAAAGTTGACTTAGTCTGGCACGTTTTGACTTATCTCTAAGGCAATTGAAACAAACATCAGATACAATTAGTATAGATCTAAGTAAAGTAACAACTTCTGCAATGATTAATGTCTTCTCAAGCCGCTTAAAATGTATTTTCGCTATTTCCTTAAATTAAACACGCAGGCTATTATCATATGAACTTGAAATATAAATACAAATATAAATATTGTTTACTCCAGTATAATGCTATTGTTATTGTTGTGGGGGTTTAACGCCATTTTTCAGCACACGACAGGCCAGTATTAATGGTGGAAGAAGAACCAGGGGAAACCCCCGGAAAGAACCACCGATCCACGAGAAGCTACTGGCAAGCTTTCTCACATACCCACATTGGCTAAATCGGAGACTCGAAATGGCGCAGACAGAGGTGAGATGGCAGTTATCCGTAACGGAGAGCGCTTTAGACCACTCGGCCACTCAGGGCCCCCCAGTATAATGTATGCAACGTCGTAATTTTACATCTTTATGAATAGCACGAATCATTTTTTTTTCCATAAACCTATCAAGCAATTGAAACATATTTCTTTGCCACATTCTGAAACTTTGTCCGATATTAACATAACGTCATGTGACGGGATTTTGTAGGCGGGGATGATATATTATTTCGCGTACCATTCATTATCTGCAGGTGCTCGAGAAAAAATTGAGTGGGATGATGGCATCGCACTCACATTGGTTGCAAGATCAAATAGAAAAGAAACATCACGAAATATCTCAAAAGATCTAATTTCACAATTCTATCCAGAACATATTATTATTATTATTATTATTATTATTATTATTTAGTAGTACTTCAGTTTAAAAACACCTTTATAATGTTCTTGCTTGGCAGATGACTGTTTCGATAGTAAGTAAAACCTCCACACCCAACTACCCGAGAGCAATAGGAAGTACTCTCTGACTCAAAGTTTCTTGTGATCGATTGATATATGTCATCATATACAGACTGTCATAAGAAAATATTATCTTGAAAGTAACTGGATGATCAAAAATATTTTTCATGAACTGTTGAAAATGTTATCAAGTCGTATACAAAATATGGCATATGAGTCAGTCAGGTCCATTACTCGTTAAACAGCGTAGAGTTCTTGTATGGTCCAATTCTATTTAATATATAATTGTCATTCTGTGCACAAACGGAAACTTAACATGAGAATGGTGTTCTAGACTTAAAGGGGAATTTATTTTACATCAAGGAAGCTGCCTGGAGGAAAAGGGGAATTTAATTAGCGAATATATATATATATATATATATATATATATATATATATATATATATATATATATATATATATATATATATATATATATATATATATATATATATAAGAGAGAGAGAGAGAGAATTATAAATATACGCCAGACAGAACAAAAAGTGCTATCCCTGGTTTCTATAGAAAGGTGCTTGATAATAATAGGCATAATTACTATTTAATACTAATAATACTATCATAAAGGTTAGAGAATTTTTAATTCGTACCCTGAGGAGATTCGAACCTATGTCCGCGAGTAAACGCCACCCATTGCCTTATATATAAGAACATGAACATGAATTCCTGATCTATTAATTTGAATGATGAACGATACAAACGTACATTCGTAGGACATGCCTTACGAAGCTTAAAATCTTATTTAGCATACATTTCTCAGTTGTCATTCTCCAATTTCTTATCATACCGCTCCGGTGGCCTAGTGGTTAGAGCGTCCGCCTCGGATGCGGGAGTTCGTGGGTTCGATCCCCGGCCGAGTCATACCAAAGACTTACAAAAACGGTACTAACAGCTGCCTCGCTTGGCGCTCAGCATTAAGAGATTAGTGTTAGGACTGGTCGGCCCGGTGTCAGGATAATGTGACTGGGTGGGACATCATGCTACATGTCTGCGGCATGATGCCCCGGTGCTAGACATCACTATAAACTGCCACATTGCAGACATCGTAGCGATATGACTGAAGAAATTGTTAAAAGCTACGTTAAAAAAATCCAAATCACCAATTTCTTATCAATTATTCTTATTTATATGTAGCAAAGGTTATTGGTTTATGGATAAATGACATTAATTTCAGTTAGCTATTCATTACATAAAAATGGCTTTCAACATCGGAGAGTTTTATACCGGAAAAAAACATGATTTTATCTTCAGTTTTTGTTACGGGTGATTCAATCAGATTGAGCACAACTCGTTGAATGTCTCTACTTTTTGTTATTTACCTCTATCATTTCAGTCAGTTTGCATATGTTCATACACAACATACGAGCGGCAGCTTCGAAATCTTCTACAGCCCTTGCATATTCTTCTAGAGCCTGTTCCAGCTCATTCCTTTCAAATGCCCCGTAGATGACGGATAGAACCATGTCGATTCCTACGCTAAGGACGGCTAGCGTTATCGATCAGAAAATGGTGGTTTTAATCATTCCAAAGCTTGAAATAAAGTTCTTTGACACATATCCCTTACTGACCAGTGTCACCAAAAACAAGACTGCGACAGTAAATCCAATACCTCCGATTAATTGCTTTTTGTTTTTTAAAATTTCAAATTTTTTCTCAAATTTTGTATTCATATCCTTAAGTTGCTTGAACGGCTTTGTGTCCATTCGTTCTTCCAAGTCAAATGCTTTCCATTCTAGTAAATTCTTTATCTGATTTACTCGCTCTGTTATAATGCTGCAATTGTCACCAAGGCTTGCCAACTTTAGAACATCTATTTTATCAAGATTCTGTCCCGGAAAATTCCCTTCAATGCAATCAATTAGGTGGTTTACTGCTGTAAAGCAGTCCCCCATCAGAGCTTTCAACTTGCCACATTCTGCTAGGAAGGTTTTCTTCTTAGAATTACCAGGGAAGAAAATATAAGACCATGACATTGTTTTGCAGACTCTGAAGCATAGAACAAATATATAATAAACAAGTTAGAAAGGCTGCATAACAATCACGTTGTTGTGATTCTCAGGCATTAAATAGATAGAGAGAGATAATTAGATAGAGAGGTAGATATATATATATATATATATATATATATATATATATATATATATATATATATATATATATATATATATATATATATATATATATATATATGTATATATATATGTATATATATATATATATATATATATATATATATATATATATATATATATATATATATATATATATATATATATATAGGTAGATAGAGAGAGATAGAGCGTTAGAGATAGAGTTAGAGAGAGACATAAATAGAGAGAGAGATAATGAACGTTTCATTCAAAGTACTTTTTACAACGTTAGTTTCAACAAGAGAAAGGATAATATTAACAATGTAAATCTTATGAATTCATCAAAATAGAACTTGATTTCATTATGACGATCCAGTTATATATGTGTGTTTCCATCGACTCATCAATCAATCGATCAATCAGCTGATAGATAGATATAGATAGAGGTAGAGATAGATAGATGTTTTCTTGTTATATATATATATATATATATATATATATATATATATATATATATATATATATATATATATATATATATATATATATATATATAATAGCATGGAATCAATTACACTGATTTTATGCTATAATGCTATACTTAAATTTTGGACCAAAACAATCCTCAATTAGATAAACAGATATCGTTGCTGATAGTGATCTCTCAATATGTACTTCAAGGTCTTATGTGTGCACTATACGTAGATTACCTGGTATTCACAGATAAAGTACATACTTATGACGTGAACTCGTATAGCATAACATTACACCAGTGACATTACGTGGTTTAATGGATCACTCAGCCTACCGAATCACCTGACATTACGACCTGAGCATCTCTGACAACTACTCGGTATTTAGTAAAGAGACATATTTAAATTAAATAGATATGTCTATTTAAAATTATTTGAATTGTTCCTATAAATGCAAATGTCAACCAGTGTTTGTTATTGCTACTGTTTGAGGTCGTTTATTATTTTAGTGTTACATATTCAGTACAGTGAAGTCCAATGTCCATATACATGTTATGTGGTACATATGGTGAGTACTACGTAAGATGCTTGCATTGCACGAGCCTAACATGCACCCATTAATTTCATTAACAAATTCCCTCAACATTTCTGAGTAACAATATGTTACTCAATATTTTGTAGATGGTATCGAGGAAAATAACCATCCTACATCATAATACTACAAGGCACTGGTAAGTTTTTACAAATTACATTGTGATAGTTTTATAATAATTCTGCACCTTATAAATTTTTTAGTTGTCCGTCTGTGATGGATTCGTTTACTTTTCATTATTTACGTATTTCGTGTGTGTATGTTGTAGGTCTTCTGGTGATCATTTGTTTCGTCAGCAACACGTCTAATTAAATCAAACTAAATCCCAGAAGCCCACGGAACTTTATTTATACCATATACCCGCTAGAGATATTACATGAATTGGTAAGCTACATAACTTATTCTGCAGTAGGTAAACTATTAGTTTGTAATTATAATAACCTTAATATTTAATTTCAGTAAATCACGATAATCAGTTTTAAAGTTGCTGGTAAACATATTCGTGTAAAAGGAAATTCACTCCAAAAGATTTTATTGTATTTAACACAGTAATATCTATATAGTTTTATTTAACTTTTGTTTTTGATGCCTTAGACGTAAATTAAAAATACATGCTTACAGCGTAAATAGGTACTCTTTGGAATTGTACATTAAGGTGCAAATTTTCAAATTATAAAATGTCGCGACTTCCTATAAAAGAACAAAACTTTCATTTTTTTAATGTATTTGTTCAATTTCTATAATTTTAATGCAGAGAATTTTTGAAACATTTTTAAACAAGCTAGGTAGTGAATATATTACACTGTACCTGGTTGATTGTGTTTGCAAACTATTACTACAATGACATTTCAAGGATCAAATAAATTATATTGCGATTTTTGTACCTCGTTCATGAAGGCAGTTAAAAGAAAATGATAGAATGTATATGGATCAAATTATGGCAACATCACTTCGACATTTGTGTACACGTCTTTCCGTTTATTTATTTTTTAATTTATTAATCCGAATATTTGCATCTATCTATCTATCTATCTATCTATCTATCTATCTATCTGTCTGTCTATCTCTGTTTGTCTGTCTATCTATCTATCTATCTATCTATCTATCTATCTATCTATCTATCTATCAAATCAATCAATCCTCTCTGCGCCGTCTGGTGCTTGAGGCGACAGCAAGGGAGCACCATTTTGGTCTGTCGGCTGGTGTTATGGGGGCGGTCTGCAAGGTGAGGCCTCGGATTTTGAGTTCTCGCTCCACCGTTCTCTCAGATACAAATAATATGAATTTAAATCATCATGTCTTTCTTGTACATTGTGGTTGTTCTTTTGAGCTGCTGACGCAAACACACCCGCTGCATAATGTTGATATATGAAAAAACAAAGTCTACAAAATCAACCAATGCAAACATAAGAGATGCTGCAACTGCGTTGTATTTCATTATCGTTAAAAATATTACCATCATATAAATTATCAATAGACATGGCACTTGCGGCATATTGGGTCTGATATATTACCGAGTCCAAATGACATTGTGGTGTTAAGGGTGGTTACATCAAGATAGTACGAAACAGTAAATGTGTTCCTTCTAATTGTTGTTATTGATCTGTTGTTTGCTAACGTAAACCATTGCAGCGCTGTCGACTTGGACCTTGTTGTGATTGCTGACGTAGGCCGTGACAGCGCTGTCGACTTGGACTTCGTTGGGATTGCTGACGTAGGCCGTGACGGCGCTGTCGACTTGGACCTTGTTGTGATTGCTGACGTAGGCCGTGACAGCGCTGTCGACTTGGACTTCGTTGGGATTGCTGACGTAGGCCGTGACGGCGCTGTCGACTTGGACTTCGTTGTGACTGCTGACGTAGACCGTGACAGCGCTGTCGACTTGGACCTTGTTGTGATTGCTGACGTAGGCCGTGACAGCGCTGTCGACTTGGACCTTTTTGTGATTGCTGACGTAGGCCGTGACAGCGCTGTCGACTTGGACCTCGTTGTGATTGCTGACGTAGACCGTGATAGCGCTGTCGACTTGGACCTTGTTGTGATTGCTGACGTAGGCCGTGACGGCGCTGTCGACTTGGACCTTGTTGTGATTGCTGACGTAGACCGTGACAGCGCTGTCGACTTGGACTTCGTTGGGATTGCTGACGTAGGCCGTGACAGCGCTGTCGACTTGGACTTCGTTGGGATTGCTGACGTAGGCCGTGACAGCGCTGTCGACTTGGACTTCGTTGTGACTGCTGACGTAGACCGTGACAGCGCTGTCGACTTGGACTTCGTTGGGATTGCTGACGTAGGCCGTGACGGCGCTGTCGACTTGGACCTTTACTGGCTATGGTAGTTATGGCGGCGAGTATGGTGATGATTGTGCTGTTCATGACGTTGATTACAAGAATAGTTATTCCTAATCAAACTTTCTACATTTATGTAGCCATTACTGCAACAACAAAAAAATGTTCTCTCCTGACCGTTCGCAATCAGCATGAAAGTATAGCCTATCAAATAATACCCGTTTCCTTCCCTCACATTCACATATTTTCCCAGCAAAATGTTAAAACTCCCATATATCCCAAATGTGCCCTATAATGTGAAATTAGCCCACATTCCATAATACCTATTAACGTCCATAGGATCCCATAATGTCATCCCATTTAACATGGAGTCCATATTGTCCCCTACAACTGCTCGCAAAGCTTGGGCAATACTAATGGATGTTTACTAACGATCGAGACCTCGCCCGTATGGCTTTTATTTTCACAATCTGTTGGCTGACATTGTTCTTTGACTGTGACAACTTTGTATGTGGTTGTAGTTTATGGAGCACATAACATACGAGATCTGTTGCTATGTGCACGGTATTGTTCACACTATAATATGCATGAAAATGTTTTAGTACGTAATTATCTCCCTTTGTAATATCACTTGTACATGTCAGATGCAGTCGATCATACGTGTGTCCTTTCGTATTACTGAAGTCAAAGCAAGGAGTGAATAACTGAAGCTTGTTTTACTTCCGAAAGTCACCCTTTGATCCTAATGTCAGTAAACTGACGCTGACGACTTTCTCTCGGAGCCTGTGATAAAAGTCTGTAAGTAGATTCTAGAGAGCGATGTATATACAACTAATAATTGTTTAATTTTAAATAACGTTTAATTTTCTGCAAGTACAAAAGGTTGTTCATTATTTTGTGGAGGTTTATATCAAGTGTTTTACAACGATATCAGATGTTTCACAATCTGTTATAATTTCCGGAAAATTCAATTGGAAAGTTGATGAAGAATACGTTAATTCATTTGAAATCTTGTTTATTCACCTATTATTATTTCTCGTGACCACAATAGTTTGCTTTCTGTGCATATATCTTGTCATGTTGATGAAGAAATAATATTTTGCAACAATATCGTCAATTATATTGAAATAAACATTTTAAATGTTCTTTCACATAGATAGAATTGATGTAACCAGATAGATAACAAACTCATATTCAACATATTCTTAAACAATCTTGTCAGTGTCTCATTTGATACCTATGTGTGGCCCTAGAATTGAATACAAAAATATATAAAGGTAAATTCTTTTTGGTTATTTTGTGTTGGCGTCTTGTCCACCTTTTTTTGTTTCATTTATAGATACATGTACATTCTACCAAAGTATACGTTTGGGAACATTGCAGCAGTCCGTATATGTGTGAGAGAGAGAGAGATCAGGATTTTTTAATGTAGCTTTAATGATTTTCCTAACATATGGCTACGATGTGTGCAGTGTGGCAGTTTATGGTGATTTCTAGCATTGGGGCATCATGCCACAGACATGCAGCATTATGTCCCACCCAGTCACATTATCCTGGCACCAGGCCGACCAGTCCTAACACTAACATCTTAATGCTCAAAGCCAAACCATGAAACTACTAGTAGCATATAAGTCTTTGGTATGGCTCGGCCGGGGTTCATCCAAAGACGCTCTAATGACTTAGGCCACCGGAGCGGTCAACATATAGGTATATATTCCGGATAAAAGCTGGATATAACGGACGTATTAATCTACAGCTCCAATAGCAGCAGTAGTAGTAGTAGCAGTTGTAATTTAAATATTGAAATGCAATAACTTGCACGTAGGCAAATGTTAGGTACATTTTAAATCATCACTATAATATATAAATTCTCAGTGTTTTTGTAGTTTTGTCAGCATACTTACAGCGTACGACGTACCTTTAACAATTTAATATTTCTATTATACGTTGTGGCCCTAAAAATGCGTATCCGCCCATTTACATCATCCGGTGTGGATTTAAAAATCGCTTATTCCGGTTATGTTGTGTGTTGCACATGCGTGATTTAAGGTGATGTTATATCACCTAGAAATCTGAAGAAGCCGGATGTGACTCCTAGACATCATTAGGTTTGGAATATATGGCTTCTATAATTTGTATTTTAAAAAAAAACAGACAAATGTAGTCTATTATTTTTCTTCACTGTTCATTTTACATATAATGGTGCACATGTAATTCTTAATGTGTAAATAAGCTCGATTTATGAATTCGATTTTGACAGTGAAATTGTTATTTTGAATAGCTCTTCTTTATTGACTAACAGTGTTATGCGACTCGTACCGTTTCGTATTTTAAAAGCTAATCAAAATATTAATACTAAGAGTGTGACGTTAAAACGGACGTACTAATACTAAATGAAAATGAATATTAATACTGACGTACTAATACTATGAGTATGAACTTTAATACTGACGTACTAATACTATGAGTATGAATTTTAATACTGACGTACTAATACTATATGAAAATGAATTTTAATACTGACGTACTAATACTATGAGTATGAATTTTAATACTGACGTACTAATACTATGAGTATGAATTTTAATACTGACGTACTAATACTAAATGAAAATGAATATTAATACTGACGTACTAATACTATGAGTATGAATTTTAATACTGACGTACTAATACTATGAGTATGAATTTTAATACTGACGTACTAATACTATGAGTATGAATTTTAATACTGACGTGATAATACTATATGAAAATGAATTTTAATACTGACGTATTAATACTATATGAGTATGAATTTTAAGTGATATACTTATACCAAAAGAGTATGAATTTTAATACAGACATAATAGTAATCCGACGATTTTTGTCAGGCTATAGATTTCAGACTACTACTTACCCCTTATATTTTTATTTAATACGTAATTCCAAGGATAACTATTATTCAGTTCCTAGGAAGAAGGTCCCTATAATGCATTTATCTTAGTGCAAAGTATATTTTAAATGGTCGATGATTGGGAAATAATAAAGTAACCTGAGACACGTTTCCTACATGTGTATTAATAGGCATCTCTTTTTATCAGATCACCTACGATGGGAATTAACTGGTCAAACATTTTATACCCGGAAAATGAGAAAAAGAGGGAGAAAGTTGTTCGACTTTCAAATGAGCTACTCATCCTTTTGCAACAATATTGTGATGCAGCTAACCTCCGCATTGAGGCTGTGGAACGACATCTTCCTGGAAAGAATTTCTCGAAAGTATCCATTGCTAAAGACAAAACAATAACAAGCAATTGTGATGTCATCAAAGAAAGACTTCATGAAATTGAAGAATATCTGGAACAGCATGGGTTGGAAGCAAAATGTCGTATGAGTTCTGAAATTTTCGAGAAATTACATTCGATTGACCTTAGTTTCTTAGACAAACTCGACGTAGTTAAAAAGGTGATAACAGGTTCCATGAACTTTGGATTTTCAGCTAGTGTTCTTTACCAAATAGGAACCATCGGAACGGGGATGGCCATGACGTCCTTTGCCGCTTCATTCGGAACGTTTAGTGCATGTTCCTTTGGAATAGGCATCGTCACCATCATATATCTTGGTATCGGTTTGACCATTGGAGCCATCATTGGAACAGTTGAGAGGAACCAGTTGGACACAGCACTGAGCGAATATAAGCAAGCTATTGACACATTCAAGCCAGCAACTGACAAGCTCTACGACAACATTAGTGAAGTCAT